>CM032228.1:165257500-165857500 GCA_019009955.1 Riptortus pedestris
AGATGCATGCATTATTACGGGATGGTGAAAGCATTAACCCACAGTAAACCCTCAAGGCCAGTGTGATGGTTCTTGTTCGAAAGTCTATTTTAATTATTATTTATTGATGATTCCGTTACAATGACGATTCATCTTAAAACAAAAAAATATAAATGTACAAAAATGAGTTCAAACTATTAAAAAAATTGAATTATTTATTAACGTTCACTTTTTGAAACTAAGGCTAATTGGGACGGGTTATCTACAGGTTACCTACCACCCTTTTCTAGCCAGGATGGGACTAAGGATTTTGTTTAATGAATTCCATCACTAAATAAATTCCTATGCCCACGCGGAAATCGAACTCGCCACTCTGACCATGTGAGATAAAGGTCAACGCTTTAACTCGTGTGGCTAACTTGAGCCCCTTGAAACTATTAGGACAATTTCAACCAAAAACATAAAACTTAGGTAAGCTGGAATGAGGTAGAAACCGATATAAGCTGTGCTAATCTTATGTGTTACAAATGCAGTGTTTACAGTATATATTCCTAACAATGAAAACATATAAACAAATTTAGATACAAATAAACATATGAAGATATACAGACCACGAAAATCTGTGTTTTAGCAGATTTCCCTCAAGAGAAATCAGCTATTGAGGTCGTACTCATGACGCGAGTTTTGACAAATTTCCTCATATGTCCATCGATCCTACCCGAGGGGTTTAGAGGGGGGATTTTTGAAAATTCGAAATATCTCCGTTATTATGCGTCGGGTCGAAAAATTGTTAGGAATCAATCTTATTGGAAATTAAATTTGCTATAAATATTGTTCGATACATGCATTATCTATCTTGAATACTAACCGAGATATTTGAATTTGTATTGTGTGTGTGGTCGGCAGGAGTCGGCTATGTTCGGGACTATCCACCGAGAGCTAGGGCGCCCGTTTCCGTAACTATTCGTCCCTTGTGAATAGGCCTAGAGATACCTTACAACTACTGTTATTATTAGGCAGATTTCTCTATTGTAAAACTTCACGTGGGAAATCTGATTAGATTACTTTTTTACTCATCCATACTCTAACACATATAGAGCGCATTCAATAATTTATATTTCATCAAGTAATCCATTATTTCTTAAATACTTAAAAACAAAATCTATATATTAGCATAAATTTCTTGGTCATGGGTAAGTAATTCATTGTATGCAGTCAGTTAATATGTGTTGGCCTCTGCTGGAGTAGCGACAAATGTGTTCACCATCCCTGATCACATTCAATAGTTACAAATGTGTTAGCCTAGTGTGCCCTGTACGTAGGCGTGATAGAACTACATATATCTTCTCTTCTAGACTGTGTATAACTTCAAAACGAATTTAGTGTCTGAGATTTAATTTTTTTAAGTTTACTGTCAGTAACATCCATAAAATATTCCAATCATTTATTATTAGTTTTCATGGCATCATCAATCATTGGTACTAGTTATTCTCTGGTGAATTTCATTAAAATGGGCATCGATAGAGGCTAAGGTAATTCGGATGGATTTGATTCTCTGCACTCAAGAAGTGTTAGATACGGCTTAGTACTTACTTTCGTGAACTTAGAATTTGCTTGCTAGGCCAAAACTTTCATGAAACGACAATGCACAGAATATCCTATTTTTATACAACCGACAAAAGAATTCTAAAAACAAATTATTATTTACAATTACCCCCAAAAAAGAATAATAATAACAAAAGATTTATTCGTTTGAAATCAAGCTAATTTATTTCGTGCAGGAAGTTCAAGATTAAAATTTCATTGAGGTAAAGCTATGAGAATTGATCAAAATGGGCCCTCGAGAGGTTGTAATCGGAGCCACGAAACGTGATTTAGCAAATTAATGAATGTATAAATTATTTGATCAGAATAGTAAAAGCGGAGGCATTTCATATTTAGCATATTCCCCATGAGGAAATCAGATGTAGTAATCATGATAAATCATGTAATCATGATGTCAATTACGAAAAAATGTCTACAGTTGTCCATTGTTCTTACTCAGGTCATAGCGAAAAAGAGGTCTTTACAAATAAATAAATATATTTGTGTGTGTGCTTGTGTGTGTGTGTGTGTGTGTGTGTGTGTGTGTGTGTGTATGTGTGCGCGCGCTTGTGTTTGTGAGAGTGCGTGCGTGCTAGCGTGTGTGCGTGTGTGTGTGTGTGTGTGTGTGTGTGTGTGTGTGTGTGTGTGTGTGTGTGTGTGTGTGTGTGTGTGTGAAATATGAAATCAAAGTTACAGATCAAACAAAATGACGGGTAAATATGGTCGAAAATATAATGCAAAATGTTAGAAATTGCAGTATAAAACTTGATTTAGAGTTACTAAAAAATAATAACATTTTAATAAAAAAGATTCAGTTTATTACTTAAAAAGCTGCTTACTATTACAAAAAGTAAGTGAAAAAGGAAATTATTACTCCAAAAAGTAGGAAGAAGGAAATATATTATGAAATAAAACTTATTATACTTTAATTAATTAGATATAGACGATAAAAAATTAAGCAGAATCAATATTATAACAGGAATTCATGTCAGAAGCAGGTTTTTCGGAACCAGTATCAATTGGATCACATAGCTCTACGGCTTCTTGGAATTAACTCCAGATTTTTCTGTAGTAGTATCCTGAAACTGAAAATGTACATTATGGAGGACGAAAATCGCACACTTTACACAAAGGTTACTGAATTTCTAACAAAGCTAGCTCAGAATTCTCTTTATAAAAGTTTTATTTTAAGGTTTTGATCTTCGTCATCTCCTAGGAAGGATAAATGATATTTGAAGAAACTCATAACCTTTTGCCATTGCTGGTCGTCCCTTGTTCTAAACACTAGTGCATCTCCTTCTTTAAATGCACATTCCTTCCTACGGCGATGTCGGTCGTGATACTCCTTGGTTATGCCTTGATTAATTTCAATAAGAGTCCTTACGTTAGCTTATGTGCACGAGAATTTCAACGGTTACTGGTATGGTAACGCTGGTCTCAGAACACGACTGTTGAGGATGTGAGAGGAGGAACAGTGCAGACCAGGAAACGATGATTTTATTTTTTTAATTATTTATGTCCATTTTATGCTACTATGGCTAATTGGGATGGGTTATCTACAGGTTACCACCATTTCTAGACAAGGCGGTACTAAGGAATTTATTTAATGAGTCCATCAATAAATAAATTCCTATTGCCCAGGTCGGAAATCGAACTCGTCACTCAAGGTCTGTCATATGAGATTAAGACACAGGCATTAACTCACACGGTCAACCTGAGCCCCAGAAAGATGATTTATTGCATCCAAATAAATGCCCACTAGGATCATTTCCATCCTCTAAACTTTTCTTTAGTATGTTCTTGCAAATCCCAACTGCTTTCTCTGACATTCCATTGCTTTTTGGATAGTGCGGGGTGCTCGTGATTAGAGTTATATCTTTACGTAGGCAGAATAATTTTCACTGGAATGAAAAAATTGGTTGTCTACTATAATTATTTTGGGATATCCGAAACGTGAAAAAACTTCTTTCCACTGATCAATTATATTTGTAGAGAATGGGTCGTAGCTTTAACCAGTGGGAGAAGTGGTCGATTACAACAAGGTAACCCAATAATCCAGGATTTCGCATCCAACTTTTTCATATCTCAGCTCTGGTATCTTTCGTTTCAGGAGAGGTTCGGATACGTTATTCCTGCTGAATTTCTCACAAGTCCTGCTCATCCTGACTGTAGTCTTAAGATCCCAACTCATTGTCGGCCAAAAATACAGTTCTCCGGCTTTATGTTTTTTGATATTCCTAAATGTCTCGTGCGAAGGGAAAGTTATATTGGGCCTCTAAGACTCTCTGTAACAACAATTTTGATATCATAAAACAGTATTCCAGCTTCAAAATACAAACTGTCCCGAATTTGAAAAATAATAAGTTCTGTCATCAATTCACACTCCCTAGACCAGCCATCTAGATCGTATACCAGAACTTTGCATAGTGTGTTGTCAGTTGCACGGGGCTAGTCTCGGTCTTTTCTTTAGGTCAAAGCTATTTGGTAAATGTTAGCTAACACCGTTCACCATTTCAAGCATATCTGCGTCTTCTTCAATTTATTTTAGAAAATTTCTGGCAAATCAGGAAAATAAAGATTTTTACAAGGAACATAAGTAACATTTAAACGAAGAACTTTAAGCGGAAACCGTTGAACTCTTGTAGAACCACTTTTACTAATATGTTTCTGCATAAGCGCTGATTCCAAAACTGATTTTACCTTTTGAATTAAATTTAAATCCAAATAACCAGGCAGACCAAGTAACATACTAATTCCATTAATGATTATGAAATCTTCAAATCCATCCACCTGTTCTATCTCTGTTCTAAATGTTTTTTTTTTGTTTTGTTTTTTTTAACAGACCCAGCTAGATCAAATTTTGATAGTATTCAGGTAGTATCTCCTACCAGGGGTGAGAATGATAAGTTCCCTTTTAATGAACTACTGCTCCATTTTAAGGGTTATTGTGAGATGGTATGGGGGTAATGGTAGACTGGGTGTAGGTGACCCGGGTGGGTTGTGAAAGACAGGAGAAAACTAAAGAAGAAAGGATAGGGATAGAAGAGAAGGAGATAAGAAAGAAAGACGAAAGATGGCCGCTACAGCCAGATAAATAAGCCTAATAAAAACGGTAAAGCTCCTTGTCCTCAAAACTACCCTATACCAAAACTAAAACTAACCTAACTTATATTACGTTATTGTACCTAAGCTAACCTATCTTAATTAATAAACGAATTATGGCTAAATTCATGGTGATAATATTGGCCAATCTCGGGGCACTCTGGGGAAAGGTGTCTGCAACGCGTGAGCTCGACGAGAGGCTCATCGAGACCAACCTCGCAGGGGAGGGGGTATGGAACGCTAGAGGGGATTATTAATAGAATTAAGGGAGTCGAAAAACTTTGTGACGTCGGGAAATATTGTGGGAGATGGGTTCACGGGATAGGGATCCATGAATTGTCGGGTTGGGTGCGCGTTGGAGGGAGGTGTGCCGGACAATGTTACGGACTACACCGTTTTGAAAGGACTGTAGGGATTTTAGGGAGGATTTGGTGAGGTAATGGAGGGGAGGGAGCCATAGAGGAGGGCGGGTTAAAAATCAATAATTTAAGACGAAGGCTGAGGACAGGGGAGAGGAGGAGGTGATTCAGGAAGCTGAATCTGTTTCGTAGAGATATGATCCGTTTGTTAACGTGTGGTGTAAACGTAAGGTGTCTGTCCATTCTGATACCAAGATACACAAGGAGTGAGAGAGTCGACGGGAGGTATTGTCGATTCGGGTACATGGGAGTGCTTATGGTTTGAGAACACCAGGGCATCTGTCTTCCTGGGGTTCACATGGACGTTTAGAGAGCGGCTAGGAATAGTGCACAGGTAGGATTTAAGGAGGTGCTAACAATCGCCACGTCCACCTTATTATTGTGAAACAGTTGACTCACTACCTGTGCGGTGTGCGCCGTTAATAGGGTAGGTGAGAGAGGGGAACCCTCAGTAACTACTACTAGGAGAGGATGGGTTTTTGTGAGGGATTCGCCGACCCTCACTTGGAAGGTTCGGCTTTGGAGGAAGGAACGGAGTATGGGTAGAAGTTGACTGTGGCAATCATGCCCACCTAAAATATTAATGAGTTTGGCGTGGTCGACAGAGTCAAAAGCTTGAATGCAATCGATAAAAATCATTGGCGTGGTAATGCTCGTTAAGGGCGTCGACGGAAGTGTGAGTATTATGTGGGCGCCGTTGTGGGGGTGGGATTTCTCACGCCTACGCGGCATGAGGGTGAGCGAAGAAAGGAGTGCTTTGAGTAGGCTGGCACGGAGAAGGGCCGTCCGCTGGGAGGGATAAGGACTTGTGTTTAGAAAGACCGTCCGGATCCAAGGCGGACTTTGTAGGAGGAAGTTAGGAGAAGGAAAACTAAACTACCAGTCCTCGCCTTAACTGGTAGGATGCTCTTAAGGGTCCGATAGATTATCCCAGCCAAAATCCAATTCCCTTGGATCCCAGGAAGCGGATAGGGAAAATGACCAAGGTCGAGGGAGACTGCTCCTCCCTTCTTTTCCAAGCCCATAGGGCCGGGCTAGAAGACAGTCAGGCGGAAGCGGATGCAGCTATGGGGTATGCACTAAGTACAACTGCCCTTTTAAGCAAAGAAAACTTGGATGCTTACTGGGTGTAAGCTGGAAGAGTTTTTGTTTTGACTAAATTATCAGGGGTTTCCACGGATATTTATAGGGCGGGCCATTTCCCCTCACTTTTTCGTTCCCGAGCCATCTGGTTGGAGCGTCACCTGTTCCACAGTGTCGATTCCTTCGGTGACTGTCGAAGGCTAGTTTCCCGGCATCAGGTACAGATCAACCTTCTTCGCCATTGAGTTGTTAGGCTCTGCTAATATTTCCAGAGCCTCCATATTAAGAGTTTTCTTAAGGTGCACCAACTAAAATCCTATCCTAGTCACGTCGGGCTCCTAAATTTTTCGCCAATCTTCTCCACTGGCTTAAAAATGGGTCTGCTATTTCTGAAAAATAGCCATGAAGAAGGAAAATGGCTCAGTCACAAGGGAGCAGTACCAGCTGCGACGCTATGGTCCTGCTGCCTTGCGTGAAAGGTGTTTTGGAGAAGCTCGGGACACCATACAGGAGGAAGCATATGAGACCAATTTCTAATCTAGTGGAGAAGATTAGTGAAAAATGTAATTATTCGGTAAGTTATATTTTTGAGTATATTCAGTTTTGACTATAAATGTTAATTTCGATTTCCGGCTGGGCAATACGAATTTATTTAGAGACCAACTAATTAAATGAAATCTTTAGTCCCATCCTTGATAGAAATGGGTGGTAACCTGCAGATAACCCGTCTCAATTAGTGGTAGTAGCAGAAAGTGGACGTTCATAAATAATAATAATTTTTCCGCAAGTATTACAATACTCGTTTCAGCCCTCAACTTCAAATATTTAGGTTCAATTTTAATTTGTGTCTCAAGGGACAAACTATGTTTAAATCTTCTTCTATATCTAAATCAAATTAATCATTAGTTGTATTTATTTTATCACCTGTAGGTGTACTCTATTTAAATTTTTGATTCAGGGAATAAATTGTGTTTTACGATTACTTCATGTGAATTATTCAAATATTTGTCATTACCTATAGGGGTTGGCAAGTAAGTAATTTCGGTTTTTTTTTTTGGTTTTTTTTTAGCGTGAAATAAAACTCATTTTTGTTAGCAGATTTCCCTTCAGGGAAATCAACTATTGAGGTCGTACTCATGACGCGATTTTCGAAAAATTTCTTCAAATGTTCATCGATCCTACCCAGGAGATAACGAAAATGAGTTCCGTTCAAAACTATATCTATATCTATCTATTGTATATCTGTATATATATATAAAATTGTAACCTCTGTCTGTACATTGATTTTTTTCGCGAAATTTCACGATAACTTTTCGTTTCACATGTCATAGACACCATACCTGCATTTTGTTTCTTTCGTGTCTGTTTGTTTGTTACTTTTTCACGTATAAACGGCTGAACCGAATTTTATGAAACTTGGTATGTATATTACTACTAACCCAACTTAGACTTTAGGCTATATCAATTTTCTCTAGGACGAACAGGAAGGAGTGGGGGTTATAAGGAAGGCCTGAAATTAAAAACAGCGATATTTCGTTTCGTATTGGTTTTTCGGTAAATATGCACATAACAAAAGTTGTTTATTTTGTTATTTAGAGTAACTTTTGTTATATACACTTTCGCCGTATACCGAAGTGTAAATGTGTTATACGATAAAAATTATAGCGGGAGTCAACAATATTATTTGGCACAACAGACTAAGCCGAACGAATTAAAACTCGGTATGTGTATTAGCACTAACGCTTTCATTATAATAAGCCATACTAACATTTCTAGGGACGGGCAGGAGTGGGGGCTATAAGGGAGGCCTGAATTTAAAAATAGCGGTATTTCGCTTCATATTGGGGTTTCGGCAAATATGCACATAACAAAAGTTGTTTATTTTGTTATTTAGAGAAATTTGCTCAACAATTCTTTCTAATTTGAACTACCAGGTACCTCACCTGGAAAAATAAATTCAAATCTATGTTAATATTTTTTCCTTAATAATTCAAATCTATGCATAATGCACAGGAGACGGGAAATATGACAATTTGGAGGACAGTGAAGACTTACATAAAAAATTAATTTTATTATTAACAAATGCCAACAACGGGTATTAACCCTAAACACTGGGACGGATAAATGTCAAAATATTGTGCAAAGTAAAGTCTTGCCAAAAAAATACCATCACCATTAAGCCTCAAATCAATTCCCGGGCGAAGCCGGGTATCTGAACTAGTATAATTGTCTGTTAACACTCTAGCGGTCGCAATTTTTGTTTAATCGTCACCAAACTCGGCATTTAATCGTTTTATGTAAAAAGGAAGATCAAGTTCGTTAACGGCTGAAATCGGACCAGCGGGAGGGGGGATTTTCGAAAATTCGAAATATCTCCGTTACTATACGTCGGATCGAAAAATTGTATAGAACCAATCTTATTGCAAATTAAATTTACTATAAATATTGTTATATACATTTATTCTCTATCTTGCATATTAACCGAGATATTTGCATTTTTATTAAGTGTAACGGACGAGCTATGGTTCCCGCCGAAAGCTAGTTCGGCCGTTTCTGTAACTGCTCGGCACTTGTATGGAGATTTCTCTATTGTATAATTTTACGTGGGAAATCTGCTTAGTTTACGCAGCCCCTGCGTGGCGGACTTATTTTTTTTAATGCAACTCAGCTATTAATATGGTTTGTCCTGCTTCATCATGCTTCTACCATGATCATTTTTGATTAACGTTATTATAGATGACCCATTTCTCATCGCTAGTGGTAATTCGTTTAAAATAAGGATAGATTGTATTACGTTTGAAATGCGTATCACAAATATTGATTTGTTGTGTTAGGTGAATTTCTTTTAATTCGTGCGGACCCCAAATATCGAGTTTCTTAACAAGAGCAATACGTCTTATATGATTTTCAATTGTTGTGTGTGAAACATTTAACTGTTTTGCAATCTCTCGCACAATTATATGGCGATTCGATTCAATTATGTTTTTCATTTTGTCATCATCGACCTCAGAAGGTCGACCAAAACGTTAGTCAGCTTTCAGTGAGAAATCTCCAGAACGAAATTTTTTAAAATGAATTCTGACACATGCGTACAGTTAAACAATCAACACCATAAACTTATAGAACCTAAAGAGAACGACTACTAAATCTCAAAAAGAAAATATTCTAACCATGACAAAAGAATAACGAAACAAAAATAATTTACTGATGAAAAACGAAATCACTTTTTTCTTAACAACCAATAGTTCGAAATTATTATTAATTTCTGCTACTTTGTCTATGGGAACATTTAGTTGCTCATTATTAGATTCCATTATTTCATTTGTCCAACTAGTTTTATTCAATTAATTCATTAAAAGATTCATTCATTTAATTCATCAAAAGATTTATTCATTTAGGTAGCAATAATCTATTGTCCTACATTTCTCATTTATTAGCTCATGGAATGTTATAGTATCAAAAATCATCAATGTCATTTTGGAATGCAGTATTCTATGGCTAAATCGTTATAGTAGCACTTCTGATTTATCTTGAAAGTGGGACTCCAGAAGGGTATGGCTTGGCAATGTTATTATAATTTAATATTAAATAGACTCAATCATTTCTACAATAATAATTACTATTCTCAGTTTATTCTATTGAAATGATCAGATTTTCAAAATTTAAATTATCTAACACTGTCACAAAGATTTTTTGGGAAGGTTTGTTCTATTTTTTTGTAATTCAGGAAATAAATAATCTCTCTTCATTGCCTAATATTTTTTTTTCAATGTGGTGAGTCACTTGAGCCGCTTTTTTTCTTTAATTAAGTTTGTTCCTTTTAGGATATTTCCCTTAAAGAAAATCATCTCTTGAGGATGTACTCATGAAGCAATTTTCGAAAATTCCTAAAGTTCATTCCTTTGTCTTAACGTTACAAAATTAGATATATAAGTGTTTCATGTAAAACTAATAATCAAGTTCGTTAATGGCTTTAATCGGGCCAGTGGGAGGAGAGGGGGATTTTGAAAATTCGAAATATCTCCGATATTATAGTAGGATCGAAAAATTGTATAGTAGCAATCTTATTGTAAATTAAATGTTCTAGAAATATTTGTATATACATGTATTCTCTATCTTGAATATTAACCGAGATATTTTTTAGTTGTCAGCCTTCAGCAAACCCCCATCCCTACTCATAAATAATAGTCTGCTATATAATGAACCACTTTATTCGAAGTTCAAATATCAAATATTGTTTTCAAACGATATTATGCTGATGAAACTGTTGAAGATATAGCATTATTTTAATGAATGAATTATAAACCACTGTTTGTTAGTAATTAGGTTAATTGTTCAAAAGAGTATGTTCTGTATTGTGTTATAAAACTGAGTTATTAAAAAGAAAGTTTTAAAGTGAGCCCTTGTTTTTCATTAAAATCTTATCAGAAACACGTTGTATGATGATGTTATCAATTATGATTTTGATGTTCTTGAATAGAAAATGTTTATTTTATTTAAACCACACTCGGTATTTAACCATTTGATTCATCACTAATGGCTGAAATCGTCCTTGGGAGAAAAGGGGGGGGGGGGGTTAGAGGAAGGGAATATTTGAAAACTAAAAATATCTTGGTTACCATGAGTTGGTCTGAAAAAGTTTATATAAACAATGTTGATGAAATTTAAATTTTCTGCAATTGTTTTTAAATACTTTTTTTTTCTTTTCTGGAATATTAAGCAAGTTATAGTTTTTTTTTTTGCCTCAGTAGATCCCACTAGTAATCCTCTGTATAAGTAACTGAGTACATTCCAAATTCTGCTAAGGGATTACGAGAGTAATAGTGAATAGATGTTGAGATGAGATGGCCAGTTTGTCATTCCAGTACTTGGGAAGTCCACTTAGTTTACGCAGTACCTGCATGATGGACTTTAATTCTTTACCTTAGACAAAAGACTCTCCATTTTGCTGTTCAAGAGTCTTATTTATTTATTTGAATCACTGGTTGGTTATATGTTTTAAACGTTGCTGATAATCAAACTCAATTACTAGGAGCACTGTGAGGCTAACTAAATTTATTATTCCCTTCGTGGGGCTTAAATTACATTAAAAAAATTGTTAATTATAATTTTGACAATTATTGATGGCACTTGATTATTCCTACATCTATTTTCATAATGAAACACCTCAATATTAAACATTTAATATTTATTGGGTGGATGCTTGCTGTGTTGAAATATAGAATAGAATAGAATAGAATATATATTTATTTGTTAAAGATTTATATCTTGTACAAATTAAATAAACAAATAACAATTCTGTCTTTTAAATAAATAAATTAAATCCAAATTCTTGAGTTCAATAGTAATATGGCAATAAAAGCAGAATAAAAGAAAAACAAAAAAAAAAGCAATATAGAGTAAACAGTAAATATAATACATACAGATAACTAATAGCATTCTATAATTATATAAATTCGTCTTATTATAACATTTAACAGGAGTGTGGTCCATCAGCACTTATATATTCCAGAGTATTGCATGCTGAAGTGATGAAGTAGTAAATGTGTTGTGTTGAAATATTCTTTCATTTAAATTTTGACAATCATCCCAAAATAGTGAATGCAGTATTTTATTATCTCAGAACTTTCTTTCCGCCAAAATTTCCTTACACTAACCATTACTCTAAAATATAGATTCAGCATTTCATATTAAGTCATATAATACGGTCAAACACGTTGTTTAGACCTATTTAAGAATCGACCAAGATAAGTTATAGATGCTACGTTAAGTTGTATATAAATATCCTCATTGAAATCAATGAGATGTTGATTGCTTCGGAGAGTAAATTTCTGGACTTACCTATTACCATATCCACAATATTTTTACCTTCTAGTTCTTAAAAGATTAAATGGCCATGTCAGTTTCAACCTCCTTTTCTCCAAGGTCTAAATAATAATTTTCACTTACCTAATTTAGAACGTCCATGTTTGGTTTCTTTCACCTGTGTACTGTTTCTTGTGATTGTGTGCCAAATTCATATTCCAATTGATTATAAGCAATTATATTCTCCCTGTGAAGGGTCCAATTTTCTCCCCCAAATGAATGATATTTTTAATATTTACTGAAGAAAACATTTTTATATGCTTCTTATTTAAAATATACCTGTTGTTTCAAAAGACATATTCTCTTGTCAATTTCAAGTCAACATCAGTGTTTTATATACTTTTATTTATTTTTTGATTCCACTACAAAAACCTTTGCTATGAGGACATTTATCTTGAGTTTAAAATGATCCAGGGCATCCTTCAGCATTCCAAAAAGCTACTGGATCAGTTTTTCAGTAATAAGTCTAGGGCACTATAATAGATATAGAAAGTGGAATTATGAAACTTCCCAAAATATGAGGTGGTTATCAAACAAAAAAGTAATTACATTGTAGTAATACATTGTATTAAACTTGGTCAATAGTATTCTTAACATTTTCTCTAAAAATCGGCAGAAACTTTCTGAACAGCCCAATATATATATTTACACACACATGCACGCACTCGCACACACACACACCCACACACATACACAAACATTAAAACCCCATGAATTAATATGTATTTTGCACTTTCATTTTTTGTTCTATTTGCTTCATATTTTTATTTCTTTGTCCTCTTTATAGTGCAATTATATTATTTTTGCCACTTTTCCGAGCGATGCTCCTATATGCGATCATAAATTTATTAAACACTTACCTGAAGAGCCTATTTTCATTCCATGTTACTAACATCAGATCTAAGATCACATTGAAAGATTCCACTTGACAATCAATTTTTAAAGATATGGAATAGGGAAAAATAAATGTAATATTAAAAAGTTAAAATCTTTGTATTTTCTTACAACATTTTAGCAATTGTTAAAATACACATATTTATTTAACTGCAATGAAAGAAAGAATAAGCATGAATTAACCACAAATACTTTTTCAATGAAATTATTTAAAAAATGTTGATTATTATAATACGTTTAATCTTTTGAATTCCAATTAAAATAAAAATTAATACTGATTCTCAAATTCTAGAGAATAACATACATACATACAACACACACACACACACACACACACACACACACACACACACACACACACACACACACACACACACATATATATATATATATATATATATATATATATATATAAATAGCAATCGAAAAGATTATAACATACCCTGGTGACACAATTTTCAATAGGGTCACACAGCACATGAGTGCTAACATATTGAACACAAGGCAGAAATATCACATCATATGTTGGTGCTTCGAAAGTTTACATGACGCAGAAGCACAAACATTTATCCTTCATACAGTTCCCTGAGGATTGCAAAAAAAAAATTGTTTACCACAGAAAGGATATATCACAATTTTTGATTTTATGACAGAAATAGCCCTTCAAACCCTCGTCAACCATACAGCACAAAGGCTTTTAACATCACCAAATAACGTTCTTCAGCAACTAATTTCAACAAAGGAGGAAAACATCTCAGTTTTTATTGCATATAAGTGGTGTTGCGGCAGCATAAACATATTTACTAAAAACTATAGCATTAGTTAGATTAGTATTAATAGAGTGCAATTAGTGCAAGTGGATACCTACACTAAGGCACACTAGACAGAGCTACTTGACCGGGAGAGAGAGAGACTATATGAGACGCCACAGGATAATCCGAAAATGAACTTATCACCGAGATTTCTGAGCGGTTCCCAGGCTTCGGAGATTAAGCCTAGTCTTGGCTAAAGAGAACCTGTTCAGTTTGGCCTAGTCCTTCATTCAGACAACACATAGACACCAGGTCTGCCCATCACACAGGCCCAGCTGCTGATCACCGCTGCCAGTCAGCCATTTGGATCATCGATGCCATCGCCTCAAGAGGTGCACACATATTCCCGTCCATCTCACACTCTCTCCGTCTACTGTAAACAGCCTTTACGTGAGATCTCACTAGTTAAGTAAATAAGTTATTAGTTATAGTAGTAGTAGTAGTAGTAGTCCCTAGTTGAGTAACTAAGTTATTAATTACATTATTATTTTATCAATAATAATATATTTTTATCATTTACAAAGAAATATTTTTATTATTTTATTCTTGTCATCACACTATGTGCAAAGAAATATATATATTTTTTCTCCTTGTCTAAATGTTGTTTTATTATTATTTGTTTTTATGTTGTTTTATTATTATAAGCATAGCCAAAATTGGCAATCATAAAAAGCAGTCGGTGTTAGGAGCGTTAAGAGAAACTCCTAGCCGCTGCAACATTTTGGTCCTCTGGGCGTGGATTGCAGCAGATAAGGATTATAACATTATTATTCAATTTTTTGTGACCTTTTGTTTATATATATAATATTGTTATATTTATGAGGAGTTCACGCCTAGTGGCCATAGTGTACACATCGTCTCTGTAACATCACTTTTTTAGTGGGAAGTATAGCACTGTTATTGAAGAAAAATTGTACAGTTATTGTGTTTAATTCCTTAATAAAAGTAAAGGAATTGAGACTGGACACAAGGCCTTATCGTAGTTCAGATCAGAGGACTCAGCTGAAAGAGTGGGGAAGGAATGCGTAATCCCCGGTGTAGCGGATCTATGTCGTTTGACAGCTGTAGATGTCTACTGAAAACATAAACACTATTGACAACTACTTCACACCTGTCAAAAGGAGAAGGAGTAATACATCACCAGATTTACAAGAAAGCAAGCGTCAAGTCAGGATGGGAAAGCCCGAAACTAGTCACAATGTCAATAGCCTTCTTCAAAAAATCAGCAAAATGCTAGATGAAAAATTAAAGAACGTGGTGAAGAAAGAAGACGCTTAAGAAATCTCTGATAAATTATCGCTTGTGATACAGAAGAATGAAGAACTAAAAAGCCGAATCAATACCCTGGAAAAGAAGTGCAATTCATTAGAAAATGATGTGGAATTTTTATTAAGAAAATCAAAAGAAAAAAATTTAATATTTACAAGTGTAAATGCAATTAATGAAGTCGATAGGATAAATAAGATAAGAGAATTGTGTATAAATGTATTTGGAATAAACCAGACTATTAACATTGAAAGAACATTCAACATTAACGAAAAACAGACGTTAGTAGAATTTGAAAATAAAAATTAAACCCAAACTATTTTGAGTAAAGTAAAAAATTTGAAAGGTAGAGGAATATGTGTGGACAGAGATTTAACATATAAGAAGAGACTAATAAGAAATAAACTACTGCTACTCAGGAGGAAAATACTCACTAACAACAAAGATGAAAAAGTTTTTGTGAAAGGTGGTTCATTGTTTTTGCAGAACAAGAGGTTCTCATAGATAGATAGAAGAGGATACACTGCAGAAAACTTGGATGATATTAAACTTATATCACCTTACATCAGGGATGAGGTTGACAGCATTGAGGCTACAATTTCAAAAAACTAGTAAGGTCAATGGCATCTGTGAAAGTGAGTGGAGTTTTAAATCAAGTTAAAATACTATCTTATAATGTACCTGGTATAAAAAATAAAATTAACGATTTAGATTTTTTTAGAGAGTAAAGATTTTGAATGGGTGGAGAAGTACTTTACTGGTTTTGTTCTGCACTGGGTTAAAGCTAATAGAGAAAGTGATTTTGGAAGGGCTAAGGGGGATTATTTGATTGGCATAAAACAGGACAGGGATTTGCTAAGTATTTTTAGAATAATAGAAATAAATAATAAAGTTTTATTATATTGTAAAGTCAGTGAGGGATTGGATTTTTATATATTCCCTATGTATATAAATGGGTTGAGGTGGGATGAGGATTTCAATGAGGTAGAACAAACAATAAATCCTAATTCAAAATATTTGTTAATTGGTGATATCAATACGAGTATAAGGGTGGCTAATAAGCAGACAATTCCAGAAGCATTATTAAACCCAGATTATCAGATAAGGCATTTTAGGGAATCAAAAGATCTGATTTTAAATAAAAAAGGCGAAACGTTTTTAAATCTGTGTGATGACAACAATCTAGTTATATTGAATGGAAGAACACGGTGAAATTTGAATGGAGACTTTACTTGCATTAAGGAAAATGGTAGCTCTGTCAACGACATCTGTTGTGTATCTCTTGAACTATTACAACTAATAGAAGATTTTTCAGTAATGCCACACTTTTATTCTGATCATATGCCCATAACTGTGTCACTGAAGCTACAAATGAGTAAAAATGATGTCATTATCCCTCTACTTCCAAAGTTGAGCTGGACAAAGATAGATGATAAATATTTTAAGATTTATTTCGAAAATAAGATGGAGCTTTATAATTCTAAAATTAGAAATGTAGAGGAAAATATAATTAAAATTACAAATTTAATTAAAAATACTTCTTGGATGGGAAATAGAACAATTGTTAGTAACAATAGACTGTGCTATAAAAGTCCTTGGTATGATAAAGAGTGCCAACTTTTGAGGACAAAGTCCTTTAATCTTTTAAAATTATTTAGAAAAAGTAATTTGGAATGGATACGATTTTTATACATACAAGCTAATTACAAATATAAAAAGGTGTGCTCACAAAAGAAAAAAGAGTACTACCAAGAGATCACTGATAAATTTTTGGCAGTAAAGGATGGGAAGGATTTCTGGAACTTAGTTAAATCTTTCAAGAAAAAATGTATTCATAATGTTCGAGATATAAAAGTGGAAGAATTGAGTTATACTTTAGTAAGTTATTAAATCCAGAAATAAAATCTAGCCCTTTTATGTATGCACCACCCCTGATTCATAATGATATTCTGGATGTTCCCTTTGATTTCAGTGAACTGTGGTCAGTATTATGTAGAGCTAAAAGTGGGAAGGCACCTGGCTTTGATAGAATACCTGTTGAATTTTATAAAAACTGCCCTGAAATGTTCTTAGAAAAAATCCTAGAAACTTTTAATTACATCTATGACACAGGAGACATTCCAGATTCTTTTAAAAAATCCATAATATTCCCTTTGTTTAAAAAAGGAAATAAAAATGATACAAGCAGCTATCGAGGTATAAGTTTCATGGACAGTATTACCAAATTATTCACTGGACTGCTGGAGCAGAGACTAAAACAATGGGAAGACTATAACAAAATATTGAAGGAAAACCAGGCCGGTTTCAGAAAATCATATTCGACAGTGGATAATCTATTTACATTATTTAACATAATTAAAATAAAAACTGCCCCCAAAAGGAAAAACTATACTGCTTTTTTGTCGACTTCAAGTCTGCATTTGACTCGCCTGACAGAAGAGCATTGTTTTATAAGCTGTTAACTATAGGACTCTCATCAAAATTTATAAATATGTTACAAGCTTTATATAAAAACACTAAATCTGCAGTGTGAACAAACAAAGGAGTTACTCAAGAGTTTGAAACAATCTGTGGTTCATTGCAGGGATGTTTAATGTCACCTGATTTATATACATACTGTATTAATGATATTCCAGATTTTGTAGGTGGTGGTATATTTATTGCCGGAGTTAAAATTAATTGTTTAATGTATGCCGATGACATCATATTTTTGGCTGAGGAACCTGAAGTTCTGCAATATATGATAAACAAAATTAAGGAATAGGTTTTGTCCTATGGAATTTGACAATAAATTTGCAAAAATCAAAAATTATGATATTTAGAAAAGGAGGAAAGTTGTCAAAAAAAGAAAAATGGTATTTTAGGGGCTCAGAAATAGAGGTAGTAAATGAATATAAATATTTAGGTATACTACTCACTCCTCGGCTGGTAGTGAAACATCATTTCAGGGAAAAGATCACTACAGCCAAATTTGGAATTAATTCAACATGGCACACATTTATCACTAATAAAAATATACCACTCGAATCCAAGTATAGTGTATTTGATTCTACTTCAAGAGCAGTTATGTGCTATGGTGCACAATTCTGGAGCTATGAAAAATATATTGAGGTTGAATTAATTCAAAAATACTTCATTAAAAAGATGTTTGCACTTCCAAAAAACTGTCCAGATTATATATTGTTTTTGGAAACTAAGCAGTACCATCTTTACTTTTTCACCCTTAAATTATTTAAGTAGATCATTAAACCTCCCAAGTCATCGTTGGCCCAGAATAATTGCTGAGCATATATAGTAGACTCCCACTCGTCCGGCCTCGGATGGTCCGGCCGCCGGATGATCCGGCCGGCCTCTGACATGCATGTCACCCACCCTTCAGGACCAGACATGTCGCGGCCCGTCAACACATGCATCCTTTCCTCTCTCAGGTCAGTTGATCGGTGCTATCAGACGTGTTCGGTTAGGTTAGTACATACCTAAGATGAGTGAAAAACGCAAACATTCCTTTGTTACTATGCAACAAAGGTTAGATATCCTACAACGTCTAGACAAGGGTGAGTCAGTCCAAAGTGTCTGTCGAATGTTTAATTTAGGTAAGAGTACGGTTAATGGCTGGTGTCGAAACAGAAAAGCCATAGAAGATTTTTGTACTCAAATTGAAACAGAAAAAGTGCTTTCAACTCGTTCAACTTTAAAAAAAAAAACCAATGAACGAGTTAGTAGACGACGCCTTGTGGCTATGGTTCATGCAGGAATGCACAAGGGGCACTCCGATAAATGGGCCTATTTTAAAAGAAAAAGCAATGGTCCTACACTCACGACTTCAAGAAGGCGGTACATTCTCTGCAAGCGATGGTTGGTTAACACGTTGGAAGAAACGACATGGAGTACATTTCCTTGGCGTTTGTGGAGAAAAATTGTCAGCAGACACATCAGCTGCAAGTGAGTTCACAAAGAAATTAAATGATATTATTGACACCGAAAATATAACTCCTGAACAAGTTTATAATATTGGCGAAACGGGGTTAAATTTTAAACTTTTGCCTAAAAAAACATTCGCTACATCTAAGGAAACTTCGGCCCCAGGATTTAAATGCAGTAAAGAGAGAATCACCATGGCTTTGTGTTCAAATGCCTAAGGATCCCACAAGTTGCCTCTCTTTGTTATTGGAAAATCGGCAAAGCCCAGAGCTTTTAAGAATTTAAATATGTCTTCCCTTCCGGTGTACTACAAAGTACAAAAATCATCTTGGATGGGCACAAATCTGTTCACGGAGTGGTTCAAAAGTTAATTTGTTCCTCAAGTTAAAAACCATTTGGCAAGTTTGAAGTTGCCACTTAAAGCTCTACTAGTGCTTGATAATGCACCTACCCATCCACATGATGTTGAATGTGAAGGGTTTGACATAAGACTGTTATTTTTACCACCTAACGTCACAAGTGTTACACAACCAATGGACCAAGGGGTCATCAAGTGTCTGAAGAGAAGGTACCGCAGAAAGCTTCTTTCAGAAATTCTTGATAAAATGGACAGTGAAAGCAACACAGATCTTATTCAAGCCTTAAAGTCCATAAATATTAAAGACGTCATCTACATGGTTGCTAAAGCTTACGATGAAATTCCTTCTACAACTTTTACAAAGTCTTGGAGAAAAGCATGGCCAAATGTGGAAGAAATTGTTGGAAATTGTAACAATAGAGACGACAACCCTAAACCAAATGAGTCTAACAACTTATCTTTCTTAAAAGATTTGAAATGCCTTTCTCATTCTGATGATCTCGAAGAAAAAGACGTTGCGTGGATTGCAGGCGAAGATGAGAAACTTCAAAATGAAATCTTAGGTGATGATGAGATCCTCCAGGCAGTAATTTGTCAAGAACGTGAAAGAGAGGAAGAAAAGGAGAAAGAAGAAGAGGAGGAAAAATTGAGCCATGCAGAAGGAAGAGCTGCACTGGAAATAGCTGCGAGGTACATCGAGCAGGAAACAGAGGCAACGGCCATGGACATTATGTTCATTAAGAAATGGCGTGATTTAGCTTTTAAAAAAACTTTATCCAAAAAAGTTCAGAAAAAAATTACTGATTTCATTTAAAGTTTCTTATTTACATATGTATTCTTGATTTCTTTTTTATATGATTTGTATGCTTCAAAAAATAAATGTTAATGTTACATACATATTTATTGTGCTTATTTGCCACCATCCTTGAATTTATCATAACCACGAAGATGATGAAACATATGTATGTATGTATGTACATATGTACTAGGACGAAAACATCTTGTTTTGGGCGAGTAGACGATAAGTCGGTTAGTCCGGACTTTCTGGATCCGGCCGAGGGTCCGGTCCCGAGGGAGCCGAACGAGAGGTAGTCTACTGTAATTGAAAAACAGGCTAATTGGTTTAGGAGTATTGAAAATATCAGCAAGGAGTATCCGTGTGTAAATTGTAGCTGGATTAAAGAGCAAGGAAGTATAAATAAAAAAATAGAAATAATATTGGAAACATTAAGGTTGCAATTTATTGAAGAAATGTTGGGAAAGGCAAATCATTCTAGGTTTCACTCTAATTACAAGAATCTCGATATAATTTTAGGTAGTAATAGTTATTTGAACAGCAATAATAGTTTACATTTCACATGCCTTATAATGAAAGCAAGGGGGGAAATGTTAAATCTGAATTATTCAGTATGTAGAGCTGAAGGCCTATGGATGTGCACCTTATGTAATATGAATGAATTAGAAAATACATATCATTTTATAGCAGTATGCCCAGTGCTTAGTGAATTTAGGAAACAGTTCCTTGGCTCATCAAAATTTAGCAAAAATGAATTTATTTTGTTTTTGAATGGCAAAGCTTGGCAGGCCCTTTATAAATATCTGCGTGTTGCACAGAGATATAGAAAGTTACTAGTAGCTGAATATAATGGATAAGTTTTTCTATTTATTATTTCTTTTTTTTTCTTTTTATTTGTAAATAAATATTAATAATTAGTTTATTTTTTTTGTTGTTGTTTTTAAAAGATAGAATTCTTATAAAAGATTATTTGTTTTATTTAGAATATAGATATATATAGATAAAATAGAAACTTGTGACGTTCTTTGTGATAAACGCTGTTTGCATTTCATTAGCTCCATTGTCTGTTATGCCGGTCTTGCAGCAAAAAGTTTACCTATAGTTGTAGTATTTTCAGTTATGACGTTATTACTTATAAACGTTTTGCCTAAACCTTGACTCCGCTGTATAGTAATTGACAATATCACATTATTGCATTAACTTTACTTTTCCAAAGTCAGATTCTTTTCCCATCATTCTTGCTGCAAACATTCTAGTCGGTGTTGTCTTTGTTACGTCAATCATACATTTTTTTTTTAAATTCTAGCTTATTCATAATGTCCAGTCGTGGATTAAAAATGATGCAAATGTTACAACAGAGAGTGGGCGAAAAGCAGCCTCCAACAATGAGTACTTTCATGAAAGGTCCTACCTCATATTCTACTACTGAAAATAACGGTTATATTTATGATTAAATAAATTTCAGTACTGATTTTTTTTTTCAATGTAATTTATTTTAAGAGAGTGTGGCAGGGACGACACAGCCCAGCAGTTCATCACCATTTTCTTCAAAAAATAGCGAGCAACCTCCAATAAGAGTTGTCATTAAAAAAACTGCTATCACGGAAGACAACAGTAATATTTATTTTTGCATTATGGAAAGTTCATTTTTTAAATATAATTTATTTATAGATACTCGTTGTATTTCAGAAGCGAGACAGTCTTGCAGTTCGTCAGGGAGCTCGTCGGGCAGTTCATCGTCATGTGTCATCCAATGAAGATGATTTCAGGGAAAAGATCACTACAGCCAAATTTGGAATTAATTCAACATGGCACACATTTATCACTAATAAAAATATACCACTCGAGCCCAAGTATAGTGTATTTGATTCTACTTCAAGATTGTGACGATGAAATAAATGACCAGACTTATGTGCCAAATATCTCCTTTGGGAGCAACAGTGAAAACGATAATGCAGATGAACAATGGCAAAATATTAATTCAAATATTACCAAGAAAGTGCCAACAACCATTAGCGACCTGCTCACTCAACCGAGCATTACAAGTGACTTTTTGGCTGTTGAATGTTCACGTTCAGAATCCCATGATGTTTCTATTTTGTCAATCCCTGGAAAAACAAAACAAACTTGCAAATGTCCTTTTGGAACCTGACAAACGAGGAAAACAATGCAAGCAAAGATCATTGGATCCGTTAATAAGGCAAGGAATAAGGCAGCACATCGATTCAATACCGAAAATCGAAAGCCACTATTTTCGTGCAAATACATCAAGGCTTTTCATCGATGGAAGCAAAACGATTGTCGACATTCATAAGGACTATGTGGCCAACTGTAAAGAAAGAAAGACTCCATATGCAAACTACACCTCATTTTACCGGGTATTTACAATGGAATACAACATTTCCTTTTTTGTTCCAAAGAAAGATCTGTGTGAAACCTGCGTGGTTTATGAAAATGCAGATGAAAAGGAAAAGCCAAGTCTTAAAGAAATATATGACCAACATCAAATCGAGAAAAAACTTTCAAAACAGGAGAAAATGCTGGATAAAAAAAATGCAAATGCAGTGGTTGTAGTTTATGACCAAGCAGTTATGCAATTGCCTAAAGGAAACGTTTCTTTATTCTATTACAAATCAAAACTGAACGTTTTTAATTTTACTATGTACAGGGTCCGGCAAAAAAACCTCCCTGATTTCAATAGGCATTTGAAAAAAGAATAAGAAACATACAGAACAATTAATTATATTTGTGAATAGCCTATATAATGCCATTTTACATCACTTAGTATACTTTACTTGGTTTTGAAAATTATGTCCGATAATTGATGTCCCCCATTGTTAAGACATTCACGAAGTCTTTCCCTGAAGTTGTCCATAGTTCTTCGTGTACCTTCCCTTGGAATGGCTTCCACTTCCTGCCTAATGACATCTTTTAGTTCTTGCAGAGTTCTGGGACGATGTTTGTACACTTTAGCCTTTAGGTACCCCACAGAAAGAAATCACAAGGTGATAAGTCGGGTGACCTTGGGGGCCAGGAAATGTCTCCTCTTAAAGAATCAAGACGTCCAGGGAACAACTCTCTTAACATTTCGTGGCTCCATTCTGTTGGAACCAAACTTCTTCTTCCTCATGGTCTAAAACAAACTGGTTGATCTTGGGTCGGAGAAATGTCTCTATCATGTGACAATAGCGATCGGCATTGACCGTTACTGTTTGTCCATCTTCTTCAATAAAGTACGGTCCCCACACACCAAATTCCGCAACGGCGCATCAAACTGTGACTTTTGGGCTGTGTAGTGGTTGTTGGTGGAGTTCCCTAGGATTTTCTGCAGCCCAGTAGCGGAAATTCTGTTTGTTAACAGTTCCACACAAGTGGAAGTGGGCTTCATCAGAAGAAATGAAGACAGCACCTGGGGGAATGTTTTGCAAAATGTCATCACATGCAACCCTGCGAGTTTCATAATCTGAACACTGAAAATGGCACATACGCCGCTACGGAACAATACCCCCTCCACATCTCTACCCCCACTACAACTCACGCGGTGGCTTGCTCAAACCGGGGAGGTTTTTTTGCCGGACCCTGTATAACTTAAAAAATAATTCGTGCGAATGTTATGTGTGGGATGAAGGAAACGGCCATCGTGGAGTCAATGAGTTGGGTAGTTGCGTTCTTCATTATCTACAGAAGGTTGCTGCCACCAACAAAGATACAGATGTGATATTTTATTCAGATAATTGTGCGGGGCAGCAAAAAAATAAATTCATGATTTCACTGTACTTCATGATGCCACAAGTCGGTTAGGTCTGAAATCAATTACGCATAAATTTTTGGTGAAAGGCCATACGCAGAATGAAGGGGATTCGGCTCATTCGTTAATAGAAAGGATGGTAAAGCGTGTTACCAAGAGTGGGCCAATGTATACACCGGACTCCTTTGTCTCCGCTATCCGGTCGGAAAGGAAAAACGGAGAGCCTTTCCATGTTAATGAATTTTGTTACAACGACTTTTCCGACTTGAAAGCTCTTGCTGGAGACTTAGGTCCTCTGAATATGAAAACATTTAAAGTATCAGAAGCTAGTGTACTGAAGGTGGAAAGAAATTCACCTTACTCTGTTTTCTATAAATATTCCTACAATGATGACTTTCAGGAGGCTGTAATAATCAAGAATAAAAGGAAAACCAGCAATTTAAATTTAACGTTGTCACCGGCATTCAATTCAAGACCTGGAATTTCTCAAAGCAAAAAAGACGACCTTGATTTGGTGTGTAAAAAGTCCGTCACGCAGGGGCTGCGTAAACTAAGCAGATTTCCCACGTGAAGTTTTACAATAGAGAAATCTGCCTAATAACAGCTGTAGTAGTAAGAAACCTCTAAACCTATTCACGAGGGACGAATAGTTACAAAAACGGCCGCCAGAGCTCACGGCGGAAAGTCCAAACAGCCACTGCTGCCGAGCACATGCAGAATACAAATGCAAATATCTCAGTTAATATTCAAGATAGAGAATAAATGTATAGAACAATATTTGTAGTAAATGTAATTTGCAATAAGATTGATTCTGTAATATTTTTCGATCCGACGTATAGTAACGGGGATATTTCGAATTTTCGAAAATCCTCCCCTCTAAACCCCCCCTCCCACTGGTTCGAATTCAGCCGTTAACAAACTAGATCTATCTTTTTACATAAAACGACTAAATATCGAGTTTGGTATCTATCAAAGCAAAATTGTGACCACTAGAGCGCTAACAGACGAATATATATAATATACAGTTTTGAACGGAACTCATTTTCGTCATCTACTAGGTAGGATTCTATGAAAATTTGTAACTGAGAAAATGACTGAACTATTTACCTGTAATTTTAATTTATATATTTTCATTATAATATATGTAATATGAAGCAATTCTTTCAATAGACTTTGTTTTGTTTTATCACCATATAACCACATCTATACAGTCCACCCTCATTAATACCAGCACTTGCATAAACCCAAATAGAGAGAAGGTAATACTCATTTCCAAATGAATTACCCCATCTCAATACATGGTCCAACCTGGCTGCGGATATTCAAAAGCAATTGTTTCCATATTACAACTCATAAATATCTTTTGTAATTTAGTAAAGTTAAATTCAATTTTAAAGGTAAGCATTGCCATATTGAACAAAATAATTTCTTTGAATCATTCACAGGTACAGGTTATTTATAAAATTTATCTCTCAAAAGATATTATGTTTTATTCAATCATTCATTGAAATTTACAAGGGCATCACTCTAGTTAAAATAGCATTACTTACTACTTTATATGTCAATTCATGCATCAGTCTCATTAAGTGTTCAGTTAACGCATTAAAATTAGTTTAGTTACTATGTTTCCTTCATGTAAAATTTAGAGACGGATCAATAGAAACAATCAATTCAAGTTCATTTATTTGGACATTTCACCTTATTTATGTTTAAATCAATTCTAAGATATCCTTCAATTATATGAGAGCAATATGAGTCATATTTAGCTAATATAGGTTTCAAATCTATTCTTATTATCTATATACCAGTCATTATTCTTGTTAAAAAGATTAATATCAACTATACATAAATATTATTTGCCATATTTATATTCATTTCAAAAACTTGCATGTATATTAGCAATATTTATCATCATTTATGCCTTTACATGGTATTGTAACCTTATCTCTGTATTATATCCTTATTATTTGTAACACATTCACTACACATGGTTTAGGAAAACACATATTGAACAAATTTTGGTATCGCTTTAATTGTCACTTGACAATTAAGACCCTTCTCGCAAACTCAGTGGGGCCCCAGCCACATACATTTGAAGAGTTAATGACGACCTTCATCCGCATCGAGAGGATCCTCAACTCCCGTCCCCTCTGTCCACTGAACGAAGATCCTCAAAATTGTGATTACTTGACTCCCGGCCACTTCATACATAATTGGACATTCTCTGGCCTACATCCCTGAGGTTTCAGATGAGCCCACCTCAAGGACCCCCCGGAGCCGTTGGGAGACGGTGCAAGCCCACATCAAGCACATATGGGACAGATGGAGCCTGGAATACCTACACACTCTCCAACAAAGATCTAAATGGAGAAAAAGGACCCCATGCCTTAGCATCGGAGACCTGGTGATCTTCTTAGAGCAACGCTCCATGGTTGGACAATAGCCAGTCAGGAGAGTCATCCATGGCTATCCTGGCGAAGACGGTATCATCCGGACTGTGGCTGTTAAAACGCCGTCAGGCAAGGAATTCATTCGTCCAGTCGCAGCACTGGCACCTTTGTTTCATCCTGAAAATGATGTACTACCGGCTGCGAATGAGCAGTAACTCTTAGCTAATATTTTTTTTCTTCGCTTTGTTAGACGTTTGTCATATTTGTTTCCTTTTTTTTGTTCGTGTACCCTTTAGATGTTTCATTTATTGCTGTAATATATTTTTATACACAAACCCTACATATACAAGTAGACATTTTTTTTTAACAGCTCATAATTTATGCAAATATACTGTAATGTATAGTCAGTAGTTAATGTTAGTCAACTGTCATTAGTTAATGTCAGTCAATTATGTCATTAGTCAATTAAGTTTGACACACTGCGTTTCTTATTTTAAAATAGCTTAGCTTATTTTAAGTGGGCGGCTTGTTCCATCTTCAATGAAACAGTCAAGAAACCATATGTTCTCTACCTTCAAGAGGCCCCCCGCAGGTGCTGCCATCTAAGAGTCAGTCCTAGGAACTACCCAGCTCCAGCTGTTGAGAGAGAACAAAGTTCACTAGTGAGCCTACCTTTCTTGAGAGAGCATACTCATCAAGTATTTCTTCTTTGTTAATATGCCTCAAAACCATGGCTAATTAACTAGCATACAAGCCAAGGCGGGTGGCAGGAGAGAAGATATGGATGGAGAGAGAAGAATATGGAAGAAATAAGGAGAAAATGGGGAATGAACACCTATTAGAAGGAAAAACCACACACAAGGAAGCCAGGCACAATAAGTTAACAGAGCATCAGCATTCAATATGTAATTTTAATTTATATATTTTCATTATAATATATGTAATATGTAGCAATTCTTTCAATAGACTTTGTTTTGTTTTATCACCATATAACCACATCTATACAGTCCACCCTCATTAATACCAGCACTTGCATAAACCCAAATAGAGAGAAGGTAATATTCATTTCCAAATGAATTACCCCATCTCAATATAGGCACATTGGATACTTTAAAGCCCGCTCCAGAAAGGCAAAGGAAGAAATTTACAAAAGCATACACCGGACTTACAGTTATAGATGGTAGTGAAATATAAAAACACTTCTCCCTGGAAGAAAAGAGCCTCAAATATGATATTTGGAGCCCTGAGTGAAAAGGACAGGCAATGGATTTGTTTGTTTTTGTTTAAAAGTAATCAGCCACCAGGGGTCCAGCCAAACTTGTCTTCATTCGGTGACATACAGGTTTGTTATTGCTCCATCTATGTTGCCAGAACCTCAATGATTTTGCTACGAAAGTGATTTTATTTCATCCTGTTACATGAACTTCAATTATTTTTCACACATTTTAAAAGAACTTCGTCATTATATGAAAACAATTTTGAAATGTCTTTTTAGATTAAATTAATGTATGAGTTTAGTCAATAATTCAAGTTCTCTATTACCTTGTTATCATTAACCATACCAATTCATGAGGATACAAATAAAGGATACATTTTTTAAATCATATACAACAATCAGAGTGGTTCATTATATCACACCATTTTCCCCCTTTGCATACTTCTTGTCATTTAGCATTTAAATTATTTCCCTATTCACAAAATACGGTCCATGCTGTTTTGGTCATGTGCAGACTGGGATATTTAGATCCATTAAGATTTATAATTTATTGAAATTAATGATAGTGTTGTGATATGGCGAAACATATTCTTTGTAATATATTTTCTGTAATGTTTATAGGTCTAGATACTTTATTTATATGCCCTGATTGTGCATTAATACATCCAGGAATTTCTAAAGGATTAGCTTATATTTGATCTTTATCATTACTCTCTGTTTACATTCACATTTGAATACTTTACTCAACACTCAATTCTTTTCCTTATACGTATAATAATAATTTTTGCAAATCTCTGGTGTATTCTTCTTCAATGGACATCACATAATTCAATATGAGTTTAGAAGCACGGTTAAATAGTGGGAGAGCGACTCTAAAATTATTAAGCAAAGATCAAATTTTTCAGGTAAAAAAACCTATGGTAGAGGCAAGAGATAGAAAATTATTACTGGACTTTAAAGTAACATACATAAACCAATTATGCATCTATGAGCAATTTGAATCCTCTCAAAATTTAGATTTATCTTCAGACAGTAAATTATTATTTCTTTTGGGAAAGGTAGTATAGGAATGATGCTGATTCCATGTTTCAAAACGTTTTACAGTTTCATCAAGCATTGAACTTACACAAGATCTCTTACTTGACCTTTAGCTAGATTGCCAAAAAGGATATTTGGATAGCCTTTGTACTAGATTACCAAAAATTTAAATTCCCAACCTTTACAGGTGTATTAATAGAATTTCCTGAATTCAAACAACTCTTTGGCTCTATGGTCTATTATGAAATACCAGTTTAAAAAGGGCCGATAAGAGTGAATTTTGGCAGATATGTATACTTCGTATAAAAGTGTCACTATATGAAATTGAAAGGTGGATAGTTTGAGTACGAACTGAGTAATGAGCAAGTGAAGTAGAAGGTTCGCCGCCTAGATCATACGTAGAGCCCATTTCTCTACTAAGATCTGCCTGCTTATCCCTCCACCTTACTGTCTCTGAGATCCATCATCCCCTTACTGTCAGTTCTTTTTGACAGCTCTATATTATTCGCAGCTGAAAACACATACCCACAAATTTCAGCATATACATAAATATTACATTATTGTTGATATTAACGAAATATTAGATCGTAGGTGTTTCTAATAAAGAGCTACTAGAATCTGTAAACAAAAATAATGAAGAGGGTATAGTGTCTCTGTGTGGTGAGACACCATTGCCCCTGGTTACCGATTAATTTAACTCTCCTATAAAAAAGTTTGACCAGCTAGTTAATAGTGTTGTGCAGTAGAAGACGTTATTAGCTGAATATCACTGCGAACTGCAACAGGCGAGTAACACCTCCAGAATCAACTGAAAGTAAGTTTAAAAACCCTTTTATTTTACAAAGATACCGGACAGCAGAAAACCCTCACTTTAACCTCTCAATTTATACTCCAACCTGTAAAGTGTCTTGATGAACCATTATTGTTTTTATGTTCAAGGATTTATTTTGAATTTTTGTTATTACTTTCTGTTTAATAAGAACCAGAATATATTGGTATTTATTTGTTGGAATCCAGTTTTTTTTTAATTATGGGGAACATCTCTTGAGCACTTAAATAAGACCCCTATAAAACTGGTGACCCCGGACGTTCGAGATGCCGAATAAGGAGGAAGACCAAGCAAATAGAGGAGAAGTTATCCCATTAGCTGAATCAACGCTTAGGGCAGACGGCACAAGTGAGCAACACAAAATAGCAGCTTTTTTAGCGGCGCTCATAATCGACTTCCGACCTTTCTAAAAGCGAACACAATACTATGGTTCATTCTGTTGTTTTTTTTACATCACGTGTAATCTCCCAAAACATGAAGTACCAAGCAGTGATAACCAATTTACACAATGAAGTACTGACGCAAATAGCCGACATGCTGACGGACCCTGATAGAGATGTGCCCTACGATAAATTAAAAGACAGACTCATCTAAATCTATGGGGACTCGGAAACTCGGAGAATCAAGAAAACTTATGAAGACACACAATTAGTAAACCAATAGCCATCCCAATTGCTTCGCCGAATGCTCCAGGAAGCGGGTCAAATCGTCAGCAGAGACATTGTGAGGACTTTGTGGCTGAGGAACTTGGCATAGAGGATGCAGGTCATTCTTTCAGCCACTGGCCAAGATGACTTAGAAAAATTGTCTGCCACAGCTGATAAAATGTCAGAATTTCATGCACCACTTTGGTGCTATGCTGCAGCATCCCCCCCCCCCGCATCCAATGCAGTGGCTTCTACAGTGGTTTCCGCTGTCAGTCCATCCACCACTCTCACAGAACGCCTTATTGACGAAATCCAAAAGCTGCGAGCGGTAGTTGCCAAGAGTCGTGAAAAAGAAAATGGAGGCAGAAGATGGCGTCCCCGTTCACCGTTATTATCATAGCAGTTATAGCTACAGAAGCCTCCATTCCCACAGTTACAGACGACACCTTAGCAGTCTATAATAACTAGTATAAATACCTCGTCTCTTCCTACCCACTCCTCATTCTTGTCATTATAGTCTCACTAGCTCATTATCTCTATGTAATTTTACTCATTGTACTGGTTGATACCAATAAAGTTTTTTCGAAGTCTTTGAGTGCTGAGTATTTAGTTGGCGCACGAATTCAGGGACTCGTACCGTTGCTAGTAGAAGCCGGTAAAGTTCTTTATTTGTAAAGAAATAATTTTAATTTCTACATAAGCATATCAATTTTATTATTGATTTTATCAATTTTTTATTATCTATTGAACAACTATTAACCGAAACTAGCACAACTCCATTCTTTAGAGAACATCCAACACAATTTGTGAACAAAGTCGTCAGTAAAAGAGCACTAATGTTATAACGTATTAAGATGGGATACAACGCTGACCCGGACAATTACATACGATATAAAGACGTATAAATAGTACACCACATTACAACATATCTTTAACCCAACCTATGCGACTTTATTAAACGCATGAGAAACTTTGGACGACGTACGAAATGCTTTACAAAATAAAGCATCTCACATCGTAGAAAGATTTTACGGCGTACACCACAGACTATGACACAGGAATAATTCCAGAATGTTGGAGTCAAAGCATTATAATTTCTATACTAAAACCAAATAAAGGTAGGTTTGATGTATCGAGTTAGAGAGCAATCTCTCTTACGACCTGTGTCTGCAAGTTGTTGGAAAGAATGTTGAATAAACACCTAATGTGGTTTTTTAGAATCCAAAGGTTTACTATCAGGATTTAAATGTGGTTTTAGGAAAACCGTTCAACAACAGACCACATAGTCAGACTGGTGGACAACATCTTGAACTCCTTAATAACCAAGAAATCCACATTGGTAGTTATGTTTGACATTACAAAAGCTTTTGACAGAGTTATTAGTATTATTATTTATTAACGACCACTTAAAAATTTATGTCCATTTTTTATCTAAGTGATAATAAATTTGTGTTCATAGCAACCTAAAATCTAATGATGGCAGCTGCTCCCCGCTCGCAGGATTTCTGTGAGCCCGGCAATGCCGATCAAAAACCTTGTCCAGAGAAGAGATGCCAGACAACTGTTTCTATTCAAGGGAATGTTTTTCGCAAGCTGAAGGCATACTTTGACAGCTTTAAGGATACGTGGCAGAAGCTGCTGGAAGCCCAGTCAGCAGCAAACATTTCTTCCGCTTTTCCCAGTGACAATGAGGATAAATTGCACACCGCTGTTAAGTGGTATTATTATGAAGCATGTGCAATTTATGAAGCACACATGAATCCCATTCCTGTTGGTGCTCCCGTAACTCAGAACTCAGAGGTCAAGGCGGGTACGTCTAGCGCTCTAAATGAATCTCGATCTGTCCGTGTTCGCCTCCCACAGATCAACCTTCTGGTTTTTTGCAGGAAATCAAAGCGAGTGGCCACTTTTCAGGGACACATTTGTCTCCCTTAGTCAGTGTCGAGAGCTCGTAGAATGAACATCGTGCCAGAGTGTACTTGCTGTTTGAAGGGCTTTGCCCATAATTCATTTAGAGTCCAATGTGCTAGTTGTGAGAGCAATTTCACCTTGGCTGTGTTGGAGTGTCTAAAGCGAATTATCACAAGATGAAGGATGAGAAGAAGGATTGAACCTGCGTTGAATGCTGTCAGGTCAAAGATCTAGCTAGATAAGAGGATGGAACAAGTGCTATCTACTGGCGATGTCAAACAGGTATTGTCAGCTATCTCCTTACTTAGGGACTCCATTAAGGCTATGGAGAATAGTTTAAATCATTGTTCTGATTTAATAGAAAAATTGTCCTGTTCTACTGATGCTAATAGTAATAAGATTGATCAACTGGTTAATCAAATTACGGAGTTAACTAATGAAAACATTAGTTTAAAGAAATGAAATTATGAATTAGAAGTCAGGAATAATGAGCTGGAGGAATGCATATTATCAAATAATTTAGAGATTCAAGGAGTAAATTTCTGTAAAGATGAAAATTTAACTGAGGTGATAAAGAGTATTGGTGGACTGGTAGACCTGCAAATTCATGATTTTGATATCAGCGATTGTTTCCGGATGAGGCCATTTCCGGAGTCGATTCGCCCTGGAGTGATTGTGGTTAAATTTACTAGGAAATCGATAAGGGATCGATTAATGTACAGTTTTAAGAAGAGAGGAGACGTGACTGTTCGAGATATTGGCATCATTGATGGGGAACCAAATCATTAATTAACTTTCTCCAACCGTAAATTGTTACGTGATGCTAAAATAATAAAAAACAATAAAGATTACAAATTTCTATGGTTTAATCGCCGTATAGTACTGTGCATTAAGAAGGACGAAAGTTCAAAAACAATATTGGGTAAGAATGGAAATGATTTAATGAATTTGTAGTTTGTATTTCTCTTATTTACCGTTAACATGGAAGAAAATTCTAGACTGAAACTGCATGTTAAGGATTATAGCAATAAATTAAAAGTTGTCCATGCTAATGTGGAATCGCTATTAGCGCATTTTGATAAATCTAAAGAGATTTTCTCTAATGATGTAGCTGACATTATTTGCATGTCTACCTGAAACCGGAGATCGATTCGTCACTATTGCTGCTGGATAAATTTGATCTAGTCCGAAACGATCGCATTGGAAAAGAAGGTAGTGGTGTAGGCATATATGGTAAATAGGAAGATCAAATTCAATGTAAAGTATAAATCGCTGGGGGTCTACAATAAAACGCCTGAACACTTATTTCTGGCGCTACACTTTTATAAAAAAAAATTTTGTTGGGTGTTGTTTACAGACCGCCAAAAATTGAATTCATGAACATTATCTTTGATTTAATGGCAGATCTGATTAGTTCTTATGATAACGTTGTGATCCTGGGTGATTTGAACTCGGATATGAGTACGAATAATTCATATGCAAACTTCATGCGTCGGCAGGCTATGGAATTAAATTTGACCATTCTACATTTGGGGCCAACACATTTCACATCAACTTCAGTTACTGAAATAGATAATATTATAGCGGGAAACATTAAATCAACTTTAAAATTCGGTAAAATTAGCACACCTGGCCTTTCTAGGCATGATATTATTTTCTGTATTATCAACCAGACGGTTAAACCAAATCTCAAATTCTACAAATATATTCATGCAAAAAAAACACTGAATGAAAGTCAATTGTGTCAAGATGCAGCCGCACTGGATTGGAGCCAATTATTAGCAGAACCCAAAATTCAAAAGAAAGTGGAAATATTTACTAATAATTTAATAACGCTATTTAACAAGCACTGCCCAATTAATAAATATTAGTGAAAAGATCACAGAGGCCGTGGATAACGCCTAGTATAAGGGATGCAATGAAGGAAAGGAATAAAGCATATAACTGCTTCAAGAAATACAAGACGCTGGCAACCTGGGAGAAATATAGGAGCCTTAGGAATAAGGTGAAGCAGTTTATAAGGAACGAAAGGAATAAGACTCAAGAAAATCCCTGTCTGAGGCGGAAAATGCACGTGAACTGTGGAGATTGCTTAGAAATAACAGCCTGGGGCATAAGCGGGATTCAGCTGACCTAGACGAACTGAGTGAATATTTTGCTAGAGTTTCAATGCCCACCGGTCAACTTGAAGAAACTATGAGATATTATAAATATTTAGAGAAACCCCCCTTACCGCCTTTTAAAATTGGAACTATCGACGTGGAAACCGTGTGTGCTGTTACGACCAAGATGAAGTCCAATGCAGGATGGCTTAGAGCTGGGGTTAGTGAAGCTCATAAGTGACCATATTTGTAATGTTCTATGTCACTTATTTAATTATGCAATCTGCCAGGGTGTATATCCTGATGTCTGGAAGACTGCCTTAATCAGACCACTTATGAAGAAAAAACCGGCCAATAATGTCAAGGATTATAGGGCAATGAATATTTTATGTCTGCCCGGGAAAATATTGGACAAAATAATCTTTTTAAGATTAAATGAATTTGTGACGACAGGATATTATACACGAACTACAATCAGGATACAAAGAAGGGTACAACCTTCTAGCAAGGATCAATTCACGGGATAGGTCATCCCTCCATCAAAACGTCCAGGATTCTCACAAGGCGAAAACTAGTAGTGCCAACAAATTGTGCCCCATTCGTCGCGATCCACGTACACTGTACGTCTGCTCTATCTTTAAGCAGCTTTCCAGCTTCCGAAAAGCTCTCTCGCCTGAACAACTAGTCTGGGTGCAAGAATTGCTTATCCACCAAGCACACAACAAACTCTTGTCCTTCAATAAGAAGATGCATGACATGCAATCTACAACACCGCACTAGGCTCCATCAGCCCCATTTACCTGTTTCCGCTACTTCAGCTTCAGTGCCAAAGGACTCGGAAGGCATCACCCTTAGGCCCTGTCAAGACCCATCTCAAGTCAAGCACCAGCATCAACATTTTCATCCAATCTCAGGACTAAAGGATATCATGTCCAAGTTTTGGGAAATGGAAGAGGTGACTCCAGTAAACTTATCCTCAAAGGAAGATGAATACTGTGAACATCACTACGTGTCTACACACTATCGATTAGGGTCAGGTCGTTACGTGGTCTCTCTTCCAGTCAAGGAGTCCATACACACCCTTCAGAATACTCAAGGGCAAGCCTTCAAACGCCTGATGAACATAGAAGCTAAGTTGTTGAAGAACGCAGAGCTGAGGCAAGAATATCACCAGTTCATGAAGGACTACATCGACCTAGGACATATAAGAGAGGTTCCCAATGGTACAGGAACATTCACTCTCCCTCATCACGCCGTTTAAAGCTCCATGAGAGACAAATAAAGTTGCGCACAGTGTTTGACGCCTCGTGCAAGTCACAGACTGGTTCTCTCAATGACCATTTATTTGTCGGACCCAAACTACAACTGAACATAAAGGATATCTGACCAACTTTCGGACCCATCAGATCGTTTTCACAGCAGACATAGTAAAAATGTACCACCAAATCCTGATCCATCCTGCTGATCGCAAATATCAGCACATTTTAAATTTGAAAGGTTTAAAATTGCGCAAATTTCAAAGGTCCATTGTTCCATTCATAATAACATTGTTTCCTATTTCATCCAAATCCCACTTCCATCTTCTACATTTGAAACATTCTTCCTTTTATCTTATCCTGTATATCACAAAGGGCATGTTATAACAACAGTAATATATCCCCCTTTTATTATGTGATATACATAGCTATTTACAAGACAATGAGAACTTCTGAATGACTATTATTACTGTAGAAATGTTAGTTAAGAATAATCATTGTATTCAAGACATATTAGATTGGAAGAAATTAAATAATTGTAAAAGATTAATTTTAAGGAAGAGCCATAATTAATCAATTTTTATTATATAATCAGTCCCATATAATCATAAGTAATAAAGTTTACAATGTTACTGTTCATACAAAACTAACGGAACTTTTATACGTTAACTCATACAAAATACATTATAATTCTCCCATACCATACTCTTACTGGGAATCATATCCTATTTTAAGTTTTAACATGCTGCCAATAGCAGAATAAACTTCATTTACTTTTGAACATATACATAAAACCGATTTAAATATAGAGCCACTTCAAAAATTGGATACTGCTGCTTTCGACTTCAGTAATCACTATTTTATGTATAGTTGTTATTACATTATCATTAATATTCTGTATATTGTATATATTATATAAGCACACGGGCTTCATCACTAGCCTAAATCCAAAAGAACCACAAAAAGCGAAACTCAAAAGGCTTCTTCACCATCCCTTCCTTGCTTAACTCTTACTTCGCTGAGGACGGCTTCCACTTGAGGGAGGAGTTGCGTCTAGGGAACATCCGCTGTGCTGACAACACCAACATCAGCATTTATTTCATATATAATGCCATCTTTTTTCCCACTCCTTGTCATTTCCCCAGTAGCTGTAGCCTGTTATTCTGCTCATTGTAATTCTGTAATTGCTATTGTCAATATCAGTGCTTTTTATAAAGGCTTTCACGTTTACTTTATACTTAATTTTTGAACAGTGAACGAGTGCTATGTTCTTGTTACTGAACTTGAGTTGTCTGTTTGCCTTGGCCCACAGCAGTATGCATACCCTCTGTAACTAGTATTAAATGTCTAATATATTGTATATTACTAGTCTGAAGGCACAAGTAGCTGTAAGAAATTAGAGTAGTTATAGGCTGCATGTAATGTTTACAAATATGCATATGTAATAAGCAGCCGAATTGTGTCCTTTCATGTAAGCCAACATGATGAACAGTATCGATGCTTAATAACTAATAAATCAGAATGACGAATTCTCTCATCACAAGAAAAGCACTCAATCCAAATAACTACCCAAATAAGTGCATCAATTAAAAAAAATTATATGATTTCATGGCAGAATGAGTGAAACACTCAAATGAGTACATCGGTGCAAAAAGAATTACAAGATTCTCTGGCAACACTAGTGAAACACCCACATGAGTCCATCGATCCAAAAAGAATATTCTGTCAAAACCGATTATTATCATGAATCGCATCAAAGGGAAATTAATCGAATGATACATTGAATCGATCTTCAGTTACGATCGCCCATCTCTACTTTTGACTTTAGACAAGACAGAACCTGTTGAAACAGTTCAGCTGTTATTAGAGCTTACTATTAGAACTGCTTGATCCGAGGTTATACACTGGTTATAAATATATATAGGTAGAAGGTCTGTTTTGTTTTCCCATTTTTTGTTTGTCTATCTTTGTGAAGACTTCACATTGAGGGGGAAAAGGGAAAATTTTCAACTAAATATTGCCAGAAGGCAAGGAGAGATTAATACTTTGAATATATTGTATGAACTAAGTATAGAAATAAAGCCAGGTGAGTCAGAAGACAAATTAAATGCATTCTCTTCTATCAGGATCAGTAAAAAGACCTTGTCCTCTAATAGTGTCTTAATTCAGGCAAAGTGCACTTTCAGAGTCAGCCCTCCATTGTCTGTGCCTGATTAAACCAGTATAGCCTGGATCAAAACGGAGACTTCTTTGGTCCAGGCTACACTTCTCTAATCAGGCACTGAAGATGGAGCACTGACTCTGAAAGTGCACATTTGATAAATTAAAGCACTAATAGAAGACAAGGCCTTTTTATTGATCTTGATCATCATCATCCAGCATTTCTGGAGAAATTCTTCCCTTCTAGATTTCTTGACTTGCCTGAACTATTTAAGAGTTTTCAGACACTTCATGATGACATCAAAGTTATATAAATACCAATGGATAGAGACCTACCAGGCACTGAGGCAGAGGTATTAACCGTTTAACTATAGTGGCTTTGCACAATTAAAGGGTTTGAGAAGAAATGCTACCACCTTGTTACTACTGCCTCAGGTTAAAAGGTAAATTTAAGTACCTCCTCAAATGAATTTACATTATTAATAGCCCAAAGTTGTCTCCCATTAAAATTCATAGTTTCTCAGGGAAGCAAATTTCCACTTATTTTTATATATTTGATTTTTTTTATATATATAAAAATAGTAAATAATCAGGAATAAAAAAGTATTGATGCAAATGTTACGAATATGTAATCACATATTTAAGAAGTACAAAGAAAATGAGGGCGTTCCTACAAAGGATTGGCGCAAGAGAAGAAATCTAGAACCTTCTAAACAACGAGCCGGCCTGACCAATCAGTGAGCGGTTGGGGCCTCGGACCTACTACAGCTGTCACTGGCTATGCTCACAATAATTAAAAGAGGCCTATACCCCACAGACTTGAGGAGTGCAAGTATTATTAACTTTCCCAGAGAAATATAGGAGGAACAGAGGAAATTAAGGAGTCTGGCCATTTCTGCCACCAGGTAACGACAGCACGAGACTGGAATCAACTACATGAAGAGATAGCTGTCTCTGAAATAAATAAATGTGGAGCACCTGGAGGGGGACGGAATCTACGAGAGGCTGGTACAAGAGGCCATGCCAGTAATAGGGAAACTACTGACGAAACTCATGAACGACTGCTTTGCTACAGGACACTTCCAGGACATTTGGAAGAAAGCTGCCTTCGTAGTGTTCATGAAGAAATGGGTCTCGTGACCAAAGTATAGTAGGGAGCTCTAGGCCAATATGCTTGTTGCCAATGCTTGGAAAGGTGCTGGAGGCACTGATAAAGAAAAGAATAGCTCCCAAAATGTTATATTCAATTAGTAACAGACAATTCGGATATAAACAAGGCAGATCCACCGAAGATGCAATTCGGAAGTAGCAAGAAGAGTACGAAGAGGGAGAGCCAAAATACGCAATCGCCATCTATAATGATATTGCAGGTGCGTATGACATTGTGTAGTGGCCGTGAGTTATGGAAGGCCAAAACAGGACGGCATATATCAGAGATGGTAGAGGGCCAGAGGCAGAGGTAGAAGAAGATGCCCTCAAGGCTCAGTGTTAGGAACCCATTTGTGGATTATTAAAATAGATGGATAATGTTGTGGATGAGAATGTTGTTCACCCATGGTTTCAGTGCAGTTACATATATTGATGACATTGCAATAACAATAAAAGGGAACTCAAGATTGAGAATCAGGAGTAGCTTCAAGTTCAGACCATAACTCACACTCAGGCACATGCACTGTCACCTACACAATCATCGCATGGGGCTGGCTTCTATTAAGAAAAGGGCATCTCGCATGCAAAGTAGAAGTAGTTGTGGGACTGAGAATCTGATCAAGTCAACCCACCGGATATTAGTCACTTCGTGGAATTCAAGGGTTCCGCTGTTTCTCCCACTAGTGGCAGTTAGTCTAGAGCATCTCTCTGCTAATGACACAGCTCCTTACGCTCTGGCTTACTCAGTAACTCATTATGAACCAAGCCTTCCTACATTTGCCAAAAAGGAACTGGAAGACAGCTGGTAACCCAACAGGACAACTGGTCCCATGTATAGAACATTTCCTAGGTATATACAATTTTGGACATTTTTGCCGAACATAATAATGTAGTGTTACCTCCCCTGAAGTGAAGCAAAGGAATATGTACATCCCATTTATCGCTGTCACACGCATTCAACATATATAATTGTGTTAAAGATGATTTATGTTTTTTTTTTTTTTTATAAATTGTTTAAATAAAATGTTTGAACACGTACATTTTGTTGTGAGAACCATTGACATCATCTCCAACAACGTTATTTTTATTATTTATTGTCAGCAAGCAGGGATTATTTACTTATCTAGCTAAATGTTCCTATTATTTTTATAATAAAAATTTATTTTTTCTGTAATCGTTGAATAATGGTAACATTACTAAGCTGAAATGAGTGAAGAAAGTGAAACATTTTGCAATAGAGTGAAGAAAGTGAATTGCCTTCTTAATTAGTAATAAGTATAAATTAAAAAATAATTTGAAGTTGGAAATTAAATGCTTTTAAATGTTTCTTAACATTGTAAGAATTTATTTTAACAAAATAAATTGAAATGTGAATGAATTATTGGTGGAAATAATCAATATATTTTAAAATTTAAATATAATAATAATTACCTTCCTTGTTTATAACCTGCACTACTTCACAATCATCACTAGTTGTTTTATAACTATGCTTATAACCTTTCACAACCATGCTTTTAACCTACCAACAACATACCATAAACTTCACAACATCCTAATTTTGTTCATATTCTGGTTAGATCTGATCATGTATTACACGATTGCAGAAAAAATTTAATATTACACTCGTGGCAAAGTAGAATTTACAACTCTCGTGAAATTACCACACTCGCTTCGCTCGTGTGGGTAAACGTTTCACTCGAGTTGTAAAATGATCTACTTTCGTCACTTGTATAATAATAGTTATTTATTATACATCTGGTGATCAGATCTAACCAGAATATGAACAAAATTAGGATGTTGTGAAGATTATGGTATGTTGTTGGTAGGTCATAAGCATGGTTGTGAAAGGTTATAAGCATAGTTATAAAACAACTAGTGATGATTGTAAAGTGCAGGTTATAAACAAGGAAGGTAATTATTATTATATTTAAATTTTAAAATATATTGATTATTTCCACCAATAATTCATTCACATTTCAATTTATTTTGTTAAAATAAATTCTTACAATGTTAAGAAACATTTAATTTCCAACTTCAAATTATTTTTTAATTTATACTTATTACTAATTAAGAAGGCAATTCACTTTCTTCACTCTATTGCAAAATGTTTCACTTTCTTCACTCATTTCAGTTTAGTAATGTTACCATTATTCAACGATTACAGAAAAATAACTATTTTTCATGCCTTGTACCATTGCAACAGGAAATCATAAGCTTCAATATCTTGTCATTGGAAAATCCAAAATCCTAGGGTTTTAAAAAATTCCATGTTCTTTACAAAGGTTAAGCAAAAGCTTGGATAAAGGTTACACTTTTCAAGGAGTGGTTTCATGATGAATTTATTCTATCAGTGAAAAAGCATTTGGAATCCAAGAATATGGGACAAAAAGCCATTCTCTTTTCGGATAACTGCCCTGGCCATCCGGAATGTGATTTAGTAAGAGAAAATAATAGTGATGATTTTTCCACAAATTGTACGCCTCTGCTACAACTAATGAACCAAAATGTTATTCAAAAAATCAAGCTCCAATACCATTCAGCTCTCTTCTAGCATGTAGTTGCACAAGAAATCCTTACGACATTGAAAAATTAGAATCTCAAAGATGTCATGTTTTTCTTGTCTGCATTTTGGGAACTGTCCAGTCAAAAACTATCAGCACTTCATGGAATCCACTGTTGTGAAAAGAGACCATGAAGATTCAACAGACAACAATGACGACGTCAGCTGACAAATGATGCCATGACCTTGATTAGAAATATAAACTATCATGCTATACTTAATGATATTGTTGGAAAACAACTTCCTTTATTTTTTACTTTTGTAAATATACTGGTGAGCGTGAAGAGTTAGTGCTAGTAATTTGCAAGGTGAGTGAACCTTAAAGGGCTACATTTCTACCTGTTTGCATTTACTTCTCGAGTCGTCGGGGCACATAAGTGGAGTCTAGACAGAGCAGGGAGCTGACGAACACATTTAACCTTGTTGCTACCTTCCCAGTTGCATCCATATGCAGTGCAAAGCCTCAGTTACATCCAGCCAAGTGTGAGGTTTTAATTTATCTTAATTTTGTATGCTTCCAGAGCAGCTCCTAAAGGTGCAAAGTTGCCATCAAAACTTTTCTTTAATTTATGACCCTTTGTCTTTCTTAATAAAGCTATTTTAATATATTTCCTTATCAATTCTGTGTACAAATACTGAATTCTTCATTATTTAAATGTCATAAAACCCTATCTTGGAGCACACACAGTGTATAAGTATCAGTTTTAACAAAATTTATCACAGTCATTATACTAAGGATTATTCCTAGCACTAAAGTTGTGGTCCCACTCATTTTTCTGGTCCTCCATAAGCAGATTGTGCTTTAAAGTGGTTTTTATGGCACTTAAGCATGATGTTTCAAATACATTGTGGGCCTAATTCGTTAATCTGCTCAGTCCATTTTTTGGTAAATTTTACTTTTTGAGCTGGTCATAAATTTTAGATGATTGCCTACCTTATAGCATAAGGAATAAGGTTGATATCAATATTCCATGGGGTAGAAAAGCTGTGCACAAAAAACTGCTTTGTAACCAATAGCAAATCTAAACAACAAAAACCTGCTAAATCCTATTAAGGCCTAAGTTTTGTACTGACAATGGTCTGCCGTCCATGTGCCTGGTACATCGCTGGAAGTCGTCCAGCTGCAGTGATCCAGGAAGAAGGGGGTGCAGGACCCATTGGAATGGACAGCCATCCTCCTGCTGAGCAGAGATGGGATTTTACCCGGTAAATACCCGATTGGGTAAATATTCGGGTATTTTTAAATTAGCTTCTCGAACTATTTTTGCAGTTATAGATTCTCAAACTTTTGTGTTGAAACGATTTAATGTTTGACTCATCAATGTGTACTGAGACTGTACAGCGCATGCTGAGTCTTTGAAGCTGTCAATAGCTCCTTATGCAGGCTCCGGCAAGCCTTTTGTCGGCTTCCAGCGTTGCCTTGCCAACAACAAAGCGCGCAAACGATTTTAACAATAGAGACTAGTTGCCACCAAACAAAAGCAAACCACCAACCCCGCCCCACCTTGCCCCGTAAACCTCCTTATCTCAGTCAGACGTTGTTTTCGTTTCGTAAAGTGCACACTACTTTTTGTTTTGCTCTATATTGACGACCTGGATTTTGTTTTGTGGACTTCCAATTGCCTAGTGATTAAGTATAATTGATTTTTATTGGATTGACAACTACTGCTACTCTTCCGGACATCGATATCAACGATACGTTGTGCTATTAATAAAGGATTGAGAGGTAAGTTTAAACTCAAAAAAATATCTGGCACTGATACAAGTGCGGCAAGTGCTACCAATATTCCTTTGCAAGATGTTTCAATGGAGGAACAAGACAACAGTTTACAACGGTAAACAGTTTAAATTCATCTGCAGAAAAGAAACTTTGTCTAGATCAGCTTTTGTCGAAGGCAATATTTGTTACTGGTTCTCCGTTTTCAATCGTTGAACATCCGCTGTGGATAACATTTTTTAATGAGATACAACCATCTTATAAATTACCAACCAGAAAAGCAATCTCAACTACACATTTGGAAGTCATTTACAATGAGATGGTAAAAGCAATCACAGAGGAACTAAAATCTACAAATGATTTGCATTTACAGTGTGACGGTTGGAGCAATCAGCACAATGAAGGCATCATTAATTTTATTATTGCAAAACCTGAACTGTTCTTTGTTAAAAGCCTTAATACTCTCACTAACCACCACACAAGCCAATATCTTTCTCAAGAGATAATTAAAGTTATGGAGATATACGGAGGCGATAAATTTGTAACCCTTATCGGAGATAACGCTAATAACATTCAAAAAGCATTCAAAATGGTAAAATATACATATACACACGTGTTGCCTCTTAGATGTGTAGCTCATACATTAAATTTACTATGCGAAGACTGTTTAAAACCAGAACCTGTCAAAGCATTTATATCGATTGCCATAGAGACCATAAAAGCAATTAAACAAAATCAAGCAATGAGTACTTTGTTAGCCCAAATCATAAAAAATAAGGGTTCAGGCGAAACATTGAAGTTGCCCGGAAAAACCCGCAGTGGCAGTTACTGGATCGCTTTAAAGAGCCTGAAGAATTCGAAAGTTGCATTACAGACCTTAGCAGTGCATGAAGCTGCTACTATTGGGTTGTAACACATGAAGTGTCCGATTTTTTAAACCCTAATCTTTATAAAGGATTAAAACGTTGTGTGTTGATTCCAAGCAAAATATTTACCATCTATAATAAACATTTGTTAATCCTCTAGTCGCAAGCTATGTTTGTTTTTGTCCCAAGTAGGCTTACATATTTTAGTTTAATATCAATCGGGAACATGGAAACACGCGATTTCTGGATAATTTTCTTTTACGAGTATTAACTTGGTCATTCCGCAGCCCAGTCAGCAAGGAATATTAATCATGCGTTTGGCGAAGGAAGTGCTAATGAAAGAACTATTCGTCATTGGTTTTCAAAATTTTCTTCAGGAGATACGACTTCAGAAAATCAGCCCCGTGGACGACCTCACTCATCAGTGGAGGACGAAGATCTTAAAAAAGCTGTTGAAGAAGACCCTCATAAAACAGTCAGAGAACTTGCGTCAGAGCTAGGCACAAGTCATATGACGGTCTCCAGGCATTTAAAAACTATTGGAAAGGTGAAAAAGCTCGATTCCTGGGTCCCGCACGAGCTCAACGAACGTCAGCAGTTAAAACGCCAAGAGACGTGTGTTTCTTTGCTTGCTCGTCAAAGAACCACCGACCACATGTTTCAATACAGACAGTGAACAAATTAACGGAGTTGGGCTATGAAGTCCTATCACACCCCCCATATTCCCCTGATCTATCTCCTACAGACTACCACTTTTTTCGGAGTTAGGACAACTTTTTGCGAGGACAATTTTTTACAGATGATTTAGACATTAAAAATGCATTTTCTGAATTTCTTTCAACACGTGACAAACTTTTTCAAAAGTGGGATAGAAAAATTGGTAAGTCGTTGGCAGAAGTGTATTGAAAATGATGGTAAATACTTTGAATGAATAATATTTCAGATTCGATCTCAATTTTTCATTTTTTTCCTGATTCTACAAACGGTCATTTCATATGTTACAACCCAATATTTCTGAAGAAATAAAATCAAATATATTAGAACTAAATTTTTGGCCAATGATTGAACATTGTATCAAGTTATTAGAACCAATTACTAGGAAAATTTTTAAGCTGGAAGGTAATGGAATACATATAAATTAAGTATACAAGGCTTTCAAGGACATCAAATCCACACTCAATTTTGTGTTGCCAGAAATATCTATTTTAGATGAACAACACAAACAAGATATAATAAATAATGTAATCAAACGCACAGATAATTGCATGAAGCCAATTCATTATGCTGCATATATGTTGGATCCAAAATCCCAAGGTATTGAACTAGATGAAGAACATGAAGTGGACGCCATGGAATATATTCATGAAGTGAGCCAATCACTAAATATCGACGTTGGTCTAGATTTAGCTAATTATAGAGCTAAAGAGGGTTTATGTGGTAAACCATTTATTTGGAAAAAATGTCGCAGAAATGGATGCAGTAGTTTGGTGGAAAGGACTTGGCAGATCCAAATTACTAAGTAGAGTTGCTGTAAGAATTTTGACTGCTCCTTGCACTTCGGCTGCCACTGAAAGATCATTTAGCACACATGCACACATACATAGCCATAACAAAAATAGATTGACGACGGACAGGGCAGCAAACGTAGCATATATTTCTTATAATAGGAATCTTCTACATAAACATAAAGATGAAGACAATAAGGAGCCCTTATCTTCTAAACAATTATCGAGTCCAACAACTAGTCCAATTCATGAAGAACAACCTTCTACATCAAGTGGAAACCAAAAGGAAATGGAATTTTGCGACGTGATTCGTGCAGATTGTGATAATGAAAGTGATTAATATGTTACACTTAATATGGAAAAAATGTACATTCCTTTTGTTGAATAATTATATTTAAACTATATTGGCTTTGTTTTATTTCTTCGCTTTGATTTCATTATTTACAGATTTTTTTAATCAAGCCTCAGTTTATTCACACCTCGCAAAATAATGAAGGTATAGTTTATATTGCATTTGTTCATAAGAATGTAAAAATTAATAAAAGGTGTGGCATTTACTGTAAAAAACGAAAATACCCATAACGTGGGTTTTTCCCACATAAATACCGGGCTTTTACCCATTTAGGAAAATACCCGGGTTTTTACCTTTTGGGTATTTTCCCTTCGCCCATCTCTACTGCTGAGGCAGAGGATGGAGATACCCCACTCCACATTGTAGCTAGAACTGGTGACTGTTCCCTCATCCAGTTACTGGTCCAGTTAGGTGCTGAGATCAATGATGTGAACCGCAAGGCCCAAACAGCTCTTCATATTTCAGTTGGCAGAGGCTTCATGGGCAATGGTAAACTACGGTGAGCCGCAAGGCCCAAACAGCTCTTCATATTTCATTTGACAGAGGCTTCATGGACAATGTTAAACTACGGTGAACCGCATGGCCCAAACAGCTCTTCATATTTCAGTTGACGGAGATTTCATGGACAATGTTAAACTAGCCTCAACAGCAAGGCCCAAGCAGTTCTTCATATGGAGGGTTCAGTGTTAAAGTGGACCAAGTCCAATTTTTGCCCATTTGTTACCGGCTATTGTATGATGAAGCTAAAAGCATATATTTTTCATTGCAATAGTGAACCAAGTTCTTAGTTCATCAATTTGTCACTAGGGAGCGCAGTTCTCAGGTGCACAGAACTCATATGATTTTCTTTCAGTGTTGAAGTGAACCAAGTACAGACATCATTGTTTTGGTTTCATAGTACCACTGTTTATGAACCTATTTGGTTACTTTAACAATCATTTTCTATTTTTAAAAGTTATTTTAATTGTTGTAGTTAAATGTCAACAGTCTTGATATGTCAGATGAAGAGGATTGGTTACCTGAGCTTGAAGAAAACCCATCAGTTGAAGGTAAGTTTTTATAAATGAATTCTCAGGTTGGGTTTTGTTTTGCTTAGGCCTAGTATTTTCAACTTGGTTAATGGTGATTTAATGGTTATCTCTCTATACTGCCCATAATATTAGTGGGATAAAACCTAAGTAAACAAGGCAAAGGCTAGTATTATTACCTATATACTAGCCTAGCCCACATAGATAGGTAGCCAATTTAGCATACAGCCTATCTGTTTTACACATGTTGTTGGATCTTAAACTTATTGGTTTCCAATTCAGCTTAGTTATTAGCTCAAAATAGTTGTAATTTAACTATATAACCACCAGTATACATTATGGCATTACTGAATATTGTCTATTGCTTTTGAAGCCTACACAAAGATAGCCAAAGTACTAAATTATTTTTATTATTTTCAGAAGACAGCGATATAGCGGATGATTCAATCTTCATCCAGCTGTTCCACAACCATCGACTTCAAATGCCACTCATGGTACCCAATCAGCAAGTATACTACCACATGTTCCAGTAGAAGACTCTACAGGTCAGGTACGTGAACGTGGGAGAAAACAGCCAAGAAATGAACAAAATTGGGCTCGAAATAAAAGAAAGTTATGCCGAAACAGAGGTCAATGTTACATAACAGCAAAGAATACAACTGTCCCTAGTAAGACTTTTAAACATAAGCTGAATTGTCACAGCCCAAGGAAATGTCCTCAGCTTTTTAATTCTGAGAAAGATGTTGAACATTTTTTTAAATCTTTCTGGAAGCTCGGTGACTTTTCCAAGCAAAATGTATTTCTGAAAGGCGTTATCCAGACCTCAGAGGTTCAGAGGTCACGACCAAGAGATGGTTCATCCCGCGAGCCCCAAACAGCTCTTCATACAGTAACCCCACAAAAAAAAACAAGATTTATATAGAGTTTTAAAAGAAGAGTGGGAAAAAATAAATAAAAAGGATTGTTTACGACTTGTCAATTCTATGCCTAAACGAATACATGAGGTCATCAAAGCAAATGGCTTGATGACAAAATATTAATTTAATGTCTTTCTATTTTAATAAACAAATATTATGAAAGTATTGAGTTATTTTTTTCCCCGTTTACTTTGTTTTAGTAAAATATGTGGGTGCCTAATACTTTTGGCCAAGGCTGTATGTCATAAGATTAGCTTTAAGCTATCACAACACTGCAACTCATCTCAACTATCTCATCTCCGCCACGGCGATATCGTCGTCATTAGTCATCATATCATAGTCATCTCCGCCACGGCGATATCATCGTCATTTGTCATCATATCATAGTCATCTCCGCCATGGTGATTTCATAATCTTCATCATGGCTTCCGTACTCCGCTATAATTAAATCAGCTGAGGCTAATTTAGGTGGGCGGTATGTTCAATTTAAAATTGAAGCGCTAATTAAACTATACCAGCCCCATCTCTTAGCAACAAGACCAAGCAAGGATGTCCCCTGAAGAGTGCTGGCCTCTACAGCCTACTTTGTAAATACTACCTGAGAGGGCACTCTTGGGTTCAAAGTGCAAGAGATAAAGAAGACAGGTTGAGACAGTAGAGTGAATAGGACAGCAGAGGAGAGAGGAGAGCCCCCATGGGCAGCAGCAGTTTTAGCTTTTTTCACGCCCATTCTTAAGAACTTCCAACATGAGTGAGTAACAGAAGGAGCATCCAGGGGGAGACAGAATGGAGGGAGGAAGAGGGAGAACACCATAGCAGCATCCAGGACAGTATCACCATATCAACAGTATCCCTTGAAGTAATTTATATACTAACTCACTAACACATATATGCCCTGCAATAGCCCATCCCACCATATCTTGTAATTATTCAATATACTATTAATGGTAATAACCGTTTTATAAATCATGGTCCTCCGGTATCAAATCACACATACAAAACTTACATGAACCAGCACCTCTCTTAAAATATTTACAAGCTGTTAGCGGGTAAGGCCGAAGGGCTTGTAAATACACTCCCTTTGCGAAGCCTACACCTTTCCGTCTTACATCAGAAACGAAGCTCTGTTTTAAATGCATTACATGAAACCCAAGCACTAAATCTTAACTTTGAAGAGAGAACACCAAGAGATTGTAATGAATCTAAGAGTGAATAACATAAACTTATCACAAATTATGGTATGAAAACATTTATTAACGTCTCACAATTTAACACTTGAAAAAGTGAGAGACACACTTTTAGAAAAGTCCGTCACGCAGGGGCTGCGTAAACTAAGCAGATTCCCTTCGTGATGTTTAACAATAGATAAATTTACATACTGGTAACACAATAGCACTGTCAACATCAAGTGATTAAAAACGAACGATAGTAAGAAACCTCCAGATGAGAAGTGCCTGAAACGTAAACAAACAGGTGTGCCAACTTCTCACAGGAAAGAAAAACAATTACTTAAATATATCAGAATATAAGATATTAATTTTATTGAAAACTATTTACTATATCTAAAACTGATATGCAAGAGGCGATTGTTGGTGAACACTTCCTAAATTCTTTGTTAGTGATTTGGTTGCATGAATTATCATCTTTTACAGTTTCCTTTGCCTATTGCTGCACCCAGATTGCAACAAGTGGTAGCAGAGTGTGGTTCTCAACCTTTTTTGAGTAGCCACAATAATTTTTGACTCACTACTAACTGTAGCTGAGCCTTTTGTATCGGCATTATTTTTTTAAATATTAATGTAAGTTATCTACTGTTAGCCAATAATAATACTTTATATATTTATTAGTTATATGAGTTATATTTTAAATTCAATGTTTTATAAATTTATTTTTTACCCAATTTAAAATAATTGGGGTTTAGGAAGGTCAAAATAAATTTATTTTTTGTCCTGTTGTTTTTCCACCATCTCCTCCTTTATCATTATGGATGCTGAGCAACCCAGTATGACGGTCCAATGGGATCATCACCAAATTAATGACTATAATAAGTGCTGAAGGCTTAGAAACATTAGTAGAACTCCAGCTTGAAAAGAAACTTTTAGAATTTAAATCGGAATTTCATACATATTTCAACAAACTTGCAAAATGTTTAGGGGGCATGCTGGAGTGTGCAGGGACTTTTTCTAAAAATTTTAATGGATCAACAAATGCCCCCTGATAACCCTAACCCTGGTGTATCGGGTCAGCCAACCCAATTTATAGAGAAGGCATAAACTCCAACCAGGGGTTATACATTTTTGCAGGACACATTTAGAATACCAGAACCTGTAAAGAAATTACCTCCATATCTTGACTCCCCTCATTCTATTTTAGAATTTTAGTTCTTGTGTTCAATTCAGATACACCTTTTTCTCATTACTTCATACAGAGGCCTTATTAAACCCAATCAAGAAAATTAAAATAATAAATTTTATAAAATAGATGTCTTTGCTTTTAACTGATGTATTCTTGGAAAATACAGAAAATGAAATATTTCAGAACATTTTTTAAAAATTATTTAAAGCATAAAGTTTTGTACTTGTATAGAGAGTATTCAGGAATTGAACCAATTTAAAGATTTCATGAACTCCAAAACAAAGTTCACAATAGAAATTGGAAATCAAACAATTGGATTTTTTGGATTAAATTTTAAAGTTTAGAAAGCCAACCACCACTGAAATTCTCACAACTGTAAAGTCACACCATCCTTGGAGTCAAAAACTTAGTAATTTTTTTCTGTCTCATTAAATAGAATGTAAAATTTTCCCTTACATAAAAATTATAAAAAAGAAAGGAATTTCTTATTGAATTAGGAAAGAGAAATGGAGGTTAGAGAATTTGATACTAATTGAAGAAAGACAAATGCTCATGGTGTTTATATACTCAAACAGAAATAAAGGAAAGATGCAAGGTAGGCAAAAAATATATATTTTATATGAGTATACCCTACATTGGCCTCATTTTAGAGGAGATAGTAAGGTTACCAAACAGAGAAGGATAATTCATATAAAATCTAGTTCACCCTATCCAATTTTGCCCATATTGGCATATGTAGGAAATATCAGTGTATAGTGTGGCATGCAAATATACAATAGTGTTGACAAGGCACACCCTAATATAATTTATAAGTTTTATGACTACATATTTTCATATGTGTCGGTTAACCAATATGCATATATATGTATTAAAAAAGAAATATGCTTCCATATGAATCCATTCCAAAGAAGGGATAGGAGAAATTTAAATATGATGATGATCAATTTCAGATTAAACATATCAGGGAGTCGCGTAGCAGCCATTGGACGAGACAGTTCAATAAATTTAGCTCTTTATAAATCCATTTGTTGACCTAGTTTAAAGCCGTTCTAAGCCTTCAAATGTGTCATAGTGCTTAACATAACGACAAAGTGTGTGTGTGAATTTTGAAGAAATTCTATGGAGCCACAATCCAGAAAACTACGAGTATGAGTTTTTAAAGTGTTTTTCTCACTTATCTAAGCCCTTGCCTCTGCCTTGGGGTGAGGTGGGGGCTATTGTGCATTGTCCTGCTCCTAGGCCCACTCATTCTGTGCTCCTTGAGTTAGACAACCCCGCAAAGAGCTGCTCTTATCAATACCCTCCATAGCTGAGGCAATAGAACAGTCAACTTGTAATTAAAGTCTCAGGGTTCACATCCGCGCCTCTGAATCTATTTTTTTTTATTAAGCCTAAAAAGAAAAATGGTACTGAGAAACGACCCCGCTCCGCGGGGAACAATTCTCTACAAAATTCCAATGCTAATGACTCGCCTGAGAAGAAGAAAACCGCTCTTGAAAGAAGCCCATCCTATCAATCCCTAGCGCCCAGTACTTCATCATGTACTACATTTAGGCAGCCATTTCCAAAAAATCAAGATAAGCAATCAACAAACGTCATCTCAAAAAATAAATTTGACACCATTGCCCCTAGCGATGCTCATTCTGACCAAGAAATGGAAGAACCCAAAGACCCAGCAAATCATCCACCTCCAATACATGTTAAAAATATCCCTAATTATCTAGAATTTTGTAAACACCTCATCTCCATAGTGGGCGAAACTCAGTTCACATGTCGTGCACAGATAAATAATACTACAATCAAGCCTGCCACACCTGAAGTATATCAAAAAATAATCACATATCTAAGAACCACAACCCTGCAGTTTTAAACTTACCAATTAAAAGATAAAGGCCTTCCAAGTGGTAGTTCGTCATCTTTATCCATCAATGCCCGATGAAGACATCAAGATAGCACTAGAAGAACTAGGAATTGAGATCAAATCAGTCTGCAATGTTAGACACCCCAGAACAAAAACCCCACTCTATATTTTATTGACTAAAAACCTGCCCTCAATAATAGCGATATTTTCTCCCTCACAAAATTGCTATGAACGAGCATACACAGTAATTGAAGAGGCACATAAACGGAAAGAACTAATACAATGTCATCGATATCAAGGGTTTAATCACACTAAGAACTTCTGTGATCTCAGCCCAGTTTGTGCCAAGTGTGGTCGACACCTTACCATAGACTGTACGAAAAAACCCGAGACGAACCAGCTAAATGTGTACATTGTAATTCTGATCACCCCGCCAATTACCACGTATGTACGGTTTACAAAGAAAAACGACAGGCTCTGCAGCAACCATAGCGCCAGGCTTCGCAGCAGTCACAGCGCCAGTCTTCGTAGCAGCCACAACGCCAGGCTTCGCAACAGCCACAACGCCAGTCTTCACAGCAGACACAGCGCCAGGCTTCGCAGCAGCCACAATGCCAGTCATCCCAGCAGCCACAACACCAGTCTTCGCAGCAGCCACAACGTCAGTCTTCGCAGCAGTCACAACGCCAGTCTTCGCAGCAGCCAACACATCAGACTTCGCAGCAGCCACAATGCCAGTCTTCACAGCAGCCACAATGCCAGCCTACAAAGGACTCGAACCATCGCCAACCTCAACAAGGCTAACTCCAACCAACAACTCACCAGCCAGCAAAACCCTCCCATCCTGGAGTTAGAGCCACTTACGCTTCGGTTACTAATCCCTTCGCATATTTTCCACCTGACTCCTACTCGACTTCCCCTGACCTCTCAAATATCATTTCCTCCCTCCACTCCTTACTAAATCCTAAAAAATCTGATCCCCCCTTAACTGCACTTCTTCATAAACTCAGCGAAATCCCATTATCCCCACCTCAATTATGTTTTTTCCAAGATTAAAACCTCTCTCCTTTCTCCTCTGGAACTCCAATGGACTGTGCAATCATATAGACAAACTGACAACACTTCTACAAGAACAAAACATAGACATTGCACTTCTGTCCGAAACACATCTTACAAGCGACACACATTTCACATTGACGGATTTAAAACTTACAGGACTGATCATCCGTATGGAACTGCTCATGGAGGTACAGCTGTGCTTAGCAGGACCAATCTCACTCACTGTCTGCTTCCTTATCAGCTCCCTTCTAACCCTTTCCAGAGCAATACCATAAGTCTTCAATCTGCATCCCAACTTCCTATCATTGTGTCTGCAGTATACTGCCCTCCTAACAAATCCGTATTGGCACAATTATTTCAAGACTACTTTAGATACTTAGGTCCTCGATTTATCGCTGGAGGAGACTACAATGCTAAACATTGTCAGTGGGGCTGCAGATCATCGAACACACGTGGGCAAGCTCTCCTCCAGGCATTCACGACCTATCCTTCTAACGTCCTTATTCCCTCTTCTTGCACCTACTGGTCCACTTCCCATTCTAAACTCCCTGATATATTAGACTATTTCATTACCTCAGGCCTTTCCCGAATCCCTACATCAGCATTCACACTAGATGACCTACCATCCGATCATAGTCCTGTCCTTCTTCTGTTCAACTCATTATTCCGATTTCCCGACAAACCGTCCCTCACACCTGGACCAGTTGATTGGGAATCCTTTCAAACGTACATTGACAAGAGACTTGACTTAAATATTTCTCTAAAAACGGAGACAGAGATAGACGATGCAGTAAAATTCAAAAATCCCTTCACTACTCGACTCAAACAAAACCACGGACAAACGCAATACCAAAGAGACATACCTTCCATCACATTTACAAACTCTACTCCAAGAAAAAAGACAAGCACGATGAATATGGCAAAACACTAGGTATCCTTCTGACAAGACAAAGCTGAACCAACTAACCAGAAAACTCAAAACAGAATTAACACAGTACTACAATGATTGTTTTAATTCATACACCAAGAACCTTAACACTTCAGATAACTCCTTATGGACAGCCACCAAATCAAACGCCTTCTCTCCTATAAATCCTCCCGTCTTCCCATATGTCGTGAGGACGGCACCTGGGCCAGATCAGATCACGATGTAACAACAACGTTTGGTCACCACTTGGCCAAGGTGTTTACTCCTCACGACGATATCCAAGACCCCCACCATTCTTCCTTTGTCGCCAATCAACTGGATATACCTCTTCCCTTATCGATTCCTCCTGCATTCAATCCTTCTGAAGTTATTAATGTCATTAAAAAACTCCCTCCCAACAAGGCACTTGGTTATGACCTAATTACCTCTCGCATCCTTAAAAATCTCCCAAAAAAAGCTGTCCTCTTTCTCACTTATATATATAATGCTGTCCTCAGAACAACCTACTTCCCTCTACTCTGGAAATTCTCCGTCATCCATATGATCCCTAAACCTAGACAAACGTCACAACTCCCTTCTTCCTATCGTCCCATTGCACTTCTTCCCATAATGGGAAAAATCCTTGAAAAACTCGTCCTTAAACGCCTATATCCCCTCCTTGACCCCATACTTCCTCCCCATCAATTTGGTTTCCGACAATCCCACTCCACAGTCCAGCAATGCCACAGATTAGTTGATTTTATCGCCTCCTCATTCGAAAACAAGAATTACTGCAGTGGAGTCTTCCTTGACATATCCCAAGCTTTTGATAAGGTGTGGCATCAAGGTTTATTGCCCAAACTAAAAAATACACTCCCTTTCACATACTACCTCATCCTTAAATCATATCTTTCCGACAGACATTTTCAAGTTTCATTTGGTTCCTCAGTCTCATCCTTATTCTCCCAGCTGGCAGGTGTACCACAGGGGAGTATCCTAAGTCCTTTCTTATTCCTTACCTATAATGCCGACATCCCATCACTTCCACTTCACTTGCTTTACTTGAAGAAAAAACTGAGAGGCTTCAGCAGGAGATAAATTGTTTGAATCGGCAGCTCAGGAAAAATAACTTTGTTCTTTATAATATCCCCCCCCCCACAGAAAATGAAAATACATTGTCAAAGGTTAAGGAAGCTTTAAACGAAGTAAATATAAATCTTCCTGATTATGCTGTAAATAATTGTTATAGATTAGGAAAGGGGCCAATATTAGTGTCATTAAATAGCTATGAACTTAAACAGGAAATATTTAGACATAAAGAAACACTAAAAAGCAAAAACATTTCCATTAATCATGACAAAACATTGGAGGAAAGGGAAGAAGGCAAAAAAAAATACATTCCTATCTACTAAAATTACGAAACATAGACCAAAATGTTTCTTACAAGAAGGGCTTCTTCAAAATTCGAGGCTCCTACTACAGAATGAAAGAAGTTGAGACCATTCTTAAAGAACAGGAATCTGACACTTTAAATCTCACTTCAGAAACGCAGAACAGGGAAGAACAGTCAAACCTGCCTGGGGAAGAACAAACCAACAAAAAAAGGAAAACTGATGAAAGATTGGATAAATTCAAATTTCGTCCTTGAAGCTCATCAGTTACTTTAAAACAGCAAACAACAGAATCTTTTTTTTCTCAGCCTCCTGCTACTTCTTGACGAAAGCTAGATCAACCTTCGGACATCCTGGACGGCCATAACAACCCATTCACCAAAGAGCCCTCCCGAACTAAGATTCTGACTTCGGCTTCACTTCAGAACCAAAACACACATCGCGAGTCTGAGAAGAGAGTTATTACTCATATCAAAGAGTCTAACTTAAAAATTTTGCTCTGGAACTCAACGGGATATACTAATTTAATTGAAGAAATTAACCAATTTTCAGGCTATGGACTTATTTGCTTCTCAGAAACATGGTTACTAGCCTCGCCTGAATTATCACCCAATGTGAACTTTAGTATTGTAGCTACTTCACCAGCCATCAGAGAAAAATTGTGTGGCCGAGCCAGTGGAGGACTTATAATCTTAGCTAACACTATATTGATAAAGCCAGTTGTTCTAGATATAACTAACCATTGGATTATCACTAAAATAAACTGTAAGTCAACTAATTTAATTTTAATATTTGTTTATTTCAGGCCTTCCTTAGACTTGGTATATTTATTGGAGTTGCTTGAACTTAGTTTGAATGATTTAAAAATTGATGCAAATTGTACAAAATTAATAGCCGGTGTTTTCAATTCTTGTCGAGGTATTCAGAAGCCCCTTCCAGAATATCTGGAACCACACAGTCTTAATGTGTTTCATGATTCGTTAGACAGGGATATGAACTCAAGGGGGAGCCTTTTGAGCGATTTCATGGCAAGTCATGGTTTTGCATTAATTAATGGTAGAACTACAAGCGACACTCCAGCAGGATATACATCTTTCAATCATATGGGCCAAAGCATTATTGATTTAGTTTGGTGTTATGAAGGCGATCTGAATTTTATTAATGATTTAGAGGTTCTTGCCACCATTCATAGCTCTTCACATTTACCCATTTCCTTGTCAGTAAATGGCCTGCCTTATGCTTTCCATACCGAGGAGGAAAAAAACAAAAACATTCTCAAACACAAACCCACTTTAGATGGTCACAAGATAAAATCACTGAGTTTATAGAAGGTATGAATTCATATAGTAATAGGGCAATAGTAATGACTGAGGAAATTCCTACCAACTTTTTGAATGATAATTTACTTAGTACTATTAAAAAAGTAACAGAATTATCTGGCATGAAACACGACGGCAAATCCAACAAAATGGGACCAATTTACAAGAAAAATAAATGGTTTGATGAAGAGTGCATTAGACTAAAAGATAAAATAAAAGCTCAGTTTAAATTATGTCGAAAAAACAATTTCCAAACATCAGAGTTGGATGAGTATTTAGCTCTTAAGAGAATATATAAAAATATTATTGTTGAAAAAAAAGCAAAGTATTACAAAGAATTGACTGATCCTATTAGTAATACAAGAGACAGTAGAAGTTTCTGGGTCACCGTCAATAAAATTATTCGAAAAAAAACATTTAATAATACTTTATCCTTGGATGAATGGGAAGCATATTTTAAATCACTTTAGAGGGTTCCAGCAATAAGTGATTTTACTTATGTTGGAGTTCTACATCCCCTTTGACTCACATATTTCGAAAGATGAAATCATAAATAGTCTGTTTTCCTGTAAAAGTGGTACGTCTCCTGGTTCAGATGGGATTACTTATGACTCCTACAAAGCCCTACCAGAAGCTTGGCTTTCTTATTTAGAACAATTCTTTAACAATATTATTACCAAGGAAGAAGTTCCATGCAATTGGTATCTCTTAAATATGGCAATGATACATAAAAAGGGCGATAAGCACAATCCAGAAAATTACCGTGGAATTGCACTGGTCAATTGCATATTGAAATTATTTTCCCAGGTACTGTTAAACCGATTGCTAATTTAGGACGAGGAGGTTAATATATTGCCAGAATGTCAGGCAGGGTTCCGCAGGGGCAGAAGTTGTCTAGACAATATTTTTACTTTAACCTCTCTTGTTCAAATTCACTTAGGTTAGAAAAACGCTCAATTTACATTGCATTCATCGATTTTAAAAGAGCACATGACTCTATTTCACACCCCAAATTATGGCAGAAGCTCTATGATTTAGGCATAAGCCCAATAATGATCAGAATTCTTATTCAGTTGCATAATAATGCAAGTATACAATTAAAGAAAAGCAATGAGCATACTTCGACAATAAAGATCACGAGGGCCTTTTTCAGGGTGAAATCCTAAGCCCTTTTTTGTTTGCTTGTGTTCTCTCAGACATCAAAATGTTTTTTAGAAGTAGAGATTTAGCTGGCTTGAGTATAAATGCTTATAAAGACATAATAGTTATGTTATATGCCGACGATTTAATCATACTGTCAGATAACCCAAGGGACCTACGGAAAAAGTTAGCTATGGAGGAATATAGCCACAGAAATTCCTTAGAAGTCAACACTGCAAAATATAAAATTATGAAATTCCATAAGAGGAAATCCAAAAAAACATTTTTTTTTACTCAGGTGAAAAGTTAGAGCAGGTGAAAAAGTTCATTTATCTGGGTGTAATGTTTTCCTCTTCCTCATTATTCCTTGAAGGAACATTACATTATTTTCCATTACCAAATTTAATATCCGTAGTATTTAAGATACTGGTGGGGTCAAAATGCCACAGTTGGGATGCAACCAAAAAACTATTAAATTCTATAGCTAGGTCGGTATTGGTATATGGAGCACCTGTTTGACGTCTTAGATACGTCAATTACCTCGAGCAAGCAGAAACAAACTTTTACAAACATCTATTTCAGCTTATTAGAAACACTCCTAACTATATCATTAGACTAGAAACAGGCTCGGATTTTGTGTCAACTCATATTATGAAATCAACCCTTCAGTGGTTGTGTAAAATATTATCAATGGACAGAGAAAGATTCCCTAGGATCTGCTATAATAGGATCTGACACCAGATTTAATTGGCTATCTCAAATTAAAAACCTACTAAGCTCTTTAAATTTCATTGGCATCTGGCTTACTCAAGACAAAAACTAAATAAATTACACATTAGCTCAATAGTAGAAGCATACCAAAGTAAATTACTTTCTATAGACTTTGAAAAACTCCAAATTTCAAATTATAGTCCGTTACAAAAGGCAATTTCCACAACTACTGGTTCACCTCAGGAATTTCTAACAATAGGTTTGCCATTTCAAATTGTAAAAACCATTGCACAGCTAAGAACGTCCAGCAACTATTGGATAAAGTTTTCAATGAAAAATGTATTCTATAATATTAATCCAAAAGAACTTTGCACATTCTGTAACTTAAATATGAATGAGGACATTTATCATATAATGCTTCATTGCCCTATTTACTCCCCTTTCAGAGAACAGTATTTACCATTCATCAAACAGCCAGCAGATAATTCACAACTTCATAATATTCTAAATAATGCAACTAGAGAAGTATATATTAACATTTTTAAATATTTAAGAAATAGTTTCAAACTTCGCGAATCTTGTCTGAGTTAACATTATTAAATTTCTCTTCTTCTCTTAATTGTTTTTTGTTTATTTAGTACTGTTATACCTATCTATTATAAATTCTTGTCAGTTATACTCAATTCTAGTTTGTAAAAATATATTTATATATAAGCTACTAACATAGAAAAACTAACCTCATTATATAAGGCCAACTCCTTGCTATAAGGAAATCCTTGTAAGCAATAAATAAAATATAAATATTTTATTATATTTTAGGGATTTAAACTTCATAATTTTGAATTTTTAGCCTTTAGATGCAATTGATGTAGTGAAATCAGTTGTTAATAATAAAGATTTAATGTAGAAAGAGCATCTTTCTTTTCGTGGTGTAATATACATATGAGTGTGTCTATAGTCAATGCTTATTCTTTCTTTCTTACTTGTGATATATGACCATAAATGAATCAAAATAAAATGTGAATTTACAGATACTAATATTTATTACTTCTTACTCAGAAGTGAGAGTACTGATCTTCGAGAGCCAATTTTCCTTTATATTTTTCAACTACTTTTTGTTGTACGTCTTGTAAAACAATGTAAAAAGCACGTTTCCACTCAGCCGGCTTACAGAAACGTTTTATAAACCTGAAAACAAAAGAAACAGATATAAAAAAGAAAACTCTTGGAGTGATGATAAAGCGATCAAACTAACATTCTATTTATTAAACAAATTAAGTACCAATATTGAAAATGACATTGGAGTGAATTTGATTGTAAATAGCAGCTATAGTACATGTTTATTAAGATATACTAGGATGTATTATATAAAGAATAAAAAATTGATGGAGAAAATTTATATAAATAAGACTCGGGTTTGATTGATATTCTATTTAAATTGCCAGGGATAAATATTTTTAAAGTATCAGGCCATTCTAAGAACAATGGCAACAAAATTGAAAATTTTGTCTGTCTGTCCAAGTACTTATTCTCACTTAAAAATAGCTTGAAAGATGTCAATGATCTTTTATATTTGTGAGTCAACTATCCCTAGCTCCAAACATAGACTAAATGAGAATACAAGTTTTTAGCTAAGAAGGAGAGATGTTTACTTCTACATCAAAAAATATATTCAACAATAACTTCATTAATATTGGTTTCAAAGAGAAAACGTAAAGAACAAATTGGGTTTAAAATAGTGATATGGTCCTTAAGGCACTATTTACATTTATGAATTTCAAAAGTTTTGGCTCTCAACTTGCTTTAAAGACTTTATAGTGCTTCATGAAAACAACTCAATAGAATTGAGACAATTTTTTATATGTGTATTAAGGGAATGATATAAATAATGAAGTTAGAAAATGCAATTTTTTACTTTACTACAGCCCTTAGGATAGCTTCCTGAGGATTTTTTTTTTATGCCAAAACATAAATTCATCAATTATATTCATTAATATTAGTTTTATCAGAAAAAAGGTAAAGAAAAAATGTGTTTAGAATATATTTTACAGTCTTAAAACATTATTTAGGTTTATGAATTTAAAAATTGGGACTTCACTAAAAAGAATTTATGAGAGTGCCTAAATAGAACTGTGAACTTTTTTGTATGTATATATTTAATTATATATATATATATATATATATATATATATATATATATATATATATACTAGCTGAGATACCCGGCTTCGCTCGGGAATTCATTTGAGGATGAATGGTGATGGTATATTTTTGGCAAGGCTTTACTTTGCACAATATTTTGACATTTACCCGTTCCAGTGTTTAGGGTTAACGCCCGTTGTTGGCATTTGTTAATAATAAAATTATTTTTTTATGTAAGATTTCACTGTCCTGCATATTGTCATATTTCCCGCCTCCTGTGCATTATGCAAAGATTTGAATTATTAAGGAGAAAATATTGGCATACATTTGAATTAATTTTTTCAGGTGAGGTACCTGGTAGTTCATATTGAAAAGAAGTGTTGAGCAAATTTCTCTAAATAACAAAATAACAACTTTTGTTATGTGCATATTTGCCGAAACCCCAATAGGAAATCATTATTATTAATTTCAGGCCTCCCTTATAACCCCCACTCCTGCCCGTCCCTAGAAATGTTAGTATGGCTTATTATAAGGAAATCATTAGTACTAATTCACATAGCGAGTTTGGTTTAGTTCGGTTGAGTCTTTTGTGCCAAATAAAATTGTTGTCTCCCGCTATAATTTTTAGCGTATAACACCTTTATACTTCGGTATACGATGATAGTGTATATAAAAAAAAGTTTCTCTAAATAACAAAATAAACAACCTTTGTTATGTGCATATTTGCCGAAAATGTAATAGGAAACGAAATATCACTATTATTAATTTCAGGCCTTCCTTATAACCCCCACTCCTGCCCGTCCCTAGAAATGTTAGTATAGCTTATTATAATGAAATCATTAGTACTAATTCACATACAGAGTTTGGTTTAATTCGGTTGAGTCTTTAGTGCCAAATAAAATTGTGGACTCCCGCTATAGTTTATAGCGTATAACTTATTTATGCTACCGTATACGGCAAAAGTGCATATAACAAAAGTTACTCTAAATTACAAAATAAACAACTTTTGTTATGTGCATATTTGCTGAAAAAGCAATAGGAAACGAAATATCGCTATTTTTAATTTCAGGCCTCCCTTATAACCCCCACTCCTGTTCGTCTTAGAGAATATTAATATAGCCTAAAGTCTAAGTTGAGCTAGTAGTAATATACATACCAAGTTTCATAAAACTAGGTTCAGCCGTTTATGCGTGAAAAGGTAACAAACAAACAAACAGACACGAAAGAAACAAAATGCAGTTATGGTGTCTATGACATGTGAAACGAAAAGTTATCGTGAAATTTCGCGAAAAAAATCAATGTACAGACAGAGGTTACAATTTTATATATATATATAGATATATATATATATATATATATATATATATATATATATATATATATATATATATATATATATATATGACTACACATTAATAGTCAATGTGGGCTATTTTATACTTTAATAATACTGATAAGAGCACTACTTGGAAGTCAAACTTATATTCATCAATATATTCGTTAACATTGGTTTTATCAAAAAAATGTAACAAACAAATTGTTTTTAACACGTATTTTTCAACACTAATAAGTTGATTAAATTTAAGAATTTTAAATTCCAACTTCTGGACAACAAAATTCTATATGTTCCATGAAAATGTCTCAAGCAAATTGTATTGAATTTCGTTTGTATACTTATTTAGGATATTATTATTTTTTTCAATATGCATTATAGTACACTCATCTATCATTGACAGGAGTATTATCTATCATTGACACGAAATATAATTAATTATATTTCCACGGGAAACCATTTTCATTTCAACCCACAACAATGGGTAATACAGTTAGCAAATTACTTCAATATTCGGTCACTAACTCATACATAATTCCTCTACGTTCAATCCAAATGAAGTGATCCAAAAAAAATTAAATTTGTTGCTTGGCCATTTTATTTATTTTTTTTTGTTGTGTTTTTACTACACAAAGAGGAAGTTCAAAACAGACTTGTTTTATAGAAAAAACAAATAAAATAAAATAAATGAAAATGGTCGGACAACCTACTTCAGATTACTATGGTATTACAGCAGAATATCTGAACAGAATATTATCATCTTCTCCAAATGCTGAGATGGCGGATTTGTTATATTTTTACAGTAAACTAAATTCATTTGAATCACAATTGGTTAATCAAGAGATTCATTTTAGTTATTTGTTATAATTCCTTAGGGGCTCAGGTTAGCCATGTGAGTTAAAGCGTTGACCTTAATCTCATATGGTAAACCTAGAGTGGCGAGATCGATTCTTGCCTGGGCAAAGGAAATTATTTAGTGACGAAATTCATTAAATAACATCCTAAGTTCCATCCTGGCTAGAAAAGGGTGGTAACCTGTAGATAACCCGTCCCAATTAGCCTGAGTTGCAAAAAATGGACGTTAATAAATAATAATATATATAATTCCTTAAAGGAAAGGATCTGGGCTTTATTTATTTTGAATATTTATTATTAAACTAAAATATTATGTACTTCAGGTGTTTTATGGAGCAAATCTCATATTAAGGAAGTCAACAGGTCAGACACGTAAGTACCACCTTTTAATCATTTTTTCCATCACTTACGTTTCTCCATGTTAAAATGTAATTAACAGATTAATACATCCACTTAAAAACCAGACATTCAGTTGGGAGATAAAACGCCTAGATCCCACCTATGTGTTACTTTTATTTGTTGCTATTTTTTTTCTACTAAAATTATTCAACAATATGGAACAATAATAAATTTTTCAATATTCATTCAATAGCCATTCCATGCTTCTACTATAATAAGTCATTCCATGCTTAATACTATGATGATGACAATAAAGGGATTATTTAAGGCGAAGTCAAAATACACAATGTAGTATTTGGAGTTTATTATAAGCAGAAGACAAGAAAACACGAATAACGTACTTAATATTTGAGATATGTTTGAATTTTGAATGAAAGGTTTAACAAATTTTTGCTCTCTAATTAATTCAAATATGGAAAATGTTGAAGAAAATCTGACTCAGTAGCTATCTCTACAAAGAACTCGAAGAGTTGGCATGAAATCTGAAACAATTGAAAAACCTTGTCCATATGGTGTGATGAGAATTACAAATGAAGGAAAATATTTTATAGCATGAGACCCTTCTTAATTGAAAAATGGCACATCAAATATGGTCAGTCAATTCTTGAAGAATTAAAAGATGAAAAAGTGTTGCATATACAAAGGATACATTTGCACTCGGGCAATTGAATATGCATTACAACTTCTTCATGATAACATTTACAGTTTAGAAAAGTGGAATTGTAGAAATGGGCTTAAATTTTCAAGTTCAATGAAAGCAATATTTGGTATTTAAGATTGAAAAAGTGGTTCATGATATAATTTATTTTTAATATTCATGTTACAGAAAATTTTTATTTAACAATACTTATAGGAAACTAAATTTACAATAAAATTGATTGACAAATATTTTGAATTTTTGAAATTACTTCCCTTAAACCCCTTCCCATCACTGTGGTTTGATTTCAGCCGTTAATGAATGTGATCTTTAGTTTTACATAAAATGTTTAAATATCAATGACTTTGGAAATGATCATATAGTATTGAATGGACCTGATTTTCATCATCTACTAGGCAGGATCGATGGACATTTGAAAAAAAATTTGGAAAATTGTATCATGAGTACAACATCCGAGAGTGCTGGGATATCTGCTTAAAAGTTATCCAAGTTAGTGGGAAATATGAGTAAGTATGTGGGTATAATTTTCTGTCCAATAATAAAAGTTTAACAAGAATACATAATAATACTACAGCATCAAGGGTAAGAGCAATTTTGTAGAAGTGATTATGGTCAATGATCGTCCGTATCACAGTATATACCATGCTAAATTTATGCCATCTAATTAAAAATGTTTAATAGAGTAATATGCAGAGGGCATATCTGTATATAGAATTAGAAATAAAAGAATTAAAACATTTCCAGCTAGCACATTTTCCTAATTTAAGCCAATTGGGGACAGACATTGAATGTACCCGGGTCCCAAACTTTTCCAGTACAATTAATGTATGTCTACTTAAATGAATCTCCGAGCTCCAGATAACATTCATGTATTCATTTAATTCTTTAACAAGTTGGGCTCATGCCAATACAAATATGGATAGAGCCTTCACATACTCTACTGAAAAAACAATAAAAATGGACAAATTGATAGTTACAGACAGAAAACCTGGATGATGGTTGTATCCAGATTTGGAATCTGTTTCACTTGAACCAAACCAACTTGTGGAAACTGAATCACAGACTAATAGACAACAAATTTTAAATGTCCCAATGGTATGTCCAGTTCCTCAACTGAGCTAATATACTTACGTATTGAAATATTTAAGTATAATGGAGAGTTCTTCAAGATAGCCTTTGCATACAAGTTCTTGCAGATAGTTTTTAACAAAATTGATATCCCTCTCAAAAGGATGTTCTTCATTTTCAATCCATTCTTTCAAAAGACTTTTTAACTCTCCGGGTGAAACATAACTTTTTACTGCATCTAAAAAAAAAATTAATCTTTATTTGAGAAAACACCCCTGGACTACCGACAGCACCTATTCCACCACTAGACACACCTTCCAGCCATATTTTATTTGTATTTATTCACAATTTCACATTGAAGGCAAATGGAAGAAATTATTAGTATAGAAAGAGTTAAAATACTTTTAAAAAACTCTGGTTTTGAGATTTACACAGTGCTCTAGTGTTTACTGAATAAAGTTTTAAATTAATCTTCAGATTAAAACAAACAATAAACCACAATGATTATTCACATATTTATTGACAAGTTAAAATTAAAATATAGTACTCATTACCTGAATCTTCAGAGGCAGCTATATCATTTTCTTCAGGACTGCTTTGAGAGTTTTCATTTCCAGAATGTGAAGTTGAGTGCTTCAAATTAGAGTTTTCAGTCAAATAGCTCATTATTTCTTCTTTAATGTCATCTGGTACAGCTAACAGGAAGGAGGGATCCACCTGAACAGAAAATAAAGAGGAAATCACAATTAGAAAAAAAAATAAAATAACATAAAATCAATAAATCATATAGAAGCAGAGGGGGGGGAGGGGGGAAGGATCATGAAAAAAGAACCCTAAGGCTCTACTTGTAAATTATTTACTTACGAGCACATTCTAGGCATTCAATATGTCAAAGTTCATAAAGATCAGAAATTTTTATCCAGGAGCATTCCACATAATTCTTGCAACATGATAAATTAAGGTCATACAAAACATTTTTTGAATCATAGATGTCTACATAAGAAATTGACTACTTAAGCATAATCATGTTTTAGCAGATTTCCCTTAAGGGAAATCAGCTATTGAGGTTGTACTCATGACGGAATTTTCAAAATTTTTCTTCAAATGTCCATCGATCCTACCTATTAGATGACGAAAATGATATATATATATATATATATATATATATATATATATATATATATATATATATATTTGTCTGTTACCGCTCTAGCGGTCGCAATTTTTGTTTGATCACTACCAAACTCGATATTTAGCCGTTTTATGTAAAAAGAAAAATCAAGTTCGTTAACGGCTGAAATCGGACCAGTGGGAGGGAGAGGATTCTCTTAAATTCGAAATAACTCCCTTACTATACGTCGGATCGAAAAATTGTACAGAATCAATCTTATTGAAAATACAATTTACTATATATATTGTTATATACATTTGTTCTCTATCTTGAATATTAACCGAGATATTTGCATTTTTTTAAATTTGGGAGGTTAACGGATGAGAGTGACTTTCCCGCCAAAAGCTAGTTCGGCCGTTTCCTTGACTGCTCGGCTCTCGTGAAATTTCTCTATTGTAAAACTTGTGTCATGTGCACGTTTGCCTAAAAACAAATAGAAAATGAAATATCACGAATTTTTTATTCAGGCCTCCCTTATAACTCCCCCTCCCATTTGAACTTAAAAAATTTAATACAACTTATAATCATGGAAGAATTAATGCTAATTCACATACCGAGTTTTGTTAAGTTGGGTTCAATCATTAGTGCCCAATAAAATTGTTGGCTCCCACTTTACTTTTTTAGAGTATATCTCGTTTATACTTTGTTATATTACAAAAGTGAATATAGCAAAAGTTACTCTAAATAACAACATAAACAACTTTTAACCTGTGCGTATTTGCCGAAAAACCAATAGGAAACGAAATATCGCTTTTTTTAATTTTAGGTCTCCTTTACAACCCCCCACTCCTGCTCCATTTGCCGGACTGATTTGTGACGCTAAACAATCCAGGGTGTCACCCAAACGCATACCAAAAACTTCATTCAAATCGGTCCAGCCGTTTAGGAGGAGTTCAGTGACATACACTCGTACAGTAGAATTTTTTTATATATATATATATATATATATATATATATATATATATATATATATATATATTATTCTCAACAAGAAAACTTCCCTTGGATCTCAACCTATAGAGTTGAACAAAGATCCCTCGAATATTTAGTAATATTGCCTGTTCACATATATAAAATTATCTTTGAGTATTAAAAGGACACTATACCAGGACCAGGTCATTTAATTACATCCATGATTAAGAATTTATCTCTGAGTTATGAAAAACTTCTTACTTAAAGTATTTAATAAAAATTTGATTTGATTTAAAATTTCAATTGTTTGGACAAAATCCACATAAATTCTATCTAATTCTGAAACCAACAACCTCATTGATTTGATACAAGTTACCATATGAAATCATTGAACTGCTTATGATATGAACTTTTAGAAAAGATGATAATGAACATGCTTCACAGGTACCTAGAAAAAGAACATAAAAAATTTGCAAGTGGTTTGAAACCAAGTAGAAGCACCAGAGACAATGAGTAGATAAAAAAGTAACATCAACACAGTATTTAACAGAAATAATAAAATTAGAATGAGATCAATAAATACAATCCTTCAGACTTATCCAGGCTTAAATACATTGTAATCTGTAGACAACCTGTGCCGATTAGGCTCTGAAGCACAAAGTGGGTGTTAAAAAATAATTATTTTTAGGTTTCTAAGTCTAAAATGGAAATTACTTGTTACCAGGATTCTTGCAAGTATAATTACCTTTGACAAAGTTAAGTTAAGAAGACTATCTGTAGACATTCTATGCTGAGTGACCTTTTTAGTGTTTGGTGAGTTGGTTTTAGAGGTACTAGGAATATTTGGATCAAATTCTGATGTTCCTTCAACTAATTCTTTGTCAGTCCCATTTTTTTTAGGCTTATTCAGAAATTTTAAAAGATTATTATCCGAAGTATCTGTATTACTCTCCAAGCGTGTAAGTTGAATACCAATTCCTCTCAGCTCTTTTGATTCAATTTTTAATTTATTAATAATTTTAAGCACTTCACTGCAAAATAATATAATACACATCCATTAGGCATTATGATATAATTCCTCTACAAAATAAATAATACATTAGGTGTGTGTTTAGAATCGAATTTTCATTATACTTGAAACTTACAATACGTCCTTTCAGAAAAATTCTTGTCTTAATTCATTATCCAGCAAAATTGGATAAGAGTAGAGGAGTTTCAGAAAGATGGGAGGAATACAAACTTAAAGTGAATCCTATTAGAGAAACAGAATATCAGTATAGCACCTTTTAGCACTTTTTCTTTAGAAACTGCTGTTACACACATAAAAAATTATACAAAAATGCCACTGTACTGTTTTATTAAAAACAACATAGCCTACCTACCGATAGATGATGCTAGCATCACACACAGCATTTGTCAAAGTTGAGGTCTTAGTTATGTGATCACAAACACCATGACCCAAAAACTTGGCAGTCTCTTCTGGAGCATCTTTGGAACGGACCTGTAAAGAAGAAAGTTATAATAAAAGTAAATACATTCAAATAAAATACATCTTCTTACAACGAGAAAGTATATAACTTTACCATTAGTTTAAGTGTAATACATTTTCCTTTCATTTTAACTGCTTTTACTCTATCGGAAACTTCTTTTGAAAGCTGCTCAAGGAATGTATCCCTTTCAGAATCACATTGAAACCTGATTCCATAATTTACTTCAGCAGAAACAGACTTCCTGACTTGATGAAATACAAGGTCTTTATCATCAATTCCACGACAATGCCTAGAAGGAAATAATGAATATAAATAGCATACCTAAACATATTTGTTATAAATTGTTTAATATATTGTAACTTTATTATTAGTTAAACACTTTTGACTGAAATTTCATAAAAATATTTTTTTTTTTAATATTGCAAATATACAGAGTTTACTCACCAACATAGAAAACTTTATATACTTACTTAAGTACATAAATTCATATACTTACTTAAGTTCATAAATGACAAGAAAATGAGATTAGAGAACAAAAATACATTTAAAACACTTCAATTTATTATTGGTTGTTGGAAATATTAATAATAAATAAATATTAACTATCAGGAACTAAAATGTATAATGATTAATTACGTAGTATTTTTTAAATTATAAATGAGAACAGCATGAAAAAATTTGTTAAAGGATTGGATTACTATAAAACATATTTATCTTCCATCTCTATCATGAACTGTATGCAATGTTGAAAGATATTAGAGGTAATTTTCACAACCACTCTAAGGCCAAACCACAAATATACCATCTACATATCTAAACTAATAGTTTGGTTTGACGTTGCCTGTCTCTAAGTCAACTGCACAGTTAATGATTTAGAAGTAACAAACTTTGCAATGGCAGAATATTTTCATAATTCAAATCACCAGGTAAAATTTGAATAAGTCAGAGAATCGGCCAAGATAACGAAATATTAGGTGTACAAATAAGTTTCCACAGTTTGACAAAAGATGGCCCTACCAGAAGGTTATGTTGAAATTGTCAGATGTAAAACGTAATATCCCAAGTTTTGTCATCTGGCAACACCTTAACCTTGAAGTACAAGTGACTCTGTATCAGCATCACATAATTTTTTTCATGCAAAAATGTCAAGTTTTGGGCACAATAAACATCATTTGTGGCAACTTTTGGTTTACTTCTTTAATTTGAACTTTGCAGCTGAAGTGCATTGATTGCTTCTAGAAGCATATGGTGAGGCTGACTCAAGTGAGAGAAGTTGTCAGGAGTGGTTTAAAAAGTATAAGAATAATGCGGTTTGCATGGAGGATAACAAATGCAGTGGAAGGCAGAAAGTGAGCGAAGACATAGAATTGGCAGTATTATTGGAGGAAGATCCATCCTAAACGCAAAGAGAACTTGAGCTTACATTACAAGTGACTTAAAAATCAATTTCATATCGTTTAAAATCATTGAAAATGATTTAAAAATAAAGGAATTGCTTTCCATACGAACTAAAGCTGAGAGACGTTGAAAACGTGCATAGTGTCCAAAGATGAAGGGTTCTTCCAATGTAGCATCCGAATGCTGCCAGAAAGATGGGAAAAAGCAGTGGTAAGTGTTGGGAAATACTTTTAATAAAATGTAATGTACCGTTCTTTCACAATAAATCCATAATTTTTTATTTTTAAAATTGGGGAAACTTATTTGTATACCTAATATCAACAAAGAACTATCAGGGAAGTCATTGGAATTGATAATCATACAAATAACATTAATAGAGAAGATTGCTATAGCAAAATGTGGACACTCGTTATCCCAATTAATCCAGGGAGAGGAGAAAGACCACTAAGGTATACAGATCCAAATAATAGATCTAGCTTGGATTCATGGATAGACTGCTATTCCAGAACTGGGCAAGACAAAAATAAACATTGGATGACAGTTGAAGCTCATTCTCAGTTGAGTTTCCCTAAAGAAGGCAGCAGTGAGAAGGTACCATGGCACAGTTAAAATCAGAAAACTTCGATAATTATGTTAGCCAATGCCACAAATATTATTATTGACAATAGTATAAACTAAAAGTATAACAGAAAGGATTACTACAAAACCTACACATTAATACTAATGTACAAATAAATATAATAATAAAAACATATCAAATAAAACTATGTTTTTAAATTAATTTTACAACAAAAATCAAGCTAAAAATTAGATATAATTTTTAGGATTGGGCAAGGACTGCTGTATTAGGTTTTAAAAGAAATGAGGTAGTTATTAATTTGTAAAGAAAACCGGGGTAAGCATTTGCACTGTAATAATATTAACTTTTTCCAGTAATGAAACTCTCTACTACATTTCTTTTTTTTATATAAAAGAAATGTAGTAGAGATTATATAAAAATTGAAGGCTGTACAGTAATAAGCCACTTTTTAAAGGAATGGTTACCTACCCACATTTTCATACAAATACAAATTAATTTTATCTAATTTTAAAAGTACATAGTGAACTTATTAAATAAAATCCTTAGTGCAACCCTGCCTAGAAATGGGTGGTAAACCTGTGCCACCCTGTGTGGGTGAATAACTCATCCCAATTAGCTTTAGCAGGATAAAGTGGATGTTAATAAATAATAAATACACAAATAAAAATGATGCACCTCCATCGAACTTCTGTCCTTAATAAAGCCTCAAAAAGAAAGGGGGGAGGGGAGGCTCGTATAACTTCAAGTGGATCCTTTTAGAGGATCATTTGAGTTGGAACATCTATTAATATAAGTACACGTATTTGATATTTTCTAATATGCAGTGGACATGTTATAATAATTAATAATTTTAAAAACCCATCAAAAAGATATGCTAGGAAAAACTAATGATGAACTTAGAATATGTAGATCTTGACTACTAAGCAATGGAAAATAAATTTTACAATAAACTGAGAAAGATATTACATCAATTTCAAAACAGTCTTATAACAGGCGAAGAACAGCTTATGCAAAAGCCAGTGATGAAAATATATATTATTTTATAAATCTTCATATTGTAAAAATAAATCTTCAAGGTTGTAGGCAGAAAGTAAAAAAACTCGAAACTTTCACATATCATTCAGATGCCTCAACAGACATTTTCGCAAACTGCCTCAAGTATTCGTAAAATAAAAACATGACCAAGCAGAAGATAATGAGAAATATGTATATAATTAAAGATAAGAATTAAAGTTATAAAAAAGAAAGAAAGGAGAAAAAAAAAACAGAAGAAATCATACAAGAAAATAATGTTTTTAAATTTAATTAACTCAAAATAGTTTTTAACATTTAGTAAGATGCTTTATATATATTGCCACTTATCCTTTTCTGTTATCTCATGTTTCTAAGAATACTGATTTTAACAGCTGATTAGAGCTCACAATTATTCCAATTATCATCTGCCCAAAACCCTGAAGAAATGTTGCTTTAAGGGTAACACATTTCAGCGATACAGAGATAATGATTATGAATATTCTGAAGAGTTCTATAAGCATTATTCATTATAAAGGGAATGAAAAATTGCATACTTATACAATGTATCTCCCATTTTGTATCCAAAGTCAGACTGTAACTTTTTCAAAGATATTTTCTGTAGGTCACCACAAGTTAAGACACCAAGACTCTTCAATTTATAAGATGTTGAATAGCCAACGCCTAACAAATAAAATAAATAAATAAAAAAAAAAGGAAATAAACTCAATATTCATCGATTTTAGGAAGAAACCTATTAAACATTTTAAATCATGGTGTAAATCAAATGTAATGAAACTAATGACTTAAAAAAGAAAAATGACCTAATGAATTTAATGAAGATGAAAGGCTTTGAAAAATGTATCAGTTTTATTCTTTAATATAGTAAAACAAATTGTGATTTTGTTGACAACTGTCGGAGTGCAAAAAGTTTAAACTATAAACTGTTTTCACTTATTATTCTACATTGACAGTTGAACAAAATGTCAGCTTTTTCAACTTCAACAGGTTCTAAATTTAAAATTTTTACATGTATGCCCCTGATGATAAAATATATTGTTCATGGTGAATAATCCTATGGCAAACCTGATATCATCTGTACTATCAAGAAGGACAGACTGCCATGGCTCTGGGACTGTCTCTGAAAAAATGACCCAGCCCAGGAAAATGTTATATGGTTTTGCAGGAGGAAGTAAGAAAAGAGATAGGCTAAAGCAACAATGCCTTAGTGACCTGGAGGAAAACTTATGAAGGTCAGCATTCAAAATTGGACAAGCTTCATGAGAAACTTGTTCAAAAAGTCTATAATGCAGGGGATACATAAACATAGCATGTCTCCCACATGCTGCTGATCTGATATTATCTATTCTATGCCTTTTAGCAGATTTCCCTTAAGGAAAATCACCTATTGAGGTAGTACTCATGACGCAGTTTTTTTTAAAAAAAGGTTCTACCAATGAATAGTAGAGGGTATTTACTGAGGCCTGAACACTAAAAAAAAAAAAAAAAAAACTCATTAAACATTTTGTTTAATATTAGATTAAGAGAAAAAATGCACAGAACAATTTTAGGGAATTAAATTTGTAATAAGAGGCTCATAACAACGGAGTTGTTTTTTGTTTCCCCTTCCCAGTGCTCTGCACTCAGAAATTAATGAACTTGATCTTTAGTCTTAAATGGAAGGCTGAAACACCAAACTTGGTAACAATGAATACTATAACTGCTAGCGCATTAACGAGACATATATATAATCTAACATTTGTCACCTCCATTTTTAGGTAGATAAAGGCATTTGAAGAAATATTTTGAAGATCGCATTGTGAGTACAACCTCAATAGCTGATTTTCTATAAGATAAGTTCTGCTAAAATGTTAGAGGAAGAGGTCATGGCCCATAAATGACTGTAGCAAAAAGTATTAGTGTGAAATAAAATACTATTTCATTATAATTCGAAGCATTGGATTAAACTATTACTAATGCAGCAGTCTTTTAAAAGTATTTTGACACAGCAATTTTATATACAGATTTAATAATTATCCAGCACATTGTTTATGCAAACCATTTGATCAATGATTTATGTGAAAATCCATGCTCTGAAAACTTTGTTTATGAACTATGGTGTGAAATATAAATTTTCCCTGCAATGCAAGTACTGTTTTTCATCTCCAAAGTAATTTGGTGTTTTAAAAAAAAAACTTGTCCGAACTGAAACACCTACTGATTGCTTATTTGAGTTGATGTACAAGCGCTTGATGCCAAAACTACAATACAAAGTTCTTAGTAGCAAATATTGCAGAAAACAATAGTATCTTTTTTTAATATGACAAATGGAAATCTATTTTCCACTTTAATGCTGAATTCACATATCCACTTTTTATATTTTTCCATCCTTATATGAACTTCACAACTAATTACGAGGTACGTTCCGAAAGTAAGTTCCGTTTTGAAATAAAAAAATAAGGAGTACAGATACAGCAAAAAAAATTATTTTTAAAACAATCTACATCTCTAACACTATTTTTCGACATAAGTCCCGTGATTTTCCAGGCATTTGTCATAGCGCAGTACAAGCTGAGTATGCCCTCCTCCTAGAATGTTGCTGGCTGTGTTGTCAACCATGAGGTAACACGTTCTTTCAGCTCTTCATCGCTGTTTAGCCGCTGATCACCAAGAAAAGACTTCAGATGCAGAAACAAATGATTAAGATCTCGTAAATTACTGTTCGTGAAACGTGTGAAAATTCTGGTGGTTCATCCACGTTCAGCACGTCCACATTGTTCCTCATCTTGGGCTGTCTCGCCCTTCTTTGAACTGTCGAACCAATCTCACCATTGAATCACTCATCACATTTTCTCCATAAACCTCACAGATTTGTCGGCGAATGTTAATTATTTAACGTTTTTTCCATTAAGAAAACGAATTTTACAATCGGCGGGATTCTCAATTAACGCAGCCATTACAAACAAGCGCTAAGAAATGCACAACAATAGAGAGTTCAAAATGGGGTCATTTCCTTCCAGTTGACACAGAGTAACTGTCGCATATGCACAGAACTGCGATCGCAGCGCTACCTCGAAGAATAATGGAAGCTACTTTCTGAACAAACCAGTGGTCTCGAACTTACCGATTTTTCGGCATTTCTACCGAAATGGACTCTGTACTACCAAAATGCAATGATTTTTCCACGATTTCAGAAAATACATGGAAATTCTCCTGATTTTTCTACAGATTTCACAATTTTGTGTTGGCAACCCTTTTCATTTATGTTTAATGTTACGGGGAATCACCTTACATCAAGTATGAATGAGCAGTTATTGCGGATTGATAAAGAGTGGCGCATTCAAAGAAATTGTGATCAAATGAAAACATTTTCTGATGACGTAGAACTATTTTGGGATGAAGTAAGTTTGCTAAAGCGTGGCGATGAGACTCAAATGTTTCCCTTGTTAACTACTTTTATGTTTAATATTTTATCACTCCCCCATTCATCTGTCAATGCTGAGCGCATATTTTCTCAAATTAATATTATGTAAATAAAACAAACAGAGAAATAGGATGTCTACTGAGTCAATCACCAGCCTACTGCATTCAAAATGACTTTTCATGGACTTAGAAATTAATAAAAAAATGACTGCAGCTATGGCCAAAGAATATTGGTACGATCCCAAACATTTTGAAAAATAATTTAATTTGTGATATTTCCGTTTTTTGTTTTGAAATCTCTAAATTTCCAGTTTTTTTTTTTCTTTAACTTGACGCTGGCAAATTAATAATTGTCATAATATGATATATTAATATAATAAGTGTGTTAGATGTAAGTTAGTAGATAAGCTGATTTTTATGTTGTAAGTAGATTTTTATGTTAAATCTCATATTTTTATGTTTTAAGTTGATTTTTATGTTGAAAATTGATTTTTATGTTATTATAATATAATAATAAGTGTTTTTTTGTTAAATAAACGAATTTGATTGAAAATTGTATTTTTTTTTTGTCATATACCGATTTAGGTACAAATGTACCGATTTTAGTTGGCAGCTCTACTGATTTCACTCATTGACGTTCGAAACCACTAGAACAAACTACGTATTAATACTGGAAATTAACAGTGAAGAAAAACTCTTATCTAGAGTCTTACTCATGCTTCAGTTCAGTAGGAGTCAAAAAGGTTATTGTTAGTATACTTTTATAAACTAAAAGGGAAATCTGCTAAAATGCTACAAATAACAATTGGAAACCACAATTCTTACGGTGAAAGTATTACTTTATCTCCCTGATTGTAGCCACAACAAAGTTACTGCCTCATAAAATTAAATAAACATTTTTTTTTTTCTACTCTTATCACAATAAATTTGTATTACATTAATATTCAATTGCAATTCAATTCAATATGCAGTATTATATATTTTGAAATAAATCTCACTGAGCTATACTAAAAGAATCTTTTAATTATTGCATAAATAAAAGTTGATTGATTTCTGGGAATTTGATTTCAGTGTTATGGACAAAACATGAGAAAAATTTGGATAAGAATTTTAGAAACACTAAACAGTAGAAAACATGATGGGAAAGGTACAAAACGATAACATTAGGAATCATTTTTCTTTTGCAATCTTAAAATTTTCAAGACAATTATTTTTATTAGCTCAGAAAAGTTTCAGAGTTTACAAAAGCATGTGGGTTGTACACGCAATATCAAATTTATCATTAACACTCTGAAAGCTATGTTTCAAATTTAAGAGAACCTCTGGACATAAAATGTATATAAAACGACAATACCAACACAATAAGCCCTAAGGATCTTCAGTATTTCATCAAAGATTTTTTATCTCATCCCTTCCTTTAACACCTTGATGGGGAGGGGGAGGGATGAAAGGTATTTGACTGTGGCTGGTGCCCCTTCCAAAGTGGGGGCCGTCGACAACCCTTCAACACTTAAAGGGCAGTTTCAAACGCTTAGCCATCTCCAATGGGTTTACCTCGTATGGCTCAACCGTGAACGTGTTAATGGATCAATACACTATCCCTGTTTACCCAGTGATTAACCCCACAGCATTGTAGATGACAGCACATCCAGCATCAAATATATTCATACAAAAATTAACATGCCAATATTGCTGCAGGAGAGCTTACGATGCTTGTTGACTTTGTCCAGAGAGATGTTAACCAGGGTGCTCTGGTTCGCTGAGGCTATCGGGCCCAAAGGCTAAGTTCTAATAGCTTCAGAATATAATGCGTAAGAAAAAGACTGAATCAAATGGCAGCAATGAGGCCCTCACTATCACAACATTTGCATTAGTGTATATACAAGTCACTAATGTTTTCACTAATTACATACTTATTTAAGTCAGACCGAATTCCTTAGAAAAATATCATCCATTTATAGTAGACATTTTTTTTAAAAACATACACCATCTCAAACTGTGTTCATCAATAATTAAATTTATAATAAGCAATCAAAATTTCGAAATCAAGAGGAAAACTCACCTGGGAGGTCAGAAACTGGGATGCTTTCAAAGAACTCCTCAGTATTGGACTTCAAATGAAACTGACCATCTGGTTTTGCTTTTTTTGTAGCAATTCTGGCTTGAAGTCTGTTAGCACCAAAACCAACAGAGCATGGACATCTAGTTTTGGCCTAGAATAGTTTTGAATTTTGTTCATTATAATTATTTTACTGTTTGTGTTTTGTGTGTGTGTGCTCGTGAGTGAGTGTGCGTGGGCGTGTGCGTGTGTATGTGTGCAGGGTGAATTGTGCTTGGTGAAAAAAAAAAGTGATGAAATTAGACTGTAAATGATACAAAAAATGTTCTATAAATCTTAACAGAATAAAATAGTTTTAAATTTTTTGTTTGATCAATAAAGTCCCATGCTTCTCAGAAACTAAACATTCTAAGCCATTTCAGGAGTTGCAAAATCAACAAAAGAAAAGCCTTGACCTGCTGGAGAATGAAGCCTGTCAATAGGATGTCCTCTTATTTTATAGTTGCAAAAGTTGAAAATATTTCTGTTACATGTCCTTTGTAAAATTTCAAGTTAGACGTCCAATGTGTATTTACAATGTTTTAGGAGTCCGCAAACATTCTTTTCTTTTTCTTTTAGGGGAAAGAGATCTTGAGCGAGCAGACTTCGGTTTAGAATCCTAGAATATAGGATTCTTACTGCTTCACAGCAAGATAATGGCTTAGGAAGTATCCATGCTGATTTTATTTGTTGAAACACATCTTACTTAAAAATACATTATGTTTTCGTACAATATGATTGTCTAACACCTGATTCAAGTTGCTGAGAGGGTTATAGATATTCAACCACATCACTTTTTTTAATTGAGTTAATTCATACATACATAAACTTTTAAGAATTTTTTTTTTTTTTATCTCAGAAGAGAATTATTAGTACATTCTGATTGCTTAATTTATAATCAACAATTAAAAAATTATTTGAAAATTACATATTATGACCAGACATTATATTTTTAGACTTACTAAAACTTTTAAAATTATCATTTACATTTCCCAGAAATGTGAAATATTAGAAGATTTGAAGGTATAACTTTCGGAAATAAATAATTGAAAAAAAATTATTTAAAATTTGCTGAAATACACGACATGCGGAACAGAAGTTTGGGGGTGGCAAGCTCAGTTAATCCTGACATTCATTAATTTATTTCTTGCAATATTAACATTATTGAAAGAATAATGTATAGACTTCGATTTTTGAATTAGAATTTGTAGCAATGAGTAGGATTGATTAGGCACAATACTATTTTCGTTAAACTCAGATTGGCTCTTGGCAGGGAAGAAATTTTAATTATTACACGTATTTAATAATGATAAATATGATTCATGTTTATGATTTATATGCACCAAGATGACCTGAATAGAGAGAAGGCACAGATTAGAAACCAATTTATGTACAGGTTGCGGCACAGAAACTTGCTGATTTAAAAGGTTAATAAAAACAAAAATATTAGAGATAACATTTTAATTCGTTTTACATATTATCTTACATTCTCTGAATTTATTTATTACACTTTTTTAAAAATGACATCGAACAAGTGACGGCCTCCATTGTCAATACACTGAGCTATGCGTTTCTTGAAGTTCTGATGAACTCTTTCGAGCATATCAATTGGTATGTCGGCGATGGCTTTCCGAATGTTGTCCTTTAGATGAACTAGGGTCCGTGGGCGATCATTGTAGACAACAGATTTGAGGTAACCCCATAAGAAAAAATCGCATGGAGTCAAATCAGGCGAGCGCGCAGGCCAAGGAAGATCGCCTCTCAAGGAGATCAGTCGATTGGGGAAGTTCTCCCTCAAAAGTTCAATTGAACATCGCGCTGTGTGAGCCGTGGCTCCATCTTGTTGAAACCACACATCACCAATGTTCATTTCTTGCAGTTTAGGGAGAAAAAATGTTGTAATCATCTCCCTGTAGCGAACTGCATTCACTGAAACTGTGCGTTCGTTTTCTTCAAAAAAGTAAGGACCAATTATCCCTACTCTTGATATTGCACACCACACAGTTACGCGATCAGAATGGAGTGGCTTCTGATGAAGTTGACGTGGGTTGTTAGCACTCCAATAACACATGTTTTGTTTATTCACACAACCAGAAATGTGAAAGTGAGCTTCATTACTGAAAAACACGAGCGTGTCATGAGGCAGGTTTTCACCGAGTGCTTCACATGCATTTTAGCGGGCATTAAAATCGGTTTCATTCAGCGCCTGCGTTACAGCCATTTTATGATGGAAATTAAGGTCTTGGTGTAGAATTCGTCTCACAGTGCGGTCAGATAACCCCAGAGCCGCTGTGTGTTTACGCGCTGAACGCCGAGGAGATCAGACAAATGACTCTCACTCTTTTAATATTTTTCTGGAGTTCTGGTCGTCTGATGACCTCCTGAACCAGTTTTTGCTACACTTCCACTCTCTCTGAATGTGTTCACCCACGAAACAATTGATTGCCGTCCAGGCACTGGACCTGTAGGGTGAATATTAAACTGAGTACGGAAGGCACGTTGAGTGGCGATAATGGAACGATTGTTAGAAAAGTAAGCCTCGCAGGCAAACGCACGCTGCTGTTTCGTCCAATGCATGATGGCAACTGAAGAGGAAAGAAACAAAACTTCAAGACTTCCCCTCTCCAATGACATTGGACTCGCCTATGCCCCCCACTCCTCACGAAAAACCAGTTACAAATCAGCAAGTTTCTGTGCCGCACCCTGTATATTCTTGTTCATCCATTCTTTCTCCATGGTTCCCAGAGAGCAAATAAAGACAAACATCACTAAATAGTATACACAGTATTAAATACTAAATACCATATTCAATACTAATAAGTAAATACTACAGGAAAATGTTAACAGAGAGAATACAGTGAAACAATAAATGACAAGCACACTAATTATTACGTCTAAATGAGAAAAGTCAGGAACCTCAGCCTATATATAAAATAATGGCCCTTAGTGGCTACTATTATTAATTATTAAAAAAAAATCAAAAACTACAAATGATTACCTTAATCTCATCACGTAAAATTGTCGCAAATTCAAGTGGAGTGACACAGGTAAAGGATAACAAAGAAGTGCAATCAACATACATTTCATCACAACTAACAGCTTCAATATCAAGAGTGTACCTAAAACCAAATAATCAAAATGTGTTATACCTAAAATAATCATCAAACCTCATAACTCCTAATAATATTCCATGAGATATACAATTTTAGTTTAGATTGGAGGAAATAATACCAAAGAGTAAAATCCAGTTGACTTTCAATTTTAAACAAAGGATTTTTTTATAAGTAGTTAATCAAACTTTGCCACAAATATCCTGTTTTTAACACCCCTAAATTGGCTCCAATTAGGTTATGAACAAAAGAATTTAAGAAATTGTGGAAATTAACTTAATTAAAAGCTACCTGTGAAATTTGGGATGTAGTGTTAAAGTAAATTTGGAGACTTTGTATTTGTTACTGCACATGTATATGTGAATGTACATATGTATGAGTGTATGCATATATACCACCACGCATACATCTATACATATATATATATATAAAATTGTAACCTCAGTCTGTAAATTGATTTTTTTCTCGAAATTTCACGATACTTTTTCGTTTCATATGTCATAGACACCATAAATGCATTTTGTTTCTTTCGTGTATGTTTGTTACCTTTTCACGCATAAATGGCTGAACCAAATTTTATGAAACTTGGTATGTATATTACTACTAACCCAACTTAGACTTTAGGCTATATTAATATTCTCTGAGACGAATAGTGGGGGGTTATAAGGGGGGCCTGAAATTAAAAATAGCGATATTTCGTTTCCTATAGCTTTTTCAGCAAATATGCACATAACAAAAGTTGTTTATTTTGTAATTTAGAGTAACTTTTGTTATATTCACTTTTGTTTTATAACAAAGTATAAACGAGATATACACTAAAAAGCAAAGCGGGAGCCGACTGTTTTATTGGGTTGTACCAATCTAACGGAATTTAACAAAACTCGCTATGTGAGTTAGCACTAACTCCTCCATGATAATAAGTGGTACCAACATTTCTAGGACAAGCAGGAGTGGGGGTTGTAAGGGAGGCCTGAAATTAAAAATAGTGATATTTCGTTTTCTATTGGTTTTTCGGCAAATATGTACATGACAAAAGTTGTTTATTTTGTTATTTAGAGTAAATTTTGTTATATTTACTTTTGTTGTATACCAAGTATAAACGAGATATACACTGAAAACTAAAACGGTAGCCGACAATTTTATTTGGCACTAACGATTGAACGGAACTTAGCAAAACTCGGCATGTGAATTAGCATTAATTCTTCCACGATTATTTGCTATATTCAATTTTTTAGTTCAAACGGGAGTTGGGGAGGGGGGTTATAAGAAAAGCCTGAAATAAAAATTCACGATATTACATTTTCTGTTCGGTTTTCAGTCACTGTTGGTCTTTGTACCGTATCGAGGGAAAGGAAGTTTAATTCAAACATATTTTGGCGGACAGAATACTTTCTATGATTATGAATTATATATTAAAAAAAAAACTACATGCACAGGAGATGGGAAATATAAAAATATTGGGGACAGCCTTACAAAACAAATAATTTTATTATTAACAAATCCACAGCAACAATGGGTATACATCGGGAAATGTTAAAATATTGTGGAAAGTAAAGATTTGCCAAAAAAATTCCCATTATCATTAAACCTCAAATGTATTCCCGAGCGACGCCGGGTACCTTAGCTAGTATACAAATATGTGGATTCATAATTTGGTGCCAACAATCGAGAAAACTGTAAAAAGAAAAATGGTCAAACATTTTCATGCTGACTGTTCTCAAGGCTGACTGGCTCAACATATACAATATAATTAAGAGTACTATTATTATTATTATTATTATTTATTAACGTCCACTTTTTGCAACTCAGGCTAATTGGAATGGGTTATCTACAGGTTACCACCCTTTTCTAGCCAGGATGGGACTTAGGATGTTATTTAATGAATTTCGTCACTAAATAATTTCCTTTGCCCAGGCAAGAATCGAACTCGCCACTCTAGGTTTACCATGTGAGATTATATAATTAAGAGTAGAAAATTTCTGTAGAAATTATCATAATTATTAATTTTATACATTTCATATTAATTTGTATATATCTCATAGTAATTTGTATACATTTCATATTACTATTTGTATTTACTTCATAAATAAACAGTTTTAAAGCCAACACTTTTTGCATTAAGTTCAACTTATTTTCTAAGAGAATGAGGGTAAAAAGTATTACAAATGCACTTATAGTCGTAGTAGGGGGGAGGGGGGAAGGAGGGGATCTGTGAAATGTTGGTTAAAAAATTTAATTTAACTTTGTTGCAACTAGAGCAGTACAGTTCCAACTAGAGCTATCTTTCAAATAATCCTGTGTATTATCAAACTTCTGAGGGGGGAAAACTAATAAAATACTATATGTTTTGATCATTATTTACTTTTTGTTGTTACTAATATTTATTATTCTGCAAGTAAATACCAATCAATAACACCAGAATCAGATGAGGTAAGCCAATTAAGCTACAGATTTAAACTAGCCTGTTTTACTTCATATGTGTCAGACATACAAAATACATAATTTCTACATTTTTGTGACAAAAGAAATGTAAAAAAAATTGTTGTACATTAATATCTAATTATATATTGGAGTGCAATAACATAGTACAAAAAATAAGTCAGGTACACCTGACCACTCAGTAAAATGAAACCCGTAATCAAAATATTAAAGAGTAGGACAGCCGAAAGATCAGAAGCAACACCAAACTGTGGAGACTGTTATCCTATGTACAAAAAGATAGGGTAGACTGTTATAATTGGCGTAGGCTACTAAAAATATTGCTGTGCAGATCACCACTTGGTGCAAGGAGAAGTGGGACCCAAGCAGTGCAGGTTGAGGGATCTGCTGAGAACACAAAATAGCTAAGTAGATTTCCCACATTAGTCACATATTTGTATTTATCACAAAACAAAAAAGTTCCATAAGAACAATATTCGGTATGACTTCAAATAAAGTGCTTCATAATATAACAGCTTATTGCTAATATGACATGAGTAGGAGTGGGGGTTTACTGAAGGCCAAAAACTAAAAAATGCAAATATCTCGGTTAATAATCAAGATAGTGAAAAAACGTACATAACAACATTTATAGAACATTACATTTGCAATAAGATTGTTTCTATACAATTTTTTGATACGAGACATAATAACGGAAATATTAAGAATTTTCTAAATTCCCCCGTCTATACCCCCATTCCCACTGGTCGGATTTCAGCCATTAACAAACTAGATCTTTCTTTGTACAACCTCAATGTATGAGTATATGAGTACAACCTCAATAGCTGATTTCCCATAAGGGAAATCTGCTAATTGGAAGAGCAATATGGCCAATAGTGAAGAGTGGTCGAGATTGCAGAGGCCCAGATCCTACTAGGAAAATAGTGTCGTCGTGAAACTAACTGTTAAAGGGTTTACAAATAAAATAATTCCTTTTATATTTGCATCCAACACTGAAACAAATTGGGACAGGTCAGCACTCGTTTTCTAGCCAGGGCCACCTAAGAGATCAAACCAAGAATATTAAGGCAGACTAGCACCTTTTCAGACTTGGAGCCATAGAAGAGCAGATTTTTAGCAGATTTCCCCTAAGGGAAATCAGCTATTTTGTTTTTATTGAACTTCAGCATAGAGAAGCCTGAATATCTGATGTCTACTGTCATCAATAATTTTTAAATAATGCTCATCCATGCCAATTACGGCTATTTTTGTATTAATGACTAATTAGATTCTGAAATCTACAGATTTGTTACTCGTTTTATTTAAGTCAGGATGAGGATATTGATCTTATTCAGTGATTCATTCACTGAAATTTCTTACTCAAGTGAGGAATAAACCTTAAAGCATTACTAAAACTTGACAAGAACGTAAATCCCAACCACCCTCTTATTATAAAGAAATTGGAAAATAATATTTATAACTCTTACTTGGCAACAGTGTCATATAGGGTGTAGGACACTTCTTTGTAAGCTTCAAAATCATAATGAATAGGTTTTAGATTGGGACATAATTTCAGTGCCTGGCCAAGAAACATACCATTCTTAACTCCAGCTGCCCGGGCCTCATAACTGCAAGATGCAATCTCAGACATTGAATCCATAGCACCTAAACTTTCAGTCCAGTGACCTAAAGTTTCATTTGTCCCATGCTTTTTACTGTAAAGTTCAATTTCTTTCTTCATCCCTTCCCTGGGATGTATTCTATTGCCCTTTGCATGAGCTACAGCCACTGGAATCCCCTTCAAATCTGGCCTATCTCTAATTCCCACTGATACGAAGAAACAATCCATATCTATGTGCATTATTGCTTTTGTGTTTATAACCTCAGTAGCATCATCATCAAGTTCATCGCAGAAATTTCTTTTTTGTTTACTCAGCAACAGATCTCTGCCCAAAAATTTGTGGTTTTCATTAGTTCGGAGATCATTCACATACTGTTTGAAAACTGCTCCCATAGTTGATATATGGTGAAGTCTTGAATTATTATAAAATTCGGAAAGGAATTCTTGGTCAGAAGCAGTTTTGGTAATGTTCTCTTTACCAGTGGTTGAATCATTTTTTTCTGGAAAAAACTTTAAACCAGGCTGACTTTTGGATTGATTAGTATACAATAAATAATTTCTATAATCTAAAATCTTATTCTCTTTTATGCAGTCCATAACCCATGAAGGTTTCAAAAATTTAGTCCCTTGGGTTAGCTTCAATTTTGAATCTGGTAAATTAGATGCAATGACGTATGTAGTTTTTCCTGTTTTATAGTAGTGATGATATAGTCCTCCATGCTGCATCATTAATTTTTTCAATTCATCAGCAGAAGGATCTGTGAGAAAATGAAAATAATATTACACATGGCAGAAATAATATCTAAACAATTATCTGTGAGAAAATGAAAATAATATTACACAGGCCAGAAATAATATCTAAACAATTAAGTAACTGTTAGAACATAGCTTTATTTATATTCAAGAAACAAGAACTTTATATTGATAACATGAAATAAGAAGTATTTATTTTCATCAATAACTTTAATCTTTTTTTTTTTTCAGTTTTAACCTTGTCGCAAAAGGAAATTTTACCAAAAGGAATTTTTAGCTTGAAGAATGTCCAGTTTTAAAAAAATTCAATCTTTTGAATGATTAAATATTAGTCAGACATTACTGACAGTGTTTTTTTCCTCAGGACAATTAATGTACAGATAACCTCTTTTCTATTAGGCAAATGCATCAATCATTACAGACAGGCTCAAGCTGTTGCAGGTAATGAAGTAAGTGGGACTGCGGAAAATCCTCTCCAAATACTGCTAAACAGTGAAATTTTACTGAATGTGCCTTAATATAAAAATAAGAGCTCATTACCTGAAAAAGAATATAAGGCATTCATATTGTTATTCATTAACATCCACTTTGTGCTACTAAGGCTAATTGGGGCATATTATTATAGGTTACCAACCTTTTCTAGCCAGGGCAGGACTAAGGATTGAAAACGTTGGTAACCTGCAGATTAGACTTTAAGTTGAAGTCAATATGCTATGTTCATTGGAATATTGAGAAGAAAAAAAATCAGGAACTATAAGTCTTCATCTACAAGGGTTCTCATAAAGGTACAGCTTTTGAACTTTCAAGATTAGCATTATTTATCAAATGATTAACTACCTACCTGTGTAGCCATTCACAAAAATAGAAATTCCCTCAAAGAGTTTGCTCTTTTGTTCACTGAGTTTGGAAATATCTTCTTGAAATTGCTCCTCTAGCTTTGCTTTTTTCATTGCCATATAACCTCCCTATAAGTAAAGCATAAATTAAGTTGAACATTAAATTTTCAGTTTGTTTAAAAGTAAGTATACAACTTAAAGATATGCGGTTTCATAAACTTCTTTTCTGGGCTAGAATTTCTTCTTCTCCTAACCAGCTTTCTGCTCCAGCAGTCTTCACGTCACGCTTCATTATGCTAATTTACAGTAGCTTTACGGCTACCTTCTTCAGGCTAATCATCACAACTATTGTCGATCCGGATGGGTCGCAGTCTGGGATCTAAAATATCCAGATTGACAACAGTAGCAATGAATAGCCTCAAGAAGGTAGCCGTAAAGCTATCAAAAATTACCTTAAGGAAGAATAATGTGAAGACTGCTGGAGCAGAAAGCCGGTTTGAAGAAGAAGAAAATCTTAGATAATAGACAAGCTCTATTAAAATAGTTAGCCAAAACTTATAACAGTACAGAAGGATAATAGGGAGTATGTTACATAGGCAGGATTAATTTTTAATGATTTTTAACGGCTTATTGGTCTGACTACAAATTTCAAAATACCACTTTGTCAACATTTCCATAACTCAGGTTCTTAACCCACAAGAGAGTGTGGTTTGAAAGGTGCTTGATGAACGGGGGTAGGGACATCACAGCAGGTTTAATGCAGTTTGGGCAAGGATTTCAACGGATTGTAAATTGTAGGAATTCATTATAAGAGATTGAAAGATTATTTCAACAAGAAATCAACATTTATTTATTGTATTTTTTTTTAACAGTAAAGAATTTTGTTTATTTATATAAACAAAACTGAACTGTGAGGTCTTGTGCTCGCCCGAGGGTTAACTCAACAACCAACTTTCTGTTTCAGCAGTCTCATTCCTTTACACTAATTTTTGATCCCCCTTCAGTTTCCTTCCTCTGGATGTTTCATCTTTCCTTGCTATAAGTTCTTTTTCAAGGGAGCTGAGAAGTTATAAACAGAAAAAAAGAACTTCTTACAGAGGAAGGAACTTCTTTCAGCGGTCGTACTTCCAGACCTTAAAAAAAAAAGAACCTGTAGTAAGGAAATAATGTCCAAAAAAAAGCAGCCAAAGGGCAGTTGAAAATTAAAGGAAAGTAAATTGGGGGTGAAACTAAAAAAAAAAGTCTTCAAAACTTTTTCATCCTTAGTGGTTCAACAACAAGGGCTCTTTTATCAGCTTGTGTCAGACTTCCTTTTAAAAATTAATTACTCCAAGACACCATTAATGAAATGTAAGAAAAGGGGTATTTGAAGAAATGAAAATAGAATTAATTTCTTATGCTATGAGTAGAAATTTTAAGTAAATAAATGCAGGAAAAATTGAGAAAATGAGGAGAATTGATGCAGCAGACAGCTACTTATGGTAAGCCTTCACAACTCAGAAGTCTCAGTACGCCATAGTAAATACACAGAGTTCTTCCCAAAGTTTATGAAAAAGCTTTCTTTAAATAACAAAGGTATTATTGATAAGAGTGAATTTAGAGAATTCTTTTCTTTGATTTATTTGCCACTAGGTTTGCTGGCATGATATCAAGACATTCAGCACATATAAATCCTAAGCTAAAAAGGAATGTTTATTTATATGAAGGTCATTTTATTTCCACATTACCCATTATAATATTGATAAAAACTTTTCCTTGGGAAATCACATTCACAACACTATTAGCGTTTAATTTAGTCAACAAATCAATGTTAAGAACGATTACATAAATGTGTTATAGTTTAGTCCAATCAATATCCACAACAATTTTGAAAACAGGATGAGGGCTCAGGATAGTCATGTGAGTTTAGGTGTTGAACGTAATACACACAGTAAAGTTGTGGGTTTGATTCCTGCATCACCAATAGGAATTAAAAAGGGTGTCTACAAGTCCCAAAAATATCAAAATCGGCAAATGAAAAAGTCCCAAAGTCATAAGATGAGTACCAAATATTTTGTCAAAGGACTCTACTGCTATTCTCCACAAATAATATTGTCTACAGAATCTGTAAGAGTAAGCAGAGAGGCATTAGCACTAAAGGGTTCATTAAAAAGAAGCACAACACCAATTCAAGCAGATAGTGTTAATAGCACTTATTTATAAAACTTGCCAAGACCCTGCGTTACAAAAAAGTTGAAATCATATGACATGTAAGATAGCTTGGACGAGTTTCTGATGACTTTTATGAATATAAACAAGGAGGGTCCACTGTAAACTTTTACAAGAAAAGCATTAACCGATAATGCTGCAGTAAATAGGAATTTCTAAATAAACAAAAAAAATTGTGTTGTAGAAACATGGAGGAAAATTTGCTGATTGCTCAGTTTTCTGTTCATTTAGCTGCTACTCATTATGGAAATGTTGAATGACCATAGCTGTTCATAGTGCTTCTAGGAAGAGAAATGAAGCACTGTATCGAAAAAGGCAAAAGCAAAATGCTGAGGAAGATGAACAAAAATTTTATGTAGCAGAACTTACAGGCATTCGCAAAAAAAGAAAGGAAATAATGCAGAGTGCAGAAGATGGATTAGAATAATTAAATAAAAAAATTAAAAAATATATTTAATAAAATATGTAGTATATCAACATGAGATTAGATATTTCATATTCTTAAATTGATTCATTATGTATGCGTATTTTAACTTTTTTTTGTTTTTGTATGTACGTAAGCATGGTTCATAAGAATAAGTGGTAGTGAACGGAGGAATAGTGAGTCAACATTTCAAAGTAGCATCTAATCTGTTTAAAACCCTTAAAATATTTCTATCTGCTTAGGCTCATGAAAAATCAACAATTTATTGAAAATATGTGTAGTACCTAATGTCAGGATTATTCTGATCACTTAAGAATTACTACAGAGAAGAGATATACCATTTAGGTTACTTTTTCATTATTAGGAAGCTGGTAGTTTCAAGCCCTTTTCTTCCTAAATCCCTCTTTGTAGCATTAACAAGCTGGCTTTATGTACAAACAGCTTCCTGAATTGAAGGAAGAATAGTATCAAATGTAAGGTTTGAAAGCTAGAATCTAAGAATGTATTTAAACACCTGACACTTTCTGTAACCATGTACTCTGTATCTTTCTTATATGTAATGAAATAAATGGTATGTAAAATTTCAAAACTCTTATTTTTATTCTGAATTTTTTTATTTAGATATATAATTTTAAAACTAAATTTTATTGAGTATAATATAATGTTATTTAATTTGATAACTTAGCAGCATATTCTTAGGCTGTAAATAATATGTTTGGCCTCCCAGAAAAGTCCCCAAATTGACTTTCAGCTATAGACTGTTAAATTAGGTGCAATCTCACTTCTACCTACCCAGGCTAGAAAAGAATGGTAACATATAAATAATAATCCAAAATAGGTTTTTGGAAGAGCCTTACTAAGAATTGTAAGTAGTCAACATTGGTGGTAGCAGAGACCCAGGCCCTTCAAGGAATTTAATAGACACCAGGTAGATAAGTAAGTTAATATAAATTAACTTCAAGTAAAAAATATATATTTTTTTAATAGTATTGAATAAATAAAACCAAAATATTTTTAGCTTAAATTTACAATCCTTTATATAATAACTAAGTTATTTAGATAGGAATCGACTAATTATGAACCTACTAATACTTTAATATATCTTTTCCTCACAGTAAAAATAGTTACTCGATAAATATTATTAGTTTTTAGCCTTGGAAATTGGCAAAGAATAAAAAATAAAGTTATTTAAATATTCAATTTTTGCACTCTATAGTTTTGAGGCCAGCTATAGTTTTGAAAATCCATACTCCTTATTATTCCCTGAATTGGATTTCCTTTTAGTTCTAAATAATGGAGTATTTCCATTGGAAAAAACACATATTATCTTAATTACAAACGGAATAATATCCCATAATGAAAAACAAAATATCTATTTGTCATCACTGAATTTCTGAACTTTTATCACTGAATGGTTTATAAACCCAGCAAGAGAATATTACTAATTGTTTTTTATAGTACTTCTCACTATTTTATTTCGGAATAAATGTGTAGAAATAATGTTATAACAAAGGGGCCCATAACATTAAACTATTCATTATTTCAAGAAATTAAATTTTAAAAAAAGGTGATAAATGAAAGGTTCAATACAATTAAAAATAGAAAAATTAATTTTGTAAATTCTCAAAGCTGCATTAATTTGAATCAATAGCCTGAACGGAATTTAATGAATAACATTTAAATAAAAATACATTCATAATGTATATACTAAAACTCGTTTCCATTAATTTAGTTTCATTACCCATTCTTCAAATCCTGTCTCAGAACTTTTCTCTTGCCTTTTCCTTCGTTTCATACTTGGTCGCAGAATAACAACAGAATTTAGAACAATCGCGCCCTCAACAACAAATGATAGTAATTCTAGCGTTCTATTGATAACTTATCACATCCGTATATTGCCTAGTAGACCACATGTTCTTGTTCCTGATGGGATACTAAGATATTAATGTAAATTAAATATTGATTTTTCTAATAAGTTGTGTATTTGATTTTATATTGTCCTTAGACATCTTCTCATTTAGTTTAAATATGTTGAGTGTAGTTCCAAAAAAAATATTTAAAAATCAATAAGCATCAGTACAGTTTGGATTAGTCAATTAGTGCGTTTTCAATCGATATAACCTATAATGATCTCTTTTGAAAATCAACAAAAAATACTCCTTTCCTTAGTTTTCAAGAGCAAAATTTATTTGTATGCATTGTCTTTTTGCGCAAAAGGTAAATTTTCTTTTTTACGAGAAATATTAACAGAAAAACGAAAATATTTCTCCAAAGTGCAGCGCCACATGTTTTCCCGCCTTGTGGAGGCTAGTTGAAACACTGAGTTGTTCAGTTCAATGGCTGCTCTATTCGGCTCGTAGGTCAGCCAAGCCGATCTTCGGCTTTGAATCTATTTTTATGGCTTTCCTTGTATTTATACCACTATCCCTCAGTTAAGAAACAGTTATGACTTCCTGATTGCCTTGGTGTATTTGTTTACGAAATAGAAATCGATGAAAAACTTTACTGACACATTCCATTCTTTACCCTTCAACCTTGATCATACGATTCGTTTGTATTCATCGACTAAAAATGAACTGTTTAATGATGACTATTATTCTATTTTTATCAAGGTATAGATATTTTTGAAGTTTTATTGTAATAACTCTTCAGTGTGAGTTTAGTTTCACATTGGATGACTTAGACACGTTTCTTGTTTTGATGGTTACCCTCATGTTTACTTATTAGTCTGTAATCATCTTCTTCTGTGAGTGTCATTGGCTATTGACAGTATTGTTTATTGTTTCCAGGTAGTTATTGAACTTCTGATATGCCTGCAATGGCAACACCCTATGTTGTCCCAAAAGTCCCCTTGTCAAAGAGTTCCATAACTGCTGACATTCAACCGAACTTAGTACAGCCATCCATCTCAAAGAATCCTTGTGCCTCGGCTACTGCTTTTAACTCTAATAACTGGTGTAATGTCTGTGATGTACGTATTGCCGGAAAAAGTGGTCCTTCGCCCTCAAAGAAGTTCTACCCGACAGATTCATTATGTGCTAGTGAATCAGTGTGTAAGTTTGACACATCCCACCTTGACTATGAACCCGCTAATTATTCAGAGTTTAGAAGTGAACGAACAATTAGAAGTGATGCTAAAAAAAATGTGAAGGCTACAAAGAGCCCGGAACCTTCTGATAAGATAGTCTCCAAAAAATGTACAGGAGCCATTGCAAAAAAATTACCAAGTGTTCCACAGTCTAGTGAAAACAACCCTCATGAACAATACTTGAAAGAAGTTGAAGCACTCCGAGGTAAACTTCGAGAGTTAAAAGGCACAATTGCTGCTACTGGTCATCGCCAGCTTCCTGAAATTCCTAAGGATATAAACTCTAGAGGTGATCATAAACCAATTTCCCACTCTGTTGTGAAAGCACTAAATGAATTTGTTGAGAAAGCACCTCCAACTAGCACCCCTGAAAGTAAAAGAATCCGTCATATTAGTGATTCTGACAATTGTATTAATCCTGGCCTTGTATACAATGCGCCTAAACGACCGAGGGATGATTCACCTAAGGTATGTGCTTATCTCTTTTATGACTATGAATATATTTTTTATCAAGCATGTTTCTTATGCAAGTTTATTTTTTTTTTTCGGGCAATGTTAATTTGAATATTCAGAGTTTTGCTGTGTTATTTCATACTCACAACATTATACTCATGGCTTTATTATGAAATTTTCATGGATAGTTAGACTGTTAGTAGAACCCAACAGACAGTAACTAGGGACTTGATACGTATTTAAAGTATTATTATTGGATATTCTATAGCAGTTATTGTCCAGAAATTATACAAGTACTGCATTTTGTTGGGCTGTTGAAAACATTTTGGGCAGTAGAATTAAAAAAAATAAATAAATCCCAACACTTCTACATAATGTAAAACGCTCATAGTATAGGGTTTACCATAGTAACAAATCGCGTAAGAATTCATTGCTCTGGAAACTGCTTATCATTATTTAAGGCTGCTTGTGTTAGCTTTTTAATTGCCTTTCAATCTCTAGCAAGTTATCTGATTTATCAAATATAAATATTTTCAAGATCAGTCTGTATAATTTTACTACATACTACTTGCTCTAATAAAAATATAAAAGTCTAAGACTGATAGAAAAAGAAAAGAAAATACGAGGTATTTTGCTCTGGTGAGAATACAAAAAGCAATGCCACGGAAAAGACAAATCAAGTCAGCTAAAAAAAACTCACCTCCTGCCATGTTGAAATATAACAATCTTTCACAAACTTATATTTTCTGTTACTCTCTCTTTCACAAAATGTATTTCAAATGCATTACTATCATCATTATTAAATATAAAACTTCTTGTCATTAAATGAAATATGAATCAGTCAAGAAAACCAACCAACAGAATAAACCACTATGGTCTTCCAATAAAATAAATCATCAGTGGTTCCCAACATGTTCTGGGGCTTGAATCTTGGTTAAACAATTTGCCATTGTTTGAAATAGAAAAAATGCAGCAAGAAGAATAATTTGTTAAACTTACTTTTTGTTATGCTAAATTTTGAGGTGGCTGGGTCTATTGCTCACTGAATTAAGTGTTAACAAACACTTCAATGTAAACCTGAATATAATTGCTTAATATTTAAGCAAAGCAAGAGATCATCTCATTTAATTTTAGCATAAATTTGTTTTCTCGATTTGAAATGTCAACATTTATTTTCTCAAGGAAATCTACAATTATGCTTTATTGCCCTCAGATACAGTATTCTTATTGCAATTCATTCATAAGATACATTTTAACTTTAATAATTTCCCAGCGAAGAATTGTGTCTAGCACTGAACTAATAAATTCTTAATTTAACTGAATGAGTTGTCTGGTTCTCTTTTGACAATGGATCTATTAGGAGGTGATCCATATTGGCTGCTATCATACTATTTTTTAAACTCCATTATTATAGATGCCTTTTGTACTGGATTTTAAATAATAATAACAATGAACCTTGTATTTCTGACTATATTATTATCTTTATTAAGAGATTAGCAGTACTTGAATTTAATGTCTCCATTAATCCCTGTCGGATTTTAACTCATTTTATCAGCTAGTAAAGATCATTTATTGGTTCCTTTTTTTTGGTTACAGTCATAATTAATTCAAACATTTATACTTTATAATAAATAATCTTTATTTAAAATTAAATCTTAAAATATAATTTTTGTGCTCAGGATTGCCATTTGAGTTAAAAGCATTGGCCTTAATCTTGGTAAACCGAGAGTTGCGAGTTCAATTTCTGCATTTGTTCGAAAACAAAAGAAGGTCAATGCCATTCAGCAGGCCTGATGGTTTACTAGGAGTTAAGATTGAGGACTGTTACTAGGAGTTAACAGTCAGAAAACTACACTTTTGATGAGATGTGAGTGACAGTTGGGCAAAAGTAGTGTCCTTAAAAATGTTACTACGACTCAAAAGAGTTTTGGTTCATTGGTACTGCACTTCGTTTTTCAGCAAGCTTCATTAACTTATTTTTAAGTGAATAGTATTTTTTTTTTTAATTTTTAATAACGTTTTTAACAGAAGTTATAGTCTTCCTAGACCATCTACACATCTGCTTATTTACTTTTATATTTTTAATGAGGTTGTTTTTGGTGACTTTCTATTTAATTTACTGTAACATTGGCAAATGTATTGTTTCTCTAGGCAGGGAATAAACAAGTACCTGCTCTACATCGATCTCCACAACCATTGGCAACAAAAAAAGAAGCTTGGACTGAGTATGTCCCTCTTCAGGTGGCGACTAAAGCTTTATCTGATTCCTCCTCAAGGTACTCTAAACAATTATTACTTTATATGAATTTAATGAGTAATATTTAAAACTGAATTTGTAGTTAGCTTTGTTATTTTCTTAATACTTAATTTTTGTTTTCACTTGTTGAGGGAAGACATCGTGTTTGAACTTGGTTTCAAACTTATTATTCTTGGGACATACAGAAGAATTGGTTTTAAAAGTCTCTTGCCCTTAATAAGTTACTATAATCTATAATTCCTATTATTTGTGAAGTTTTATGCTCTGTGCATGTGTTTCTAATTATAATCTTTTATAATAAGGAAAGGTAACTAAAATTATTAATTAAAAAAAATAGTACCTGAAAAGTTATAACTTCTAATAAAGCTATGCTTTATCAGTTATTGTGTTTGTTTTTTCTGTGAACTAGATTTAAGTAAAGGTCTTCTTTTCAAAATAGAATTCTTTTGTTAGATATTAAAATTAAAGAAATAATGACACATGTATAAATTGCCATTTCTCTCTATGCCATATTATTTAGTCTAACTTTGAACCAAGTGCATGTTTAATCAGTTTGATATAGATATAGTTATATTATTTAAAATAATTTAAATGTGTCTTAAATCATTAAAAAAAAAAAAAAAAATCTGGTGAACCATTAATAAAAGGGCATGTCCCCCTACCTTACTATTGATTATATGGTATATTTTGATGTTCTTCACTGTTCAATTTTCTATTTATAAATGTGGTTATTTTTTGTTTAGTGATGATGAGGAGGATGATGGTCTTCTCGTGAAAAAAAGCTCTTCAGATTCTAGTGAGTTAATAACATTTGTTAAATTAGTTTTACTATTGTTTCCAATTTACTATCCTAGTGCTCTATTTCATAAGTTCAAGCAGTGTATATTTCCTCCTAGGATTTTTTAATTAAGTTTTTAACTGCCTATTTTCAAATATTGAAGAAGAAAACTTCAATTTTAAATTAATGGAGCTACTCAACTGAGTTATGTTAATAGGGACACAGCAATGCATATATGAAATGACCCTGCCCCTAGAAAAAGAAAAAAAAAAAGATTTTCTCAGCAGCCCGTAAGGTCCAAGGGCTGCCAAAAATATTGTTGGAAGGGATAGGCACTTGGGTTTGATGTGTTTTTTCCCATATTGTGGTAATATTACAGGTCAAATATTCTACTCTAAATTGCTAATCAGTTTCACAATTCTGAATTGGACATTGCAGGAGTAGACAGAAGTCCAACCTCAAAACTCGGTTAACAAACAAATAAAGTCCTGTGTGCAACTCCAGTCTTGAACTGTAGAAGTATAGTGGTAAAGTCCATTATTCACTATAGCCATTCCCCTCCCCATCCACCAAAAGGATGCCACTAATCGAACTGCTAATCATGTCCAATGTTGGACTGCTAGACAAAAAGTGATGTATTTGGTGCGGTATGACAACTAGCATGTGTTACAAAGATTTATAAAGAATAATATATCTTAGAGAATTAAATATATGCTTCATAATCTTTCCTATTCACTTCGCCTTACAGAGAGTGAGAGAGAGAGACTAAGCCAGTCTGACTATGAATTTAAAATCCTCACTAGCTCACAATGGCTTATAATGTTAGGATTAAAGTATTTTCCAAAATTATGGTATAAATTGTGATTTTAGTCAATTCTTTTGCTTACAGCTAATTCTGAGGTCATCATGAGGTCTATCTCTAATTATGCATTACTTATATATTACACCTCTTTATTCACTGCTTATAGTTCATTTTACAGTTTATTAAAATACAATTGCTACACGTTTTAAACTTTGTTACTCTTGTTTTGAACTACTACACAAATATTAGAAACTTATACATTTATATTAACTAACTGTTTTTCTTTTTTTAGTGACCCCATTGCATACAACTGTGCAGCACCCTAGGCATAGTACACCTGAGCTTTTAAGACATCTTCCATTTGTTAGAGTTGAAGGTAGGTTGATATGTTTTAAGTTATTATTTCATTTGAAAATTGATACTACATAAGCTAAGATGTGGTTTCATAATAAGCCTAATTTTTTTTGAGATAGGTCATATGTTAACAAACCAAAATACTAGCAAATTTTGAGGTGTATTCGAATTCTGATTTTTTTATTGTTATGTAGTTTCTATTAATGATACTTTATATGCCTTAATTTATTGTTTATGGAGTAAATCTAAAGGCCGGCCAGTACCTTTAAAATCAACACTCATGATACTCAAATATTGGGAATATTTGAGAATACTCATAAACAACACAAAATACTCACTAGGAATGTTACTTTCTTTGAAAACTTAATATTTAGTCGCATTAAAAAAGAATTTGGATTATTTACATAATAGCCTTATAGTCGAGTTAAATTCTTATGCACAAAGATCAATTTATCAAATTTCTTCCTATTAAGAATGTGAAATTTTCTCTTATGACTACTATTCATATTGTTTACTCCTAATAATATACAGTATGCAATTTAATGGCCACATTTTCTGGAAATCTAGTGTTTATTCACCACCTGATATTACAGATGTTTTTATTTTTTAGATAAGAAGCTACACCCATCTCTTCGAGCTAGTCTGTTTGCTAACGTACCTCCTTTTATAAGATTCGTTTCAGACACATTAAAAGGTATGCAATATATTTGTTAACCTTTAATATTAAGTAGTTATTTCATTTTTTTGTATATTACATCATTATATTCTATTTCAGCTGAAAAACCATTCCCTACTGTTGTTCAGCGGACCTTAAAATGGAAACTAACAACTATAACACCAATTATTGTTAAAAAGATTGTCCAAAATAGTGGCTACAAATTTATTCGGAGTAAGTTACTGAGTTATTTATATTTATTTTTCTATCCCCCTTTCCAAAAAAAAAAAAAAAAAAAAAAAAAAAAAAAAAACCCAAACGTTATATTGATAATAATATAATTTATGTTTTAAAACCAACTAACATCCACTATTGAACAACCAAAATGGCTTCTGCTTCATTCTGTTTTCATCTTCATTTTTTTATTGTTCTGACGTGACTGTGATTGACACAAATTAGACCAGGCAGTTTCAATATAGTGGCTGGCAGCTGATTATTCTACATTATTTATAGTTGGAAATGGCATCCTTAAAGTTCTACTTTTATGGGTGTTTTTGTTTATGGCAATTGCCATATCATCTCTTACTGAATCCAACAGAGTCTAAAATAAGAACACCAATTAGTTCTGACTGTTACTTATATAGGCTATGTTTTATTCTGGGGAGAGGGATTAATTTATCCTACACGAGTCTTTCTTATACTGTTATGCCTCAGGTTTTAGTTACCAAAATCAAATGGTAACATAAAATTAAAGTAGAAGTAATTATTTACAATTTTGATTGACTGTTATTTTCAATTTATTGATTTTTTTTACGAATATTAGTTAATATCGTGTAATTTGCAATGAAGGAGTATGGGGGTGGAGAGGGAGAGGGGAGAATAAAACTATTTACTTTCTATATATGCTATATATGAGTTCCAAATTAAATACAATATAGCTTCATTGAAAATTGGTAGATTACTGAAATAAATAAATGAAAATAATTGATGCATATAAATAAATTACTCCAAATTTTAAATAAAGAATTTAAAAGGCTGAGTAATTAATGGAGTCAATGTAGTGATCCTTGAGTCCACTCTCCCATTTCTCAAGTGTTTTTTTTTTTGTTTGTTTTTTTGTTCAAATATGTTTTTTGAACACTGTTTTCATTTTATTTATTGTTTCAATTTATTTTAATACTATATGATTTCTTACAGCTTTAGTAGCTGTAATAAATTTTTTAATATTTTCTCCACATATTTGTACTTATTTCAAAAGTTATTGATTTCATAAGTGTTTATTCTTTTTTGTTTTTTTCTTATTCTTTTATTTTATTTTTAATAATTCCTTCGATTCTTTTGTTCTATAGGAGATAAAATAAACATAGGCGATTACAGTTTATTTCAAGGTGCGTAATTTATAAAATACTGTGTCTATTTTCTTGTGGTATTGCATGGTGAATTCCTGAAGAGCCTACTGCATTGAATGAATTATTAAATGGTGATTTAATAATGAATGTTGAAGCTAGTTTGGTTGAATTTTATTGCAACTGACATAATCAACTATTAAAGTTTATACTCTTGTTTAAATAATTATTATATTATATTCATGAGCATTTACATTTGAAAGTATGTACTGTTTAGTTATGTTTCTATTTTCTTTTCATACCTTTTCCATTTTACTCATTATTATTGTGAAGTTTGTTTGATGGTTTTATATTATTTTCAGGAACCCCTGATTGGGTTGGAGTTTGGGGAAAACATATGAAATCTATTGTTTTCAAAACCTTGAAAGAGAACCAGAAATTAAATCATTTTCCAGGAACATTCCAGATTGGCAGAAAAGATCGCTTGTGGAAAAACTTACAAAGATTTATGAATAAACATGGAAAAAGAGAGTATGTTTTAAATCCTATCCTATTTTTTTTTTAAGATGAATTGACAACCTTTGAAATAATACCAACTTTATATTTAAAATTCATATATTAAGTTTTAATTTGAGTAGATCCAGAGTTCTCAATCTTGTTATCTGGGAATTAAATAAACACTATAATTTTCTTTACCTTACAATGAAACATAATAAATAATCATGAGTAGCTTATGCATATGTCTTTAAATAAGTTCATAGGATAATGTTATCTTCTCATCTTTGTTATTTTAGAGTGGTAAATAAAAGCTGTATGCGATCTTGACAGTTAAAACCTTCCTTCATTGTCTACGTACCATTCTACATTCTTGGCACCACACACCTATCTCTTGCAATGACATAGATCCTCTTTGCCAATGCCATTATCAGTCTATAATTATGGTTCTCTGTCCTTGAGCAGTACCAATGAATTGTTAACATGTACATTTTATTTGTTGGTCAACCAGTAATAGTAATAACACAAACTGGCATTTAAAATAGTATTACCTCAATTCAGCAATGACATCAGTAGAACAGTACTTCATTATCTAAATTCATGTTTCCTTCATTTACAAACAGAAAAATATGTTATATTTCTATGTTTGTTTTTTTTATGAATACTGGAAATTTAATTTATGTTGTGGAAGAAAGAAAATGACGAGGTGTCAGTTATATTTTACTTTTTAGCAAATTTCCCTTAAGAGCTATTGAGCTTCTACTCATGTGCAATTTTCGAATAATTTCTTCAAATGTCCATCAATCCTACCTAGGAGATGATGAAAATGAAGTCCGTTCGAAACTACATCTATATTGTCTGTAACGCTCTAGAGGTCGTAATTTTTGTTTGATTGTTGCCAAATTCGTTATTTTAGCATTTTATGTAAAACTAAAGATCAAGTTCTTTAAAAGCTGAAATCGGATCAGTGATAAAGGGGAGGGGGATTTATCTCCCTTATTATACATTGGATGGAAACATTTCATAGAATCTTATAATAAATGTGGTGTTCTATAAATGATGTTGTTATATCATAAACTGTTTTATTCAAATATTTAATATTATTTTCTATAAATTAAGCTTTACCTCAGTGGGATGCATGAATATAAATAAGTTGCATGATGATGTTATGAATGAAAAGTTTACGTTCTTCACTGGAAAATGTTTACTTTATCTTTACCATAATATATGTTTAACTGTTTAATTCAACACTAAAGTTCATAGTCATTAATGGCTGAAATTGGACCAGGAACATGGGGATTAGAAAGTTCAAAATATCTCCATTATTATGAGTCGTATTGAAAAATGTTGTAGAGCCAATCTTGTTAACCTTTCGGCTGCTACGGACTGATATAATATTCTGGAGACATGCCTCGTGTGCTACCGACTGATATAATAGTATGTGGTGTTTAGTGCTTAATTCCTACAAGCTATTAGATTTGGTCTTCCTCTATTTCCATCTGTTGACTTTTTATAGAAGCTGCAGTCCTTCAAAGCCTATAGATGTCATAGGAATTTACTTTTCTCATTTTTAGCTTTTCTGTACTTGGATTCCCTTTATACCTGCTCTGTCCCTTTTTCAACCACTGTAATTCATTACTTGTAATTTACCTTTGCATATTTAATCTGTATATTTTCTGCTTTTCAAGTGAACAGTTGAGTGTTTCAAAATGTCCAAAAAAATAATTTTTTCTGATGAAGAAATTTTTTAGAACTTTGTGGGTGTGAGTTGAAGGCGATTCTTCGGATACAAAGGCGTGGAGGCTCTGCAGGGGCTAGATTATTCTGCATCGCCGAATTCTCACTTGCCAAAGAACTAGGCAGTCTAAGAACTACTGATCTTCTACAATCGTTGTTCAATACATTTTCTCGAGTTATACATACTTTCTGGTTTTCAGCTGTTTGCAAACTCACACTTCAACTCATCAGATTTTTACTTATAAATAGAAAATATATGAAAAGAAGAGATCAATAGTGTGTCATAACAGCGTATGGGAAATCTACTTAGTTTACAGTGACCGTGACAGACTTTTAGCAGATTTCCCTTAAGTAAAATCAGCTATTGAGGTCATACTCATGGTGCAACTTTTAATGTGTTACATTGGATACTCAATCTTGTGGATATAGGTCACATGGGTATTAAGCTATTTTTTTCAAAACCTAAAAGTATGCTAAAATTAAACATGTAAATCCTACTTTATACAGCTCACTGAATGTATGAATTGGAAAGGGGAAAAAAAACCATTATATTTTAAGTCATAGAATGATTGAATTGAAAGAGGGACCACCCATTAGGGATTTTGTTAAGCCCAATCAGTTTTTCTAACGTATCTGCCTCTCTGAGGAAGTCTAGTACGTCCCTCCATGTTATTTCCATCATCCCTCTTCTACTTATCTAGCCATCTCAGAAACCCATAAATCACATGGTTTCCATTAATTCCTATACCAAATGAGATGTCTATTAAATGGACCATGTCCTGTTATTAAGTAACTTAACTCCTTGTTATACTTTGTTCTGTATCATTTTCTCTAATGACCTGGTTAGTAAATAGTTTTGTCTCCTTCGCCCCTTTTTTCCTTTTCCCACTCCTTGCTGGATTATTTAATCTAACGTTCTTCTATGAGTCTCCTGATTAATTTTCTACTTGGTGCATGTACTAATTAGGACCTTAAACGTGATATATATTTCCCGCTCTCCTTAGTCCTTAGTCTTATGTCTGCCACCTTATTTCATTCTATCCTACTGTGCCAAGAAACCAAGTGCATTATGGCCTGACCTCAATCAAGGACCAATATAATAAATAATATGTAGACTTTCAAATGGTAATGAACATTTTATCAGATATATTAAATAATCATGAAATATTTTAAAATGTTGCAAGTTTATAGTTATAATAAATTACTAAATAGTGCAGTTTGTTATAAATAAATAAAAAGATTAATGAGAAAGAATAAAAGAAAAAAAAGAATTCATCTTAACTCCTAAATCAATTTTTATTTACTCTCAATGAGAGAAAAATACAAATTTGAACACTACTTAATAATTAATTTCATTTTAAGTGTTTTCATGATGTCGAAAAGGGAAATCAAACATCGTCCAAATGAACAGAAATATTTTTACGCATTCAACAACTCATGACATAATTAAAAATTCATAGCTAACATGCCCGATATGTTCAAAACATTTTTTGTTTAGGAGAATCAAAATAAAAAGGGCTCTCACCTGCATTAAATTAAAATTAAGTTAGCTCAATCCAGAAAGGGGGTCAGATTAGGTTTGAGAATCTGATGTGGATGCAAATTTGTAATCAATTTAAATGCAAATGCAAGATAGCAAAATAGGTATGGTCTAAATGGATCTTGAATGTAAAATGAAAAAACATTCCATGAACAGTTTGTTTGTACTAATCATGGCAAAGTTAAGTTTTATTTGTTATTGAAAGCCAATAATAAATTGTTCTTGGGGTCATCTATTGGTCGTGTTTCTTGTTTAAGTCTTTTATATAAATGATTGTTCAATTTGCTTGATTTAGAGTGTTCATGCCAAACTTCTCTCAATTTATTGTAAACTGGCTAATATAATGGGTAACTTACTTGCTTTATCATTATAGCTCTTAATTCTAAATCAGTTAATTAAATATTCACTTTTTCAAGTTGTAGTGGTTTAACATTTAAAAAAAAAATTGTTATTTATTAATATCAACTATTGCTACAAGTAATCAGGATGGGTTATCTACAGGTTACTACCATTTTGTAGCCAGGGTTAAGCTAAAGTTTTTAACAGATTTCCCTTAAGGGGAATCAGCTATTGAGGTCATACTCATGACGCGATTTTCGAAATTTTTCTTCAAATGTCCATCGATCCTACCTAAGAGGAGATGATGAAATGAGGTCTGTTCAAAACTGTATATATACTAGCTCAGATACCCGGCTTCGCCCGGGAATTCATTTGAGGCTGAATGATGAATGTATTTTATTAGCAAGGCTTTGCTTTGCACAACATTTTGACATTTATCCGCCCCAGTGTTTAGGGTCTATACCCGTCGTTGCTGTAGATTTGTTAATAATAAAATTCAAGGAAAAGACTTCACTGTCCTCCATATTGTCATAATTCCCGTCTCCTGTGCATTAAGCATAGATTTGAATTATTAAGGACAAAATATTTACATAGATTTGAATTAATTTTTCCAGGTGAGGTACCTGGTAGTTCATATTGGAAAGAATTGTTGAGTATATCAATATTTCTACGCTAATTACTTGCTTCATACATTGTTCCTGAAAAAATGTATAAAAAGTTACTCTAAATAACAAAGTAAACCACTTTTGTTAAGTGTACGTTTGTCGAAAAACAAATAGACAATGAATTATCGCGAATTTTTATTTCAGGTCTCCTTTATAACCCCCACTCCCGTTCGAACCTAAAAATTTTAATAAAGTTTATAATCATGGAAGAATTAATGCTAATTGACAATCCGAGTTTTGTTAAGTTCGGTCGAATCGATAGTGCCCAATAAAATTGTTGGCTACCGCTAAAGTTTTAGCGTATATCTCGTTTATACTTTGTTATAAGACAAAAGTGAATATCACAAAAGTTACTTCAAATAAAAAAATAAACTACTTTTGTCATGTGCATATTTGCAGATAAACGAATAGAAAACGAAATACTGCTACTTTTAAATTCAGGCCTCCCTTACAACCCCCACTCCTGCCCGTCCCTAGAAATGTTGGTATGGCTTATAATAATGAAGTCGTTAGTGCTAATATATATACCCAAGTTTTATTTAGTTCGGTTGACTCTTTTTGTGCCAAATAAACTGTTCACTTCCGCTCTAGGTGTTAGCGTATATCTCGTTTATAATTCGGTATACGAAAAAAGAGTATAAAAAAAATTTACTCTAAATAACAAAATAAACAACTATTCATATTTGCCGAAAAACCAGTAGGAAACGAAATATCGCTATTTCTAATTTCAGGCTTCCCTTATAACCCCCACTCCTGTTCGTCTCAGAGAATATTAATACAGCCTAAAGTCTAAGTTATGTTAATAGAAATATACATACCAAATTTCATAAAATTCAGTTTGGCCGTTTATGCGTGAAAAGGTAACAAACATATAAACAAACAAACATACACGAAAGAAACAAATTGCAGATATGGTGTCTATGACATGTGAAACGAAAAGTTATCGTGAAATTTTGAAAAAAAAAATCAATGTACAGACAGAGGTTACAATTTTATATATATATATATATATATATATATATATATACACACACACACCCTCGCACATTTCGCAATTATTGTTTAATCCTTACCAAACTCGATATCTAGTTGTTTTATGTAAAAAGAAAGATCGAGTTTTTTAACGGCTAAAATCGGGCAGGGGTAGGGGAGGTTTAGAGGGGGAGAATTTTGAACATTTGAAATATCTCCGTTACTATACGTTGAATCGAAAAAATTTATAGAATCAATCTTACAGCAAATTAAATGTACTATAAATATTGTTATATACATTTATTCTCTATCTTGAATATTAACCAAGATATTTGGATTTTTCAGCCTTCAGCAAACCCCCACTTCTACTCATGTTACATAAACAATACTCAGTTATTTAATAAACCACATCATTCGAAGCAATACCAAATATTGTTTTCAAGAGACATGCAAATATGTTTTGGTGACCCCTCTTCCTTCTTAATTTTATGGACTACTTAAATTTGATGGATTGTGATAAAAATTATTCTGATTCATTATAAATTACAGTACTAGATATAGTAAATAGTTTTCAATCAAATTAATATGTTATATTCAGATATATTTCATTAATTATTTTTCCTTCCAGTAAAAAGTTGGCAGAACTGTTTGTTTCAATTTCAGATGATTTCCGTCGGGAGGTTTCTTATTACCGTTTGTATTTATTCACAGTGGTGTTGTGGTACCGGTAGTTAGATTTATCTATTGTTAAACTTCACGTGGTAAATCTGCTTAGTATACGGAGTCCCTGCGTGATGGACTTTTATGCAGTGAGATGGTCACTACATATATTTCTATTGTGGGAATCGAATCCAGAATAAAAAATTGTGTTTTTTTTTTCTTGAAGTCCTGGCAATTGCTCGTGTTTTTGGTTGACATGGGAGCAGTGGGGTGTATAAGAGGAGAGCCTGAAATAAGAGTGATTGAGATTGGTTGAAATAAGAGAGATATGATGCATTAGTCCTAGAACCATAACCTAGTCTCTACCCTGGAGTTCTCTTCATTTATCAGCTTATAACTACTTTGTTAATAAGGTCTTTTCTGCAAGCAGCCAGATATGGCTTAGGGAATTAACCTCATTCCTAATAGGCATGACCGATTACAGCATGCAAACATGATCCCTAATAGGCAAAGATTCCTTACAGACATATCTAATTATGTCTTACATTCAAAACTTTTGATTTAAAAGTGATTTAGTTCTTTTGTAAAACTTTATTTTCACATGGACATAAGAATATCAGAACTAAATAAAAAGTTTCAAAATCCTCTATTTGTATTAACTATGCAAAAAATCAGGCTATTGTGTTCTTCATTTGATTATTAAAATTGTATTAATATAGTAAAACTATATCCATGAAATAGTAAAAGTATTTATTTTTATACTCATTTTACAGATTTGGTTTTATGCCCAAGACCTATGTCCTACCACAGGACACAAAGGCTTTGCGTGCTGCTTGGGACAAAGAAGATGCAGTTCGGTGGATTGTCAAACCTGTAAGTTCTTGGGAAATATAGCTATGTTTCAAGTAAAAATATCTTTGTATATTTCCCTAACTAGTTTGTGTTTTTAAATGTATGCCTTTAATTGATTTTAGCCAGCATCGGCTCGTGGTTCAGGCATTAAAGTTGTAAATAAGTGGGTTGATATTCCTAAGAAAGTGCCTCTGATAGTCCAGAAATATATATCAAACCCATATTTAATTAATGGAAATAAATTTGATCTAAGATTATATGTACTAGTCACAAGTTTTGACCCACTTCGTATATACATTTATGAAAATGGATTAGTTAGGTTTGCTTCAGGTAAGACTTTTTCAAAATATGTATCTACTGATTTATTTGTTCACTAATTAAGTTAACCAGCTTTGCTCAGGAAATCTTTAGAGACTGATTCATTGGGAAAAAAAATTGTTAAGAATATACACAATATTTTTTGCATTTTTTATTTCAATATTTTTATGTTTTTGCTACAGGAGTGTCTAGTTAACTATAGCAAACTTATGGAATTATTTTAGTCTTGAAAGATAATTGAAAATGTGTCATAATGGCTCATTGAAAATGACCATAATGACATCTAGAACGATACTGAATCTATTAACATTCCTTGCCTCAGTATTTACTTTCATAGCTCCTGGGAACTATCGGAAATCAATATACTATTTATAGATTTATAATCCTCACAGCAACCTTAACCTCAACCTGTTCAATTATTTAAAGTCTGGTGTAATAATATTCTTAAATAAAGTGTAATTAGTATTTAAATGTGTTCGGTTGCTGCATAACATTATTTAACACCTCTACATTAATTATTGTTTTCCTATATAATGAACGAAAAACAATTTTTTTGTGATTTTTATTTTTGATACACACTACTTTATATATATTGATATATTGATGGCAATCAACTTTTGTTAAATTAACTGTTTGCAAAAAAACAAGTAGGAAATGAGCTCTCAAGATTTTTAATTGATTTTTCAGTTCGTCTAAAAATATTAGCATAGCCTAAAGTCTGAGTTGGGTTACTGGTTATATTCATTCCAATTTTCATTAAATTCGGTTCAATCATTTCGTGTGAAAATGGGGCAAATAAACAAACTCACACCAAAACTAAAAATTGCTGAAATGGTTTCAATTTCTTGTGACCTTTTTGGTAAAAGAACAAATGTACAGACAGGTTACAATTTTTATTGCTCAGATTTAAGAAATGCCTCATGCCTTGATGGTTGAATCGCTGATTATAGAAATATATTTGATTTCATCAAATGATCTGCTTTACTTAGATTTTGTTTAATTCCACTTATTCACGTCCATTGAGGTCCTAGGAGGCACCTACAAGTTCCGTTGATTGAGAAGCCGCAGCAAAATTATATCCAGTCATGGCTGAAATAATGTCAATAGTATATTTTTGTTGATATCCTATATTTCTATTATTTTCAGATCCTTAGAATTATTGCTATAATGTGCTTCTGCAAATTTCTTTGAAATCAAAGCAATATAAAAAATATATATATGATATAAAAAAACTCATTTAATGTATAACAAAGATTATTACTCTAGATTTAGTGTGTTAAATAATGCATTCTTGTATGTGTTCATTATATATCTTGTCATTTAGGATAATAGTTGATTTAAGAATTAGCTCAACTAATGTCACGAGACATAAATCTACATATTAATATTAGTATTTTTTAAGAATCTTGGAATATTTTTCAGTCTGCTGTCATTAACTTTATTGATTGTTGACTTTATATTATTTGTTATTTATTTGGATTCTTTTGATTCACACATGCATTTTTCACACTCTAAAATCGATTTTCTTCTAACTCTAAGAATTGATAATTTAGTGTGATTCTATTTATGAAAAGGTGGATTATTTGATGAAAATGGTAGATTATTTGGAATTCTGAAGAAATTAAATTAGACAGTTTTTTTTTAATTTTTCAGCTAGGTATAGTGATGATTTGAAGACCCTAAGTGACAGATATATTCATTTGACTAATTACAGTATCAACAAATTCAGTAACAGTTATTCAATGAATGATGATGCAGGAGCTTGCTTAGGCCACAAATGGTGTGTATTAATATTTAATGCCTTTTATTTAATAATTTTATTAATTTAATAATCCTCTGAAAAATATTATATATTATCATTAACATTCATTGTTATATATTCCATATCATCCTGTTTGATTAATGAATTAATCAATAATTTAATTTAATCTTATTAAGATGTGGGAGTTTAAAGAAGGGGTTAATCATTTTATCTGTTATTGTGCAGCAGATCAAAAATTGTTATATTACTTAATCTTGCTAATGACTGTCTCCGAAAGATAGCATATTGATTACAACGAAAAAATGATTGTACTCAAAGGAAAATAATGCTAAATAAATTATGTTCAGGGAAAGACTGATCAAAGACAGTGTGTTTTGGCTATCCTCATAAAGTAGTAGTTGTGTGATGACTTTAGAGCTCATATTGAAAGAATTGATATACAAATTTCTTCAGAAAAAAAAATGAATTCTTTAGAAAATGAAAGAAAAATTTCAGAAACTGAGAATACGCTACATAAGCGGAGATCTGAAAAATTCTATGAATGAAAAATAGCAGCAAAGAAAAGTTGTTCTGTGGATAATTGCATTGCCATAGACTAAAAAAAAACTCACTTTTAGCAAATATTAGCACAATACATGTATATTACAAGCAACAGTTTTCATTTAATATTTACCAATTAAGCACAAGTCTGTTTTTATATATATGATGAATGATTAGCTACAGAAGATGTATTTTTAATGCTAAATTACTATTTAACAAAAATCATGAATAACAATATTTGCAATTTGCAAATTTTTTGTGGCTCTTGTGTTCAGAATAAAAACTACAATGTTTTTAGGTTTTTGTACATAATACATAAACTGTATATTCTTCAAAATATATCTGTAATTTTTCTCATCAGGGTCTATAGCTACTCTAAACATGACAAGAATATGGCAACCAAAAAGCACCATGTGAAATTCCTGATAACTGGAGAGAATTTAGAGCAGTCCCTCAAAACAGTGTGTTTGTCGGTTAATGTTGTAACGGTCACAATTTTTTATGGATCGTTACTAATCTCCATATTTAAACATTTATGTAAAACAGAAGATCAAGTTCATTAATTTCTGAAATCAAACCAGGTGAGGGCAGATATAAGTCGAAATCCTCCCTTATTATACATCAGGTCAAAAAATTGTACAGAAGCTATATTCTTGCAATCGTAATTTCCTATAAATGTCCTCTTCTATCATGAATAACTTTAATATTTGCATTTTTTAAATGATAGTAGAGGATGGTTGGGTATCGGCTATGCAAATTCTAAATTCTTCAAATAGAGGAGTTTATTAAATATGCTGACAGTTTTGGGCACCATTGGTTCCCTTCTTCTGAGAAATTATAGCAGAGGTGGAGCAGGGAGCAAAAATAACTACTGCACTTCGTGAAGTATAGTAACCAATGGCTAGCCAACAACTGATGAATATTTAATTTTTTTAGTTTTTGAGCCTTCAGTAAATTCCCACTCCTACTCATGTCGTAGAAACAATCTGCTGTTATATCATGAAACAATTTATTCGAAATTCAATTCCAAATATTGTTTCCATTGAACTTTTACTGTGCGCTGAACTGAAAATAAACTAAGTAAAATTTATGTCAGCGATAAACTGGAAAGATCTGATGAGAGACCTTCACCAAACCATGCAGGTGTTTTGTCAACTTAATACATTTCTACATACTGATGAATTCATCTCAAATTTGATTCTCATTTTTTATAGTAATAAAAAGCCCCATGTTAATACTTAGTAATATAATTGATTTAAGAGAGAACCTCATGAATAAGAATGGGGTTTAACTGAAGATCTTACTTCACTTAATATACAAGTTAGTGAAAATGTATAAACAGAAATTATAGTATGTCACGTTTTTAATAATTCTCTAAAATTGATTTTTATCGTTGTTAGAACAACAGTCATAATTACTGCCAATTAATTATCTATCTGTACATTATTAGTTTTTATTTTTCAGGACCTTGCGATCTTTGTGGTCATTCTTAAGTGGCTCTATTGATGTTGATGCTCTGTGGTCTAGTTTAGTAGACTTAGTGATTAAGACCATAATTTGTGGTGAATCGGCCATTTCTCAGCTGGCTCGGTTGAACCTTTCATCTCGTTATTGTTCATATGAACTTTTTGGTGTTGATGTGCTTCTTGATGAAAATTTAAAGCCATGGTTACTTGAGGTATTACATTATCAGAAATCTTACCTTTACTATATTTTATCAATAATGTCTTTATATTATTTGGTTTATAATTTTTAGATATTCATGAATTGTTGTCTACAGAAAATATTTAATGCTATTAATATACGGTTTTTCCTCATATGTTCTAAGCAAAATTTCTGAATATTTCATATCATTTATTTTTACCATAAAAGAATTGCCTTTGTTGTAAAACTCTAAAAGGAATAAATAAAGTGCGGTATTTTTTATCTGATTTACTGAAGTTTTAAAATTTGATTGATTCTGTTACCATCTTTTCAGTTTTAAATACTTAATTCATTGTGATTTTTAAAAATGATTACTAATGTTACAATGTGCTATATTAATATTTCAGGTCAATATATCACCATCCCTACATTCTGGCTCGTCACTGGACACTGCAGTGAAGGGACCGTTAGTTACCAATATTTTAAATTTAGTTGGTTACCATATTCCTGACACCTTAAGTAAAACTCAAGAAGTAAGTTATCTTAGTTTTTATTAATTTAATTAAAACTATCATTTTGGCTAGGTTAGCCATATGTGTCGGCATGAGCTGTTAAGTCAAACATGTTCAACTATTTATTAATCTTTCAAAATTTTAAAAATATTAATACATTATATCTCTCATAGTTATTATTTTTTTACAAATTTTATTTATGATAAATACTTATTCCATTAATTGGTTCTTTATAATTATAAATTATTTATCTTTACAAAACTTAACGCGTATCAGGTTTTTTATTATGGGATTCTTCTAGAAAATTCTTTAAATTAACCGTTAATTTTTGTGTTTGGATGCTGTGTGTAGACATTTAAAAAAATAATTATCATAATCACTTTCTCTTTTAACACATTATGATTGATTGCTTTCTAAATCAATCTAATCCTCTCTCCAAGAATGTCTACCTGCTTATGCTCTCTTGACATTAGGAATTTTCTTTATAGTTTTCATCTCTCCACTATGACTTTTATATTTATGGCACTGAATTTATTTGGTTTTTATATTTGTACTAAACATTGATTTTGCTTTAATATTTTCCAGAATGAGGCCTCGCTAAAAATGGGTGTTAAAGGTCCTTTATGTATAGATCATAGGGTATATGTGATGGGTCTTTCTCCAAAAGAAAAAGAAAAGCATGCACATTTCTCGTCTTTGGAAGATCGAGAACTGGTAACTAATGAAAATAATTCAATATTGTGTACTTTTTTTTTTTTCTAACATGGATCATATTTTTAAGTATTATTAAATCGTATTCGTTCTTTCCTAAAGATCACAATTTTTGAAAATGTATTGGTCATTGTTAAGTAACTATTTGTGAAATCTCCTTACATTATCATACCAAGACTAAATGCACCATAGTATTATCTGTACCCATTAATGATTTTATATAAAGATAAAGATTTTTTTTTTTTAAATAATACTCCAACTACTCCTTTGCTGAGTAAACTGGTTCTTCTATCCTTCCCCAGCTATCTCTTCCAGCAGTCTCTCACCAATAAGACAGCTAATTTTCAACAACTCTATTGCTGCCTTCTTCGAGCTGATTATTGTTATTTTGTTGTTTGGTAACAGTTCAGGGACTAGTTTAGCACTTAGTTTAGTTCAGGGACTAAACTACTACCAAACAACAACAGTAGCAATAATTTGCAAGAGAGCTAGTAAAGAAGAGTTATCTTATTAATGAAGAGACTCTTATTTTTCCTTTTTTAAACAAGGGCGTCATTTTTGGAAGCTTGGTTCTTCAATTTTAGATGAGCTTAGAAAATAAGATTAAGAGCTGTTGAGTTAAGAAGAAATAGTTTGAGAAAAGCTAGTTGTTTTTTTTTTTCTTCAAATACCTAGATCATTTATTTTGTTGTCAATCTTGTAATTCTGGTCTACTACATCATTTATTGTACTGGATCTTTTTATTAAGCATAACACACACCTATCATGATGATAGAAATACATTAGTATAGGCCGGAAAACTAATGAAAATTCTCAGTGAGGAAGATGGCCACTATATCAGACGGCCGAGAAAATAAAATTTTGACCTTTCCCCTGGGACGAAGTTTGAAAATTAGAACCGTTATGTACTTAAGTAATTTTTATGTTACAGTACATTGACAGTATTCTTCAGGATCTCACACCAGATGACATTCGCCACTTGGTTCAATCAGAGGATGAGCTTACTCAAACAGGAAAGTAAGTTTACTGTTTGAGTGTAATTGTTGCATGTTGTATTTAAAGACATTTTATTCTACTATATTTTATTAGTTTTCAGAGAATTTTCCCAACTGCTCATACATTCCCATATCATAAATTTCTCGAAGGCCAGTGTTATTATAACAGGCTCATGGATGCATGGGAGTACAAATTTAGTGGAAGGAGAGAAGAAGGTAATTAGATTAAGAAATTAGTTTTTCTAAAAAATTCTTAAAGAAGTTTCAAAAAAATTATTTTCAAAGAAAATTCAAAATATCTTTGTTATTATACATTGGAATGGAACATTGTATAGAACCAATCTTATTGCAAATTTAATTGCCTATAAATGTTGTTGTATACATATTTTATCTATTGTGAATATTAACCGAACTATTTGGATTTTTCAGTCTTCAGTAAGTCACATCTCCTACTCATATCATATTAACAATAAGCTGTTATATCATTAACCCCTTTATGCTAAGCTTAGGTACTAAACATTGTTTTCAAGAGACCTTTATTATGTGAGATACATGCAAATTCTTTGTCATGATGTCATCAATTAAGATTTACCTTTTTGGTTTAGAAAATGCTACTTGATCTATACCATACTCAATATTTAACCGTTTAAGTCAACACTAAAGATTATATTTGTTATTGGATGAAGTCAGACCTGGAATAGTGGGGGGTTTAAAGGGGGGGGGGGATTTCAAAAAATTCAAAATATTTTTGTTATGAGTCGGATCATAAAATATTATAGTACCAATCCTGTTAAACTATTTATGGTCTACAATTGTTGTTCCATGCATTTTTTTGTAACTCAAGCATTCAGCATGTTATTCTTACTTTCTTGTTTTCAGGAACCACCTCCCCACCACCCCTTCTACTCATCTGTTTTTTTTTTTCCCATAGAAATAGAGAATGTGTTGTGATACGCGATTAAAAGTGTATTATTCTGAGTTGGTATTCTGGCAGGTGGGAGTGACTTCTAATGTAGGTAGGATGAAATAATGTAGGCTACGCTTCCACTATAATAATTTAATAACACGGCAAAGCGCTTTCGATGCTGTGCATCATCGTCAGTGCCCTGTTGACACACACAATAATAGTTACAATTTACTATAAAATATTTTAGGTACATATAACAAAAAACTTATTTTTCTTTGGGCTAAAAACATATAAAATTTAACGTGAAACTAAATAAAATATAAAACATTTCAATCAACAATAATAGTTACAATTTTCTATAAAATATTTTAGGTACATATAACAAAAAACTTATTTTTCTTTGGGCTAAAAACATATAAAATTTAACGTGGGACTAAATAAAATATAAAACATTTCAATCATCAACAGTTATTTTTAAATTAGGTTGGTACAAATAGACAGTTAAAGCTAACTGAAAGAAGCCCTATATGAACAAAGACGTTTTACAAGACAAAGAAGAGAAAGGGAGACAAAGGGGAACATAAAAGTTAATTAAATTGTAGCAACTTTTATGTTCGCTATGTGGATGACATATTCATAAGTTTCGAGGGTAGCGTAGACAAAGTCAATGACCTTTTAAATTATGTCAATGGCTGCCATAGATCTGTTAAGTTCACAGTAGAAGTTGAAAAAGAGGGCTTGTTAAATTTCCTTGATCTCCAAATAAGAAGAGAGGGGAGGAGTCATTCCTTTAATATATACAGAAAACCCAGTACGAGTGACATCATGATACCCGCCGATTCCTACCACCACACTCAATATAAAATGTCGGGATTTACTTTTCTAATCGACCGCCTTATCAATATCCCCCTATCTGAACATGACTTCAACCAAGAATTATCCTTTATCAAATACTTGGCGCTCAAAAACGGATATACGGAGAACTTAGTCGACAGAATGTTGGAAAAACGTCTCCGAAGAAAAACCGAGATAGAGTTACAAATCACTCCCACCAACAAAAGGAATGATAATCCCGGCTACCCACTTAGCATCCCCTTCATTAAACCCCTCTCAGTGAAAATAGGAAACTTACTGGGAAAAGCAGGCATCAAGACAGCTTACCGGAGCAAGAAGACCCTCAAAAATCTCTTCCCCAACCCCAAAGATCCTGTTTCCGCTCTGGAGAAGTCTGGCGTCTATCGGATATCTTGCCATTCCTGTGAAGCTACATATGTAGGGCAGAGTGGCAGGAAGATAAAAACAAGGGTTAAAGAACATTTCACCACAAAAACAAGTGAAATGAAAAAACACCTAATGGCCGAAAATCATGACCAGGACTCTCTACATTTGGAAGTTTGGCACCACCTACCTAAGGGAAGGAAAATGGACAGGGTTGAGGGACTAGAGATTAGATTGGACCTTCTAACGGCAAAGAATAACATTAATATTAAAGAAGATGTCTGCCCTCTAAAATTTGTTCCAACAGCCTCTTTACCTCAACTAGCTGGAATGAAAAGCCAGTCTAGCTCCAAGAGCCGACAGGTCAACATCGAAAACCTTCGGTAAGTCCCCTTTGTCTCCCTTTCTCTTCTTTGTTTTGTAAAACGTCTTTGTTCATATAGGGCTTCTTTCAGTTAGCTTTAACTGTCTATTTGTACCAATCTAATTTAAAAATAACTGTTGATGATTGAAATGTTTTATATTTTATTTAGTCCCACGTTAAATTTTATATGTTTTTAGCCCAAAGAAAAATAAGTTTTTTGTTATATGTACCTAAAATATTTTATAGAAAATTGTAACTATTATTGTTGATTGAAATGTTTTATATTTTATTTAGTTTCACGTTAAATTTTATATGTTTTTAGCCCAAAGAAAAATAAGTTTTTTGTTATATGTACCTAAAATATTTTATAGTAAATTGTAACTATTATTGTGTGTGTCAACAGGGCACTGACGATGATGCACAGCATCGAAAGCACTTTGCCGTGTTATTAAATTATTATAGTGGAAGCGTAGCCTACATTATTTCATCCTACCTACATTAAAAGTGTATTATCCCAGCACGTGAGAAATCTGCTTAGTTTACGCAGGTCCTGCTTGACGGACTTCTGGTATTATTTATGACAAGGGTTCTTTCTTTAAAATTTCTATCTGATTCATCCTGACTAGCCTTTAAATGAATGTATATAACAATTAAAACATCTATCAAATGATATGTATTATCTCCATTCTCTTCCCCATTTAGGGTGTTGAGCTTGATTGACATTTACAATATTTTGTTATTGTAGGTTTCAACAAACCTAAAACATAAAGCATAGTTGGAAAACTAAAATTTCCTTTGTCCTATTTTATTTTTTTTATATTTTTATTATAACTTAACTTGACATGTAAAACTAAAGATTAAGTTCGATAATGGCTGAAATTCAATTATGTGAAGTGACAGTTATGGAAGTTGAAATCTTCTTACTCTTCGTTATTATACATCGATTTGAGAATTTTATATAGCTGATCTAGTTAACAATGTTCCGCACTTGCTGTTTCATGCATCTTTTTGTGACTCAAATATTAACTGGGAATCTGAATTTAATTTTTTATCAAAGTTAAAATTCACAGATACTATTACTTTATTTGGAAACACTCTTTTCAATTACTCTATATGAAACTCAAGTTCAATGACTTTATAAATTAATATTTTATGGTTTTGACTCAAAAATGTTTAATTCTTATTTAACTTTTTCATTCAATACTACAAATCATATTACTTAACCCTTTAACAGCTAAGGAGGCGGGCGGAGAGTTGCAGCCAGTAGCTGGGGAGGGCCAGCCAGCTATCACCCTCCGCAGCTGCCTCCTTCAATACCTCACTCCCTTTTCCGACTATTTCTTAATGTTTTATTTTCTTTGTATGATTCTGTAATACCTATATCATTATTTCAATAAATTAAAATGCTATTGTAATGAAAGATTACGTGATTTATGAAGGAAATAATGAACATGATTGTAATGATTTTATTATCTTATATATAATATTTTATATAACTAATTTACCATTTTTTTTTTAATTTGAAAATATATTTTAATTATTTACCAATATACAATAGAAGGTAGAAAAAGGGTGGGTTGGGTTTCCCTCCTTGGAAAACACAAAAATTCCACAGTAACGGGATCGGAAAAAATATTTCCCCAACAGAGACACCCCTGCAGCCTAGCGGCCGCTAGAAATATTTATTAACTCTCCGAGGATCCGCTAGGATGTACTACGATCGGGAAGAGTTATATCTTCTGGAGCTGGGAGCGGTAAAACAGTGGGAAAATGGTGACGAGATATCTCGTCCTGCACGAGGGGGTAGCGGGCAGGCGGGGGCGAGTTATCTCGTCTGGAGCTGGTGGGGTTTGTCTCCCTCCGACGAGATATCTCGTCTGGAGCTGTTAAAGGGTTAATGGCTGGAATAGAAGGGGGGGTGTTCAAAGCTTCAATATATCCTCATTATTACGAATTGAATTGAAATATATTGCAGACACAATCTTGTAAAACTAATTATGCACTGATATTGTTGCTATACAGTTTCACGTGTAACTCGAATATTAAGTGAGTTAGTACTTTCTTGTTTCCAGCCTACAGTAAACCCTCACTACTACTCATTGAATTTTGATTTAAAAATAGAGAACCTATGGTGAGGTGACAACACTCGTGTGTCACTCCAGCACGTGGGAAATCTAATTAGTCTTCACAGCCCCTGTAAGACAGAATTTTTAAAAATTAAACATCATTTCCATAGATTCTCAAGTTCACTGTTTCTCAATGCTTTCTAATAATAATCACATTTTTAATAAAAGTGTTATTAGAAAATAATTTGATTTGATTTATATATAATATATTTGTATATTTTTTTAGGTGTTGCCTTCTTAAGATCATTTTGTGACAAAGATGTGCATCTAGATGTTTCAGAAATTGAACCTCGAAGTTCTTCGGTAAGAGAGTTTTGAAACTTTCCTTATTTGATCTTGTCTTAATTTTTCTTTTCTTCCATTCTCTACATTAGCATGACAAATAAATATTTAAAAAAAATTTCATTCTTCTATTTTCATGTTATGGTTTTAGGAGGTGTACTTTATATAATTTCTTTGATTTATTTTTTATATTATTGCACATGTTAGATATAGACATTGGTACTAATTTTCTCAATATAGTATGGTTGCTCAAAATATATATATATATATATATATATATATATATATATATATATATATATATATATATTAGAGTTTTTATATAATCTTACTAAACTATTTTTGTTTTCCTTGTCAAACATTTTGTGACCTTCCCTCCCTTTCCACTCTCAAAAGTGTATTATATTATTAAATATTTACTACTAGAAGCTTTGTGAGGACTTCTACTTAGTTTTTAGATCTGTTTTTATGTAACACAGGCATTAGTTTTCATAAAAAGTCAATAATTTGGAAATTTATGTTTGACAATAAAGTAAAAAATTTATCTTATTATATAAGTAACATTTGGCCCATGCTTAAACCTTATTTGAAAATACGCTAAGGAACTGTCCTCACTGTATATCTGTTATATAGATTCCTTTACATCAGTCTAAAGTTATTTTAGGCATTAGTGCATAACAATAAGAATTACGGACGAGTTAATGAATAAGAAAACTGCCACAAAAACTGCTGTTGGTTCATTAAATTGACACAGATGTGAAATCCAAAGTAAATTCTGAATCTTTCTGCTCACCTCACATACTTTTCAATGATTATTATTATTGATTAACGCCCACTTTTTATACTATGGCTAATGGGGCTCTACAGGCTACCACTCTTTTCTATTTATTATTGCACAGGTGAGAATTGAATTCACCACTCTATGTTTACCATGTGATGGCAAATTTACAATGAATGTGAGATATTACTCACATATATAAGAGGATTTTGACAAAGAAATTGCATTTTTAGCAGATTTCCCTTAGGTTGCAATTTTTGTTTGATTGTTAGCAAACATGATATATAAACGTATCGGTTTGGGGGGGGGGGTATTAAAAATTCTAAATATTTCCTTTATTAAACATCACATCAAAAAAGTGTATAGAACCAATCTTATTGGAATTATAATTTCCTATAAATTTTGTTATATGCTATTTTTCTCCTATCTTGGTATTAACCGTGATGATTCACAATTTTTAGTTTTCAGCCTTAGTAAACCCCCACTCCTGCTCATGCCTTATTAACAATAAGCTGATCATTGTCAATCACATTATCCAAAGCGTAAATACCAAATTTTGTTTTAAACAACTTACTACTTCATGAGATACATGCAAATACCTTGTGTTATGGTGTCATCAATTCATATTTTATGTTCTTAACTCGAAAATGTTTATATGGTCTATACCTCACTCGACATTTAAGCAGCATTTCACTCAACACTAGAACATTTTCCTTAATTGCTGTAGTAGGACATGGAGTAGGAGGGGTTTAGGCGGAGAGGAATTCGATAATTCAAAATATCTCCATTATTATGAGTAGGGTCGAAAAATTTTATCAGACAAATCTTTTTAAAATGGTGATTCTCTACAATTCTTGTTGTATGCATTTTTTTCATGACTCAAATATTATGCAAGTTATTCATTCTTTCTTGTTTTTCAGTTTTCAGCACTCCTATTCATCAGATTTTTACTTAGAAATAGAAAATATATTGAGAGAAAATATCAGTAGGGTCATAACAGCTTGTGGAAAATCTGTGCAGCCCCTGCATGACAGACTTTTTAAAGAAATTAACAAATGGTTTAGTTTTGAGAACAAAGGACTAATTGCTAATGATTGTCTGTTGAGTGTAAATGAAGAATCCATTACATTTCTTTATTATTTCCACAAATTAGTAGTCATGGATTCTGAACATTTATTTAATGTATGTCCAATTCCATTTGGAGTGTAATTCAATTTAATGTTTCAAAGGAAAAGAAAAGTACATATTAATTAAATGAAGTGAATATTAATGAAGATATATGAATATGAAAGAAGTGATGAATATATTATTAAATGAAATATACATGCGCTTATGTACATTGTGCAGTCTTCTATCTCCCGAAAGTTCTTCACTAATATGCGAAGATGATTTTTATTTTTCTACCTCTGACCTATTGACAAATGACTCCCAAGTATTCAGTTTCATCCTTTTTTTTCCCATTAATTTTGGAATTTTCCCTTAGGACACTTTAATACTTGTTATAGACTATTGCCATAGTGTCTAAAGAATGTTTTTGTTTGTTAATGTTTTTTTATTTATCCTTTTTTTCTTTTTGCTGCATTTAGAAATTATAATTTCTTTATACATAATTATTATTCAATTTCTTATTGCTTAGTTTTATAAGAAACAATTTCTTAAGCATATTTGTTTAACAATAATACTCTGTTTTCTTTATAAGATAATGAACCATGCTTTCAAGAAAGTTTATGGACAGTATAAAAAATTAGAATATTGTAAGTGAATTTTCTCATGTTTTGCTAGACCATTTCAAACGAGTAGACATCTCCTGCCAGTATGGGTAATTCGTTTTAATAGACTAGTTTCAACCTAGTTTAGACATAAATTACTAAGTGTGTTTAACATATATTATGCTTTTTGAAAAAGTAAGTTGTGAGAACCTTCTTCCCTCTATTTCCTATGAATTGGTTTTCCTAGTTCCTTTAGTTGGTTATAAAAACAAATATCAAATGCTGACCAGGTGAAACCTTCAAGCTTCTATTAGTCGCCATAACAATAAAGAGTTAAGTCAAACTGCTGAAAACTGTTATTTGTTATTGAAATGGGGCGTTAATCATTGTTACCATTTTTTATTGTAAATAAGGTAGACTTTCACCATTGTTGACAAATTATAGTACTTTAAAATGTCATGTGAGAATACAGTATATGTAATTGAGGAGCTCTGTGAGGGTAACTTTCATCATCATATGACTATGTAAAAACATATGCTAGAGATACAGGTAGTAGCAACTGTCAACTCTACTAAGAGTTCAAGAAAATGTCAGTGTTCCTAAATGTATGGGGATGAAGTGTCGGGTATTAAATTAGTTCCACTACTGTCCTACTGAGGTATTGTTCTACGCCAGCCCGTGCTATATCTGGTTTTATGGTAAGACCTCTCTTCCATTTTAAATGATTGAAATAATTGGTGGAGCTCAACCTTGGTTATTGCTACTTTTTGATAGTAGTAAATTCAAAGTTCAGTCATGTGTATAGGCTGAAAGTAAAAGAATAAAACAATTAAATGAGTGGTCTTAATAATTTAGTTAACTAAAGCTTCACTCTACACATTTCACACTACCCTTAAACCCTCATCAGGAGTAGCCCATTACAAGTTCAAATTTCTTAAACTACACACTGCTGTGAATGTGTTTGCCAACATTGTTTGCAGGGAAAAAAAAATCGGCGAACATTTTATGTTAAAATTTAGAACAAAAAATGAATTAGCTAACAAAAATGGATTGTCCATTCGAAGTCTGTAATGATCAAACGTATAATTGTCATCAGTGTAAAAATTTCATGTCAAAAGGTTTTCATCTCTTGTTGATTACTCTAATTATATTACAATTTTTTTTTGTGATCAAATAACCACTTTCTTTAAAATTAAATTAGGAAATCTCTCTTGAAAATATGTTCATAGTTTTTTCCTATACATATTATAGTTTGTTTTTAGTTTGTTTAGATAGCTTTGACTGTTATATGTTTTGGCAGGAGAATTAGTATCAAGTACAAATTCCTAGTCAAACCTAAAATTATAGTACATAGTTATTGACTTAGAACATGAACTAATGCATGGATGTTTAATAAAAAGTGACAGGCAAAACTTTCTTTGGGGTTAGAAGGGTTATATTAGAGTTATACCCTCTTTTAGAAGTATAGTTAAAATTTAAAATTGATTATTTAATTTATTGCATATTTTTGTATAATTGGAATATTAGGATTAGGCTAAAGTACAAGCAATCTAGAAGTTAAGTAACTATAATAATTTGAATTTTAGAAACTCATTTGTATTTGATACTTTAAATATTGTTAATTTTCTTTCTGCTATATTGTATTTTACATTTGTCTTTCCCTCTTCTTTCTTCATCTATCTTTTCATAATGTAGTTAATGTTTGGAAAATTACATCTTGGGTTTTATACAATTTAACATGCATTTAATGTGACTTAATTTAACAGCTTGTTTTTCTTATTCTAATGCTTGGGTGGGTTGGAGGCTTGACCTTTTTGTGCCAACTAAATGTTTATGTCTTAAGAACAAAATTGATAAATCATTAAAACATACAGGCACTTTCAGTATAAAGCAAGCAGTTTTTATTAATATTCTTTCTTAATTTTTATATTGAATTTCATTTTTACTAATGGAGAGAGAACTTGATATAATATGTCAGGCCATTCATTAAGAAAGTCAAGCACTAATGTATACTGAAAAGAATGAGTTTGTGTTTGTATTTTGCCTGATAACTTAATATTATATTAAGAGAAACTTTTTAAAAACAAATTCAGCTATGATCCTTCATACATACTTCTATGTTATCAGTTGTGCTCTATACTCTTGACATTCCCTAAGCAGTGTAATCTATCTTTTTTAGCACGTGTAATGTTAGGCTCGCCGTCTGTCCTCTCACATCTCTGAAAGTGTTTCTCTGGACTCATCTCTCTCAGATGATGGACACTTTTTCCTTGATATTATTTCATGTTTCACTGTCATAAATAACATTCGAGCTGATAAAAATTTTGTATATTTCCACTTCCTAAGGAGTTTTTCAAAGCAGAGCTGAGTACATTTTCCAGGGCATATGTGCACCTAGTCCTAATCTAGCTTTTATGTTGCTTCCACACTCTTGCTTTCCAAAAATGCCCCATCAACGCAGTTGAACATGCTTCAACAAGGAAACGTGAACTCTCCTATTTGCCCGGACAATCAATCATTCCATTCATCCAGAGGTCCTAATCTATTTGGTCTTTTCTATCACATAATCATTTTGAACCCTATATCTTATGCTACCAATGCAAACTCTTGCAGAGCATCTATTAAAAGGCCTTTATAGCATTTGTTGTAGAAGGAATAGGTGATCTATGGTCAGTTGTCCAACACGAAGTGAACTCTGATACTCCGTCATATTACCGCTTTCAGGATTTTATAGTTAGCATGAAGGAGCTTTAAATCTTGATAATTTTTTTAAGATAAATATTTTTACTCCATTCTGTATATATGGGCAATATTTGCTCCCCAATCTCTGCCCCTTTCTGCTAACTTATTTTTTATTTAATCCATGTATCATAAATTGACTGATATATCTCCTCCTCCAAGATAATGGTGTATTTCCTGCATATTGCATAAATTCAGTCTTCTGGCCCTGGAGCTGTGTTATTTTTCAGGAATCCCTTCTGAAGATTTCTTCAATCTTGTGTCTTTTCAGGTGGTTCAATTTCCTGAATACACTCTTTGTTGAATTGTTCCTTCCGATGGGGAGCCAACAGACTGGATTTAGAGTTGTTTTTTTTTCCCCCATATTTTTGAGGTTCTTGGCCTATTTATCCTTGCTCTGGTTACTTCTTTTGAAATGGTTTCCTTGCTTATTTAAACAGAATTTAGTCTGCTGGTAAATCTCTGCCCTGGTTTTGAAAGCAACAGATGATCTAGCTCACAATCTATCCCAATCACATCTTCATGCATCACAAATGCTTCATATGGGAGCTATGCTTAGCAATCAACAAAATGTGGCCGCAGCAAAATTTGGGCAATGGGGCATTTTTAATTTCTTTGGGCATCTTCTCGTGACGGAACATAGTGGCCATGTCCTTCATATCCCCAAACACATCAAACTCTACAGTTTATATGATATTATCACTCATCAACTAATGTTTGCTTGCTATGTTGTCCAGTTGTTGGTCTATAGTATATATAATCTTCTACCAACCTGTGCATTGAAGCTGCCTCATACACTATGATGGCATATTTAGGTATTCCATTGTATTTCCGGACTAGACAAACATACAATGGAAGAATTCTTTTTCTTTGTTCTCTTTATCCTGAAGGTAAAGGGCGTGCACATAGATCAACAATATATTGCAGACTCCTTCCTTTAGTTTTATTCAGCAAATCTTGCAATTTTGGGGATACAGTTGGATCCCAAAAGTGCATGTTAGAGGCTAGATCGTGAATCCAGTTTTCTTCTGGTTAACTTTTGAAGAATTTTTTTAGAAATCACATCATGAGTAAAACCTTAAATTAAAAAAGTTTGCCAAATATTTTTTTTAAATTTTAGTTATCGGAATTTTATTGATATTCAAGCATTCGACCCACTCTCTTGATACTTTCAGTTTCCTTCACACTATTAGTCACTTTATTTTCAGATAATGTCATAAGACCATTGGATTCTGGCCCTTGTAAGGTTCATTTTATGAATTGTTTTAGAAGTTTATGGCAGTAATAATATATTATATGATACATAAAATAACTTCCTTTTTAATATTTGTGGATTCTCACAAATTCATTGTAAGAACTTAAGATTTAATAGGAAATAACATGACTTCATAAAGGCTGATGTAATTGAAGGATATTATATACTTTCAAAATACATTCTTTTTCTGAATTATAATCTTTAATGAAGTCAAATCAATTGTTGATTCAAAAAAAGTATATAGACCATATTTGGATAGTTCATGTACATTTTTTTTTTAATGACGTCTGAGTGTTTAATTTATGAATCTGCCATTTATTTATTCTTCATTTAAGAACTTGTGTATTCCAAATAATTTAAAAATGTTTCTACTAATCATGTCATAAGTAACTTTAAGAATCCTATATTTTATATTTTTTTCCATATTATAGTTTCAAATAATTTTTCAACTTCTCTGAGCTTTTTTTATTTTTTTTTAATTTTAAAAGTGTACTCATAATTATTCTATTCCTTCGGTTAGATTTGAAAAATCTTCCCTTGAAATGTGTTTTTACTATTGCTTGATTAATATCTTCTTTAAATTTATGGTTTAAGAAAAAATATAATTGAGCTTCAAATTAATATGAAGTTATTTGATTTAATTTTATCATTGTAGACTTACTTGACTGAAACTTCATCATACCAGTTAGTAGCTGTTGCAGCACCATCTGATGTTCAATCCTCATCGTCCTCTTCTGACACTGCCAAAAAAAGGTTAGTTTTGTTTTTATACCTATTGTAGTTAGTTTTATATTAGTCACCCAATCTTCTAAGACTCTTATTTTGTAGTTTTGTCAAACTCCCATGTCATTTTGAAAATTTCCAAATAAGAAAATCTAGGCTGAAGGATTTTCTTTAGAAGCTTGATCCTGAATTAAAGGTTTATCGGTAGGCAGCAAACATCTTTATAGTTTAAAAGAGATTATATACATTAATTTAAAAAATGTATTTTAATAAAATAAATGCATATTAAAATGAGTGGAGATTTTTTCATTTTAAATTAAACTTTGATTTATTTTATATGTTTAATTCAAAATTCAAATTATTTCTAACTCTAAGGGTAAAAATATTGTTTCCTCCCTTTGTTTGTTGTCTGAAATGGAAAGTTCTTTACAGTCTCTCTTCTCTATCAACATTTTGTTTCGACAATAATTTTTGATAAAAATTAGAGGCAATGGGGGGAGGGGGAGAAAGCACTTAAGAAGAAAAACTTTCAATGGATTTGTTTATTTCATTGAAAACAATATGAGCTAATATTAAACAGTGTTGTAAATCATATTGTCTTCTTTCTTCCTTTTTTTTTTTTTAGCATGCAAGTATTACCCCAAAGAAAGGAAACGAGAGCTTGCATTTTCTGATTGAGTAATTTGGAACCCTATTATTAATCATCAATTCTTTAGTAATACAAACCCCTTTCTCTCCCTCTTTTTTAAAATAGCCACTATTTAAAATAACATATAGGTCATTGTGAAAGTATTAGCACCAACATTCTAGTCCATTTAAAACAGTCCTGTTTAAAGCATAGTTCATATTGTATTTTAAACATTTTCCTAAGAAGGATTACTAAATTAAAAATGTCTACGAAATGTGAGAAAGAATGAATTTTTCTAACTTATAAATTATAAAAAAAAAGTCCTTATGAGATCATTATTGGGATTTATTGTGAAATGAATCACACTTTTTTAGTGCAGGTCTCATGAGAGGAAAAAATAATACCTGGCCTTAGACAAGTCACTAGATATTTTTAATATTCCTACTAATCTGGAAATTTAACATATTATTTCTGAGAAAATACCGTCTCAGAGTTCAACATTGAAAATATACATTTGTATATATCAAACATTGTGGTTGTAGAATAATTAAAGGGTATGAAAGTGACAAAAATTAAAAGAAGTATTTGGGGATAAAGAAAATAATTCATGTAGATATCAGAACAATGGATGGAGTATAATTAAAAAAAAAATATTACCTGAATAGATCTTGATGTAGAAGAGGTGATCAGCCAAAATAGGAAAGGATGAAAGACCAAAAGAGAGAAAGTTCAAAAGTATGGCCTATATACCTGATGAACTACATGCTCTGAGAAAGCTCACAATTTTGAATTTAGATGAGGGCAAAACTCATGAAATGTTCCTAAAGAGGATTCATGAACAATGTATCTGAGTTGCTCTATCAGTACTGAAAAGCAGCAGTCTTCTCTGAGAATGGCAACCAGTCCTGACTAGTCGCAGTACAGTCAACGTACTTAGGCACACATTTTGGATTTACCATTTGGCAGAAAGAACTTTATTTTCAAAATATTGAGCAGTGGTAAATTATCCATACTATTAGTTTCACCATCTTCTCTCGCTATAGCCTTTAAGACTACTTATTTTGTCTTACCTTAAGATGAAATGCTCCTATATATCTACATTGGCAGACTTTCGAGATAATAATTAGTACAATAATAAATTTTTAATGCATTAATCCATAATTTATTTAGGAAGTCAAACTTATACAAACATTTACAGGAGTTTATTGACTCAAGCTGCAATTACATTTTTGTATTATGTTGAAGGTGAGAGAGGGGGCTCCCTACTCAATTACAGTACTTTTATAGTAGTTGAACTTCTATCCTTTCGTCTGAAGGCTACTCAGCATTTATTGACAATTAAGTATAAAATTGAATAAAGAGATAACAATATTTGACCAGTAATTCCACCACATTATGACGGAATGTGGCAACCTGGTACTTTGACCTGAAAAATATGAGAAATTATTTATATTAGTAAGGAGGACTTTATGTGGTCAGTTTTAGTGCCAATGCTCGTATTTTTCAATAGTCTTGAAGAGTATGTTCACAATACTCTTCCTAATCTGTACCTATATATTTAGGGAGCCAGTATTGCTAAGAATACTACAGACTAAATAACTAACAGGATTTTCAATATCCCTCAACTTTTTTGCATTAATATTCTAAGAAAAAGAAATCCAGATTTACTTCAATCAAATTTCTACACCTTATAGGCCACTGTGAATAAAATGAGTTATTGACAATATAAAGTGCTTTTAATAAGTAATTTATGTTACTTTGATATGTCAAATATATGTTTATATGCATACTTCTTAAAATTCCTGTAAAATAGGTGTTGCAGAAGATAACAGGTTTTATTACGTGCAACGATCTAACATTTTAGTAGTCTTATTAAGTCGAGTGAAGCAGAAAAAAGTCATTAAATAATTTGTATATTACAAATGCAATGTGTGTGTTGCATATTTGCAATATGTGCTTTTATATTTTCTAAATTCAATATTTCTGTTATTATAAAAGTAAACCTAAAAGATTTCAATTAATTTTATTTTGTTTAATTATTTGAGATATTCTGTTAGTATTTCATAGTTAGAAGCTTGCTAAGATCTCTCTGGTCTTGTTTTTTAAAGTCAATAAACTGTTTACATCATCATTGAACAAAGGGAAAGATAAGAAACATCATCAACAAGGTAGAATGATAAGTAGGTAACTAAATATATAATAGAAATAAATACATTTAAAAAAAAATTATAAGTAAGCAATTTTGGCATGAATAAATGAGCTAGAAAAGCTAAGAGTCTTGTGTCGAGTTAGCTTTCTAGTCTTGTGCACTTTGTTAAATTGTTTCTTTCGTATAAATCTTTAAATAGTGGTTATTATATTAATCAAAATTTTCATATTCAATAGATTTAATATTAAATTGAGTACCCATGGATCAATTAGTTTCTTTCAAATACCTCTTAGTTATTACAAAACTTTAAGTAAATAGTAACCCTTCCTTCACCCTGTCTGGTAATTCCTTGGAATAATACTATTTATGATGTGTCTTTGGTGTTCTAGTGCCTTGAGAAAAGATCTATTTCCAAGAAATATTGCACAGAAACTGTTCTCCTTAAGTAACTGGATGAGTTCATTTACCGATTAATTGGAAAATTGTTTGAATAGGGAAAGATTTTGTATTTCATACTGTTATCATTTCCCCCTTAAGTCAAATATGTATATGACTTCCTCCTGTGATATATTTTTAGGAAGAAAAAAAAAATTATCATATGAGACATATATTCATCCATTGATTATTTGGATTTTGTTAAAAGTTCAACAAATTTATTTTATTTAGTTATTAATTATAAAAAATATATGTATTTTACTTTTATTTTTTTCTAAATGATTACAACATAGAATAGAATAAAAGTTAATTATCTTCAAGAGACACTTGTTTTCAGCTTGTATAAATAATTTAAATTTTAATTCTTACTACATCTATATTATTGGTTTATTATATAAGCTGCTCAGTCAGTACCAAGTCCTAAACCTCACTCATTATCAAGTTTAAGAAATATGTACAGTTCTACTTCTTTTTTAAACTGTTTTTCAAACATGTTAATGGGCTCTATCCTCCAAATGTCGTCCTAAAGTTGTAGGTTTATCATTCACTTCTTCGGCTACTCAAGGTTATTCTTTTTAGCATATAATTGCATTTTGAACACTTTCTGTTGGTAAGAAATATTTGATATTTATTTTGTAAAGAATGTCCCATTCATTGTATTTCTCTAAATACACATCCTATTCTATGTTAGTACTTTCTGTTATTATTCCTTCCATTTATTTAAATTATACTGCCTTAAAACAAAAGAATGCTCTGTCTCTCTGTTCTTTCTTGACCATCTGACGTACTTTGTACTATTCTTATTCTACCATATCAGCTTGTCCCAATGGTTCTACCATTAATCAATATATTGTCGGTCAACATCATATGTTGTGTGAACCAGTGATATACGATACAATTAGGATTAGTAGCCTTCAAGCGCAAGATTAAATAATGTTGGATCTCCTTGCCTTAGTTACCTAGTAAGCTCAAAACTATGTGAAAAGCTGATAATGGTTTAGACTCTACAGAATGTTCAAGGACAGTAATGCTTCAGTAATTATAGCCTGTCTGAACTATTACAAGCCTGCAAAAAGTCAATCAAGAGGTGATACAGATCAGTATCCAAGCTCCACATGCTTTTTAAAGATTTTTCTTCAAACAAATCAGCTATTGAAGGGTTTACTATTTTTGAACAATTCCTACAAATCTCCACTTGTGCTAACTAGATGATGAAATGATGTTGAATTATGTCCATATATATATATATATATATATATATATATATATATATATATATATATTTGTATATATACGTATATTTCTGTTGCTCTAGCAATCATAACTTCTGTTTGGTTACTATCAAACTCGATATATGAGTATTTCATGTATAACTATAGATCAAATTTGTTAATGGCTGAACCAGGAAGGAATAAAAACCAAGATATTGAAATATTTTAATTATTATGAGTCAGATCAAAAAAATGTTTTATAACCAATATAGATACAAATTTAGCCTCCCCATCACAATTCAGCATTTTCAAAGGAATATCATCAGTTCAGGAGGATTCATTATTTTGAAGACACTTATTATTTCATTAATTCCCTCTTAGTCAGAAGGCCCAATTATCTCAATATCATCACTGGGTTAATCAGATTATACACTGCTCAAATTGCTTTAAATTTATTATTTACTAGGTTTTGGGACAGTTTATTCTTTACTTGAACACTGTGAGTGTGAAGGTTACCTTTGTGGCCACAATTGCATTCAATCTGTTGCATGAAATTGCTCCTGCTATCACAGTTTCTTAGCCTCCTATGATCGTTTCCTAAATTCAAATTTTAAAATTTTTGTCTTTTAACTTCCTTATTTTTTCAATCGTCTGTTTATGTATGTTTGTAAGTTAAAAATGTGTATACGTCAAATATTGAAGGAAGTGTTACTCCAAACAACAAACAGCTATCAACACAGGTTCGATATGGTCTATCAACTTTACATAGATATACAATCCAGTTCATTCCCCCTCCCCTCCCCATTTTAAGCACTTCATGTGCCAAGAGTTGTGACTAGAGTATAATGAAGTATTGGTGTTTTCATAGATAAGATCATGTGTCTGGACTGGTGTTTAATACCTCCTGTGTACAGTATTTTCTAAAGGATTGTAAATAGGGGTATTTTGTTTGTTTTTTTAGTAATAAATAACACAAATGAGTGTTAACTATATGATTAAACCCATATAATACTGTTTAAAATTATTTTCTAACTAAACAAATTGTTCTCTTGTTTGAATTTTGTCAGCTATCTATTCCACAGATCTAGAACATTTAAACCAGACACTTTCGCAGGCGTCACCTCAAAAAGTATTTTTTTTTTTGTTTTGGACGAAATGGAGTTGGAAAATTAAATTTTTCAATGAGCTGATCCGTGATATACGGCAGAGTTCTTGTTAGTTTATATTTTATTTTGAATTCTTCAACCATTTTCATCATTATTATGCAAACCTTAGCAACATTGGTTATTAGGTTGCATTTGCATGTAACAGTATTGTAATGGGCTTATAACAACTTCTTTCACAAACATTATTCCCTTTTTGTACCATAATGGAAGCTCCTATATTTATTACAGTAAAACTCAGTAATTGACATTCAACATTATACTGGGTAATATTTTTAATCCCTTCCCTTACACTCAAATACATAACAAAGTATAAGGAAATCACAAGAATTATCTGTGCTAAATTTAAAAACAAAATCATCGCTACAAGTGGATAGCTTTTTGGATAGGTACTGAGCAAATCATCTTGCTTAAATTTATCTCTCTTTTGATTGTATCTACTTAATCTGGATCTTCGGGAAGCAGATACTCTTAATAGAATAAATGAACTCACAAGAGTTTATTTTTTATGGGCCTACTTGCCTTGTAGATTTCTGAAGAAAGTTATATAACATGACAGGTTGACATTTTCACCATCAAAAATTAGGAAACTAAACTCTCAGAAAAGAGAAAAATCTGAATTGAAGGTTATAATTGAGAATTGAGGAATAGCTGTTGTGTTGATGAATAACTGGTGCAATATTTATATTTAAATTTGTTTCATTGCAAAGTTAAGAATTTTCTAGTAATTTGATTGTCTGCCTTTGAGAGAAGTATAACATATATGCTGATTAAGTTCACGATTTATCTTCATTGTGGGTTTTACTTTTTCCTAGGCTTCACTTATTCATAAATGAAATAATGTGGCATTTTATGTGAAAATAAATCTTACCAGAAATAACAAAACTTACATCTCACAGTAACAAACTCTGTTCTCACACCATTTTATTTGTTGATTCTTACATGTTTGACTGGGACGTATAATGGATAAACTATCCCCCCCCCTCAAATACTCCTAGCTAATTGCAATTTAAATCTGTATCAACACGTTTACTGGATTTAACTATTAATTACAGAGCTAGCTTTCAATGGTCAACCTCATCTTCAGTGCTAGTTGTTTGGTGTATTATTTTAACACAGCACTGAAGATGAGACTGGCTCTTGAAAGTTAGGTCTGTATTAAAGAGTTAAATCTAGTGAAGGATCTTTTTATCCATCCATGGATGTACCTAGCTAATTTATGTCAGTTTCAAGATTGACATGAAAACATTTTATCAAATGCTTTAAAAAAAATGAGTATTATCAATAGCATTAGATGTTATGAAGTATATTCTCTTTTGAATTAAAAGTGATAAGATATTTATTATATTCATTGTTCATTATTATTTGTGTATTCATTCTCCAGGGCCATCTTCAGCTTTTTTGTTCCTGTAGGCCCCCAAGAGTATGTATGACTGGCCAGTCTTGCCAATATTCACTTTAAATCTCTGCTGACAGATTATATGTTAAGATTTCATTATTTGCTTTAATTAGAAGCAGTGCTACAAATGAAAGCTTTCATTGCTGTACCAATAAAATTACATATTTAGGAGTATAGATCATTTTGCTTATTTCAGCACTATCACTCTTAAATTGAATTCATATTTTATGTTTCACCAAAAGTTAAAAAAAATAGAATAAAATCCTATATTATTACTCAAGTTATTATTTCTATTTGCTATATACTTAAATGTTCTTTGTTTTTTATCTAAGTTAATGATTTAATCACTGAATTAAAAGGGTGGGTCAAAGGAGAAAATTAATAATTTTTAAGTTATTATCCTATTTGGTCTGAACTTTTCCTTTTATGATTCATAACTGTTGAAGGAGAATGGAAAACCATTTGTTCTTGAATAGAGTATTTTTACAAAGTAAGAGTAACTCCACGGTTTATCCTTTGTCATTCCCTAGCTCTGATAAAGACTTACTAGTACGGTCAAAAACCCTAACCAAAGTTTGTTTCACTGCCAGCATCCTTTGTTATTAGCCTCCCAAAAATATTCGATCAGTATTGGAAAATAAGTTGGTTACAGTCCCCTCCCTTGTATAGTTTTTTTTTTTTTAATTTTCCCGGAAACATAAAAAGTGAATATTTTTCAAACCACTACACTCTCATTCACTCACTCTTTTTCTCTTTATCCTAATTTCCAGTCTTATCACTAAAAGCTTTTTTTGAATAACTGAAACTATGATAGAATAATAATATAAAGTAAAAAACCTCAAAGTATTACTCCTGCCTCTTAAAATATTCTGTCAACATCCTGTGGCTCTACTACAGTACTTCTGTCAGAACTGTTAAAGTACAATTTATACTCTGCCAGTTTATATTGTTCCATCTTTTAAAGTCTCTAGATTGCCTTTTGAAGGATAATCCTGAAATCTATAGATGGAGTGCACTACAATTTTACGTTTCCAGAATGAGTGTTCATTTCTCATTTTGCTTTTGAAAATCAAACACTTAAAAGGAAACATTATTACTGTTTTTGAAAATGGTTTAATACTTTGAAGTTGAACTTGTCCAAGATTTAAATTGCGTGCATCAGAATAATTTTGTTTAACCATATATTAAAAAAAAGTTATTGCTATATAAGAAAAAACAGTCAGCGGTGAGCATGTTGTGCTTACATGCAAGAGAAAAAAATCTGGACTTAAAAAATGGCAATAACTTGAAAATTATTTGAGTTTTTAATTTAATGGCCTTCCACCTATTTAATTAAGTGGCATTAAATTATTTCTTCACACCCTATATATATATATATATATATATATATATAATTTTATACATCATATATAAATATTTTACAGATAAGATTTATTTTGATCACAGTTAAATCATATCCCCTGCATTTTTAAGGGGCTCTTATTATTTTACTTGCCCTTATTTCATTGTATTTCATTTTTTTTAGCATAACTTTTATCTTATCCATGTGAACACGGCTTTGACTTAGATAACATATTTTACTTGATTAATAATATTTTTTTCATAGCCAATTTAATGTTTATATTATATCACGCTGGTTTACTGACTATCTTATGTCATAATTGTGAGTTTGCATTATTTTTTGTTGTTCTTATCACATTTTTATTACTTAAGATAAACCACCTTGAGCTTGGCTAACTTTATATGATCTTTAATTCCAAAAATTGTTCATTACAGTAACAAATATTATGCAATTGATTGTTTGTTTTTTTTTAAATTAGAGTTGACTTATACTGTTAGATATGTGCATTATTTTCCCTTTAACTATATTAGAAAAAAAAAGAAGAAAAAAATCACCAAATTCCTTAATTATTTCTTGTTCCACTTAAATATTTTGCTGCCTGAAACATTATACTAGAATGAACCGTCAAGTAGAGTTACATGTTTTAAAAATGAAAATAATTATTCTTTTTAAATTTTCCCATTTTCTTTATGCAAGTCATTTAGTACTATAAACTAATTATATTTACCTATTTCATTAATCACATTTTTGTATACAGTTAATTTATCAGTATCTTTCATACATTTTCTTAAAGGCTGTTGTGGTGGAAATATAATTTGTGGGGGGGGGGGGAGGTGGAGCAAATTTCATATGAAACCATTTTCAGTGATATTTAATGCTGTTTTAGAAGATGAAAGATAAACAACGATTTTTTGATTTGATTTCTTTAATTATATTTTTCTAGAATTCACATGTTAGAATTTAATATTATCTGTTTTTTAATGTCTTCAATGTAGTTGGAATATTAAAGAAATAAAAGAATGTCTATTGAATGTATTGTTCCACCACTAATCTATATGTATGTATATATATATATATATATATATATATATACACACACGCCCTGAAATTCATCAATGCTATGATAAGAACTATCTTGGACTGTTATTTTCTTGTTGAAAGTTATGTTATTTTCTTAAGAAAATAATTATCTCAAAGATTGGGCTTTTAGAGTAGCTTATTGAAAAACAGCATGTATATTAGTATTGAAAAAAATACATGCTTTAGTCAGTCTTTCCACTTTTGCCTGTTTCATGGCAGATTTACCCTAAACCTTTTCACTAATCAGATTGGTTACAGAATCTATGTACAATGTTCTCAGATTGACATTGCACTGTCAGTTTAACCCCTGTCTGTATATTTGCCGTTGAAATTTTAATGACGGTATTTGTTAAAACAAGTTTAAAGTAATATTCTTGAATATAATCAACTTTTTTTTTTCTTTCTCCTAGGTATTTTGATCACTTTTATTTCTGTCTTTTATAATTCATTTTTATTATAATGGACTTCTAGTAAATATAATTTTCACCAACATATCTCAGTTAATATTTTTTGTTTTCATTCGCCGTTACACTTGAGAAAGAGCAAGGACAAGATTTCTTTTGGTACGTTCAATGAAAAAGTATTCGAGCTGATTTTATGCATGCTTCTGTCATTTTAAGATCCTAGCCTCCTTATTTAACCTTCTTCTTTCTTTAAAGTTTTTTTTTATTTATTTAAACTAGATGCACAGAAATAGTATAAGTTAGTTTATATCTAGTTCTCATTCCTCTGAGCATTTAGAACTAGTTCTCATTTAAAAGCAATTTTTTCAATTATTCACTTTAGTTCTGCCTGATTCATAAAATTTTCTCACATCTTTAATTAATTTAAGCACTATTTAGAGTCTTGATTATATATTTATACTTCGCTATTCAAAGTTAAAGTAACTTGATGATGTTCTTCTTAAGTGGCTGGAGTTACATCTCATATAGTAAAGGTAATAACCGTGTTTAAACGAAGTATTCTTGTCATTTTAGTTGTTTTCTTAGTTATTATTACTCCATTTTTTATCTTTATCAGTGTACAATTAGCCACCCTTGAAAACCTTAGCATTTAGCGGTTTTATACTAATTAAGAACAGTAGAAGTCCATATATTAGAAGCTTAAAAGCCTTTAAAAGAATACATAAGTATTAATTATGAAATCTAGCTTCTTCGTGTAGATGTTTAATTTAAACTTTTTATATCTTTTAAAATATTTACCAAAGAATGAGGAGTATTTTCAATTGATCTAGAGAACCAGAAATGACGTTAAAAAAAAAAATATAATCCCATATTTAGAGAATTCTGAAAAATCTAACATTATATCATAAGGGGATCTTAGCTAACTAAACTGTTAGAGCAGCCTATAAAATGTTATGGTTCTCCAATGGTTAATTCCATTTAGCCTTGCTTGTGAACAATTTAACTATTTCTTATCCTCTTAATACAAGAACCTACTTGAATAAATGTTAATATGAACTAAAGGAACCAATGTAGTTCAGAATGGAGTTGGCTGGCCCCAGTACACAGTTTTGAAAAGTTTCAGTTTAAAATTTCTAATTATTGAACCACATTACCTAAGCATTGGTGAGTCGTCAGTTAGTCAATACATTGATTGGGATTGAAGACTAAATTGACTTCTTATTACAATTCTCAATAATAAAAAAAATGTTGCTTCCATTCTATATGTGAGTTGAATTTAATTATTGTACAGCCTTTACATGAAACAGTGTTCGCTGATGCTAAACCACATATAGCTTGGATTTTGAATAAATACCATGAAGAACCTGGTGTATCTATCTTTTTCCAGTCAATCACATATGACATTCCCTCTAACATTTCCTGTCTCATACAACCCGTTCACTAAGTGTGACAGTCAACATATTAATTAATTGGAGTTTAGAGGGATGCATTGTACTTCATCATCATCATGCATTGTACTATCAAATATTGTTTTCATTAAGCTTTTACTGTGTGAGATTGATAGAACTATGTACGGTTGATGATGTCATCCATTAAGATTATGTGGTCTTGACTCGGAAATGATAATTTTATCTATACAATACTCGATATTTAACTGTTTCATTTAACACTAAAGTTCATAGTGAATAAAGACTGAAATTTGGCCAGAAATAGCGTGTAGTTTAGAGGGGGGAGAGAAATTCAATAATTCATAAAATCTCAGTTATTATGTGTGGGATCAAAAATTTTATAGAACCAATCTTGATAAACTATTGACGCTCTACAATTATTGTTCTATAAATTTTTCCTAGCTAAAATATTAAGCGAGTAATTCGTACTTTAATCTTTTCAGCCTTGAGTAAACCCCCTCTCCTACTCATGGGATTTCTACTTAAAAATAGAAATTATATGGTGAGAAAATATAATAGTCTTATATATCAACACATGGGATACCTGCTTAGTTAACACAGCCACTGTGTGACCGACTTTTTATTATAGAATATCCTCAGCCAAAAATTTAGCATTTCAACATGAACAATAGTCAGGGTTTTTTTATCTGAACTATAATAAATTGATATGTATTACTTATGAAGTTCTGCTATCTATGTTTTAGCAGATTTCCCTTAAGGGAAATCAGCTATTGAAGTTGTACTCATGATGGAATTTTCGAAATTTTTCTTCAAATGTCCATCGATCCTACCCAGGAGATGACGAAAATGATGTCCGTTCAAAACTGTATATATATATATATATATATATATATATATATATATATATATATATATTTGTCTGTTACCGCTCTAGCGGTCGCAATTTTTGTTTGATCGTTACCAAACTCGATATTTAGTCGTTTTATGTAAAAAGAAAGATCAAGTTCGTTAACGGCTGAAATCGGACCAGTGGGAGGGGGGGGTTTAGAGGGGAGGATTTTCGAAAATTCTAAATATCTCTGTTACTATACGTCGGACCGAAAAATTGTACAGAATCAATCTTAATGCAAATTAAATTTACTATAAATATTGTTATATACATTTATTCTCTATCTTGAATATTAACCGAGATATTTGCATTTGTGATCTGCGTGTGGTCACCAGTAGGCTATCGGACTTTCCGCCGAGAGCTCTGGCGGCCGTTTCCATAACTATTCGTCCCTCGTGAATAGGTTTAGAGGTTAGGTTAACTGTTTTTTGGGGCTAGAAACTACTGGGTTATTACGCCCTAAATAATGTTTTAGGTTTAGAGGTTTCTTACTACTACAGTTGTTATTAGGCAGATTTCTCTGTTGTAAAACATCACGCGGGAAATCTGCTTAGTTTACGCAGCGCCTGCGTGACGGACTTTTATTTGTCATATAGTTCTATAGTTTTACTATACAGTCAGTTAGTCACTGTAATTCTTTAAAGAAGAAAAAAACTGGTTGAATTATATCTCATGACTAATCTCTTCATGGATTGTGACCATCTCCATTTTGTTATGTTGGCTAGTAGATATTTTCAAAAACAATTATTTCCATAGAAAATAAATTAAGATAGCTTTGCTTGTTGTCTTAAAATTTTATTTTTATTTTTTGCCTTACTTGTTTCTGCAAAGTGATTTCTAAAAGAATCAGAGAATAAACCGAGCATAGTTTATCTGTGTTTCTTATGTATTCAAGGACGAAGTTTCTCGGAGGATTATTCTCATAGATTTAATTAGTTTTCTTACTTTCTTTCAAGTTATATGTGTTTGTAGTATGTGAAATTCAAAAATATGTTTTTATTCAACTTTTATGTTTTACAGACCGCAAGAATTACTCATTTTTCTTATTTGTTTTTATTCATATTATATTCAATAATTTTTCCCTTTGTTTACTTTGAATTTATTTCTTTTTATAACATACTTATAACTTTATCACTAACTTTTAATATCTTGCAATGATTGAGGCATTTGGTTTATTAATACCATTAATTAATATTCTGATATAATATGATATTTAGCATTTTAAATTAATAATACAGTTGATTGTTTTTTGTTTCTGCAAATTAAGAAAAATGGAATATTTGGTAGTTAGTTAATCCATGACATTTAGGGTCATAATCATATAATTAGTATACTTTTCATATTTTTTATATTTTAAAACTTTTCAAGTTATAGATGAATTTTAAAATTGACTTCTTTCTTTTTTATACATAAACATTATAATTAAATCTTGAACGTTCTTTGCTTGTGAAAGCTGAAATGAAATTCTAGCTGCCTTTTTATTTTAATTCAGTTGTTGAAAAATTTATCAACTTATATTAACTTTTTTAGAGGAATTCCTTTTTCTTTTATTTAATTATGGTGATTTAATTATGCATTTCCCTTCTCTCAGCCAAGTGCCACAATTCATTAAAAGCAATTATTTTCAACAAATAATTTTTTTATTTTATTTATTCTTAAATTAAATACTTTGAAACTTCTGTATTCAATTTTGTTTTCAGATATTGCACTATATTTAATCTTTTCACGCACTTATTACTTTAATTATTATTTTTTTAAACTTAATTTTCACTCTATTAACTCTGTGAGTAATTGCATAAAGTACAAATAATATATATATTTTTTTTTTTAATGGAGTTGTCATGTTTTAATGTGTCTGATCATTTATCATTGTAAGCACATCTAATATTGTATGCAGTAGTTACGTTTAATAATGGGTTGAGTTAGAAAAAATTACCGTTATCTTTGTGTTTGAACCTTGCTTCGTAATTCCTCTCTTATTTACATTCGGGAGCTAAAAATTATGATAAGAAGTTCATGTTTATCCCGTCTGAATCATTTAGTAAACAGCATTCCCTCTATCCGGGCTCAGTACTTCTTTAGCTTTCCTTTGTTCACAATGACTGTAAAGAACGAAATTCTCGTAATTTTGCATCATTGAAAATGGAAGTTTTAAGCCGCTGAAGCCACTCGTTTAGTTGTTAAATTTGAGAATGAAGACTTTGAATGAAAGGGCGGTGAGAAGGTGGTTCCAAAAATTTAATGAAGGTGATTTGACCCTTGTAAGGAAATCAGAATCAGGGTGTGTTTCATAAATCAACCAGGACGCACTGCGCACTGCTATTGAAGTCGATCCTATGAAAAGCACTCACGAGGTATCAGCTGCACTTGGCCACTCACAATCTACTGTGACTCGACACCTTAGTCCAGCAAGAGTTGGGAAAAGTGAAACGTGCATGCCGAGAGGTTCCCCATATGCTTACTCCCCAGCAAGCCCAACGTCGTGTGGAAATTTGCGAGTTGCTTCTATAAAATCTCACTACTAATCGTTTCATCGAAAGAATGAATGTGATGAAAAGTGGGTGTATTGTCGTAATCCTAAAACTACAGGTCAGTGGCTTGATCATGGTCACATAGCTCAACCCGTTGCCAAGCAAGGGCAATTGGGAATAAAAAGATGATGCTCTCTGTATTTAGGAACACTTCAAGTTTATACCTGAAAGTAATTCTATAAATTCAGAGCTCTATTCAGAACAACTGCAGACAATGTATGATATTTTGGTTGAGCGGTACCCAGGTTTCGTTAACAGGAAGTAAGTCTTGTTCCAACAAGATAATGCCCAGACCCTACACCTCTCACCTTACAAAAAAAAACTAGCTGATTTGGATGGAAACGAGTTTCTCCCTCACCCAGCATATAGTCCAGACCATCAGGCTACTACCTGTATTAAAAAGTTTTCATTGGCATTTCTATCATTTTTCTATATTTCTTTTCTTAAAAACAATCAAAACATGACAACCCTTTTTAATAGAAATATGATTTGTACATCTTGAATGTAATATGTCAAAAATCTGTTTACTAATTTTTTTTTTATTTATTATTTTTTTTTTAATACGTAACTTCTATTCAAAGGTCGTTATGGAAGGATTTTTTCCTGGTCATACCTTCATAATTTTAGGACATAAAGCTATGTTTTAGAAGTTTCAATGTATTGTAGTTATTTTTTGAAGAATGAGTTTCTGTAACAGTGTATACTTTCAGGAAAAATAGTAATGACACCAGTGAAGATTTTGACTTAAATAATGCCAGTGAAGTAAGGTTAAATGGAAATGTAGATGAAGGTGGGTTTCACATATTACAGAATGTAAATCAGATGCACAATTGTTAAGGCTACATATTTATTCTTTTTGCTTGCACCAGCATGATTTTAGGAATTCAAGTATTTTATTTCTTTAAGTTGTAGTTTCTCCTGTAAATGCAAGTTTCTTGTATTGTTGAATTTGTAACAGGAAATTTGACGCATTCCTAAAAGTATTGTGTAGTGTGCCTGTATTTAAATCTGTTTCTGTCATGGTTGTATTTACATATGACTTTTGTTAAACTATAGTTGAATTTTCAGTGATGAACTGAAGGCTGTACCTTCTGGTCAGGCAGCAATATTCCGGGTCAGGAGATTACCTATGCTTTCTGTTTTGAGACGTCGATCTTTGAGATTATTATCTAGTAGAATGAGGAGATCCAAGCGTAAACCTTCCAGAAAACCTGCCAAATAGTATAGTGTAAATTTCTTCAGTTTGTCGAAACTAAATGCTCTTGTATTTGTGATCACTTAGCAATTTTGACTTTAAAAAAAGAAATGCCTTAGTTGTATTTTTTATTAAGATAAACATATTGAAACAAAAGTGCCTTCTTGTCCTTGTTCTGTAAATAGGGGGAATTATTTCAAAAAGTTATGTCGTATTTTGAAGATGAATTCTAATCATTCTTTTGGCTGTGTTAAATAGTGCTGCTATAAAATATAAGTGCTTCTTCAAACTAGTTAGATGTAGATTATTAACAAGTATGTTCATATCAGTGATGGATTTTTGTTAATAAATGTATTTATTGTAGTATAAGAGACTTACTGCCTGCCATATAAAATTTATTCTGCCAATAATGAACTAGGTACATTGACAATGAAGAAGAAATATAAATATAGATAGTACTTAAATATAACACTGAAAAAATGTTTTTGAGATTTATAATAAGTATTTGTGATTAACTTATTATTTTAGTTTTTATCCTATTAATTTGTGTTTTAATCAAATTATTATTTAAAAGTAACTGAAGTTTTAAATTATTATTTCATTCACTATTTGCCTTGAAGTAGTTAATGGCCTATATGTCCTCAATAGAAGGTACTTGCAATTTTATATTTAGTCATTGCATAAAATCCGTCACTGAATGGTCGTATAAACAATTTCATTATCATCTTCAAAGATAGAGAAGATTTAAATTAAGCAATATTCCTATGCTTCCAACTTAAAAATTCCAATTATTCTTCATGAATTTTTCCATTTAGTTTAATATGTACAAAACTTCTCTAAGATACCCAGGAAAAATTAATCATAAATTTCCTTTCCATGATTGTCTTTCATGATTATCCTTAGCACTATTAATGAAATTCTTAGAGTTTGCTCATCAATTAATTCTATTACTATAATTAAGTGTTCTTCTTTTTATTGTGTTCTCATTAGAAATCTTAAGTGCAAAATAAGTTATTTTATAATAATATTATATTGTTACATAGTGTGCCTAATTTGTTAATACATATGGTTGCAGATATGCATTTCTGTAATATTTTTTGTACTGATTCGTTTGTGATAGTTATATGATATATGAAAGCAGATACAGAATTTATTTAAACATGTATTACCTTAAAAAAGGTTCATTATACCTTCATTATTTAGTAATTGCTGTTTGTCAGATCACGTTTAATTCATATTGAATTCATTGCATTCAAGTTGTATTATAAAATGTTTATACTGCAGAATTTATTTAAAATCAGAAAAAAATAATTTTTTTAAATGCATAGTGGTTGTTTTATTCTTATCCTTTTACATCCAAGCATATATCCCTAATTCATTATTAATATGATTACTTCTAAACTTTATAATTTATTTGTCAATTTCTTTACTCCCTCCTCTACTTTTTAGCAGATTTTTCATCAGGGAAATCAAATCAGCTATTGAGGTATTTATGATGAAATTTTATATGATTTCCAATGATACCTACCTAAGAGATTATAAAATTGAGGTCCACAAATTTTGTGTGTGTGTGTCTGTCTGCATGCATGTCTGTTAATATTTTATCAGTCTTAATTTATGTCTTATTTTTGCCAAACTCAATGTTCAAACAATTCTTGTAAAGCTAAAGATAGATTGAGTTCCTAAATGGCTGAAATCGAAGTAGGGTGCTCTCATAAGGAGGGGGAAATAAAAATTCAAAATCTTTTAGATATTTTGAGTTGAATCAAAATATGTTATACAGCCAATCTTATATTGCTAATTCAATTTTTTACAATTACTATTTTATACATTTTTTGTCTTTCTCAAATATTACTGAGATATTTGCATTTTTAAGCTTTCACTCTCCAGTGAATCCCCCATGCTACTTATCTCAATTTAGGAATAAGCCAAAACATCACAAAATGTCTTATTCAAGTGTAAATACAACACATTGTTTTCATCAGATAAGAAAGAGGGGTGGGTTTAGAACAGGAGTAAATCAAAAATTTAAAATATCTGTTTTATGGGTCTCAATGAAAAACCTTATATAAACAATCTTGTTGCAAAATTATTTTCTACAATTGTTCATAAATTTATACTTCCTCAAAGAAGTATTGTAATCGTAAAAATTTTTGGTTTTCAGATTTTGATGGAATTATACATTTTGACTAGTTTTCGCATGGCATCTGTATATATTTCTCAGAGGTCAAAAATGTCTTGTTGTAAATCTCCTTTTGATCAAAATCAACTGAAGGGCAGTGGGAGTTTAGAAAGGCAAAAATACAAAAATTGCAAATTTCTCCATGCATATTGGTTATGAAAATTGTAAGTTTTTTATTTACCATAAAAAATTCTATAAATTATTTTCTGACATTTTTGTAATCCGATTTATTGGTGCGGATATATCGTATAACACTTTCAAACGAAATGCAACTGGACATTTTGTTTATTTAATTCAATAGAAGTTCATGCAAGTCATTTGGTACATACATCTAATTTTTCTTGTAACTCATATATAAACCAAGATATTTGCAACTTTCAGTTTTAAGTATTCTGTTTACCTCCACTTCTACTAATGCTAATGTTAGCATCTGAGCCATTAAACTTTTTATTTCTAGCTTAAATTTCAAGTCTGTTTTATAGGCTTTATTTTATAAGAAAATTGGACATTAGATATATGATACTGCAAAGTGCTCATCACATGGGAAATGTCTTATTATGCAGCCCTCTTTATATTGGCCTTTTATTAGTTCTTTTTTACTAAAAACTTACCATAAACCGCAGTTAAATATGACGTCAAGAAATTTCTTTAAATATTAAGAAGATATTTATTGAATTTTGGAGTCTACTTTTAATGTAAATAGTGTTTCAACTCATGGTTCATGAAACATTATTCATACTTTATATTTTTTACACGAAAATACAACTTAGGTTTTGTTTTAGCAGATTTCTCTTAGGAAAAATCATCTATTGAGATTTTACTCATGATAAAATTTTCAAAAAATTCTCAATGTCCATCAATTCTACCTAGGAGATGATGAATATGAGATCCGTCCCAAATTATATTATATATATATATACTTGTCTGACACCACTATAGTTGCAATTTCTGTTTAATCATTACCAAATAATGAATAATACTCATATTGATGTATAAGCGTCTCATTCAAAACTAAAGTTCAAGTTCCATAATAGCTCAGACTGGAGGGAGGGGGAATTTGGAAAATTTGAAATATCTCCATAATTATAAATTGGATCAAATATATTGTATAGAATCAATCTTATTACAAAGATAAATAATATTAGTTCTATACATTGAATTTGCAATTTAATCTATAGAACCAATATTATTTATTTTAGCAATAAGATTGATTCTAAACAATAATTTTTCTAAACAATAAATTCAATTTCCTATAAATTTTGTTACGTACACATTTTCTATATTATGAATATTAACCGAGATATTTCAATTTTTTAGTTCTCAACCTTCAGTAGCCCCCACTCCTACTCATGGCATAGTAACAATAAGCTTTTAGATCATGCAACCAATTATTCCTAAGCTTAAATACTCAATATTGATTTTAAGAGACCTTTATTATGTGAGAAACATGCAAATTTGTTGTGTGATGATGTTATTTATTAAAATTGTACATTCTTGTCATGGAATTGTTTATTTGACCAATACCATACTCGATAATTTACCATTTAAGTCAATACTAAAGATCATATTTGTTATTGGCTGAAATTGGACCTGGAAAGGGGGGATTGGATAATTCAAAATATCTCTGTTTTTATGTGTCGGATCATAAAATATTATAGAACCAATCTTGTTAAGCTATTGATGGTCTACAATTGTTCTATGCATTTTTTCTTAACTCAAATTTTAAGCGAGTTATTCATACTTCCTTGCTTTAGGTTTTTAAAAAACCTCCTTTCTGCTCATGAAATTTTTCTGTAGAAATAGAGAATGTGTGACAAGATGAGACCATTAGTGTGCCGTGGGAAATCAGCTTAGTTTATGTAGTCGCGGCCTGACGGACTTATTCAAGTCAAATCACCATGGAAATGCCATTTTTCTCCTGTGCAGTTAGGTGTACTCAATAATCTGCCAGAAATAACAGCCCCTATAAATAGACTTTGTTACAAACCTGAATTTATTTAGAATTTTTAAAAAGAAAAGAAGAAAAATTGTTTACTTTATTAAGAATTTTGGAGAAGAATGAAATACTAAATTCTAATCAGGATTATAAAATAAAATAATGTGTGTAATGTAAAATGAATATTGTTTTTGAATACTCTCTGATAGTTTTTAATGTACTTTTGCTTTAAAGAAGCCTGGATTCATTTTAATTTCTTCATGAGTGTCACATAACATGAGGTATCACTTTATTTCTTGAGCTATGCCATCAGCTTCTCGAGCAATGTAGAGTTAATTTTAAAATGACCTGTTCAATGTTACTGAAAACAGTGAGCCCTGCTTCTTCTTATAAGATACCAACCTGGATGTCCTGAGGAAGAGATCCCAAATGTTGAGACCCAATTTGATTATGACTAGCCATTGGGTCGGTCTGGTTCCTCTTGCTTCTGCTGTGGTACACTGGTCGTTTTGTGAGAGTATTTATTGTGGAATGATATTAGCAGGTAATATGAAATATTTATTAGATCAAGTTGATAATGACAGTTTAACTTTGGAGATTCTTTCACAATTAATTAATGAGTAATCTATATCAAATTATTTCCAACAATATTGAATTGCCCAGCAGGGTAAGGGTTGGAAATCTTGGTACTTATCGAATAAAAAGCCGAACCTCCACAAAACATTTATTAGTAAATAGCATTGAACTCATTTTCAGTGTATTCAGACAAATGATAGCTCGACTCTGACTACACTGAAGATGAGGTTATTTCTTTGGCAAATGTTATGCGCTAGTAAATATTTTGTGAGGGTCTAGCTTTTTATTGAAGATATCAATATTTCTAACATTTGTTAATGCATGCACATTGTTAAAGCTCAAATATTAACAGTTATTACATTTCTTTTATTTCCAAGCCCTAAATTAATATGCCCACTCCTGTCAATTTGATTCCTGTGGATATGCAATGATGTCATTCCGCCATGTGGAAATCTGCTTAGTTTACAGTGCCCTTGCATGATAGATTTCTTTTAATTTAGTTGATCAGTGTTCCATAGGAAAATAGATATGAAAATTAATTTACAATCATTTTTGATGACTGAGAAATATTGAGATATGTTGGACAACCATTTATTTGAAATTAAAAGCATCAAATTTTTAATTAATTGCATGGCTAGTCTAAATTCATGATTTCAGCCCTCTAGGTCCTTCCATAGTTCCAACAGTCTCTCCCTGCTAGAATAACATATTAATTATTTACAAATAAGCTATTGAGTTAAACCACCCCAACTAAGCACTGAAGACCATGTAGGAGATCCAAAGATAAAGAAATATTTGATATAGGCCCCTTAAAATAAGAACTTTTCAGGAACCCTAATAGAATATGATGCCTCACAAAGAGGAAATCACTGCCAGCTACATTGTACTTTAGCAAGACATGGAGATTTACTAGAGAGATGAGGACATGGGTCCGTGGAGATCAGATCTATGGCAAGTAGCATGCTGGGAGTTACAAGAAAGGGCAGGAAGGGAAATGACTGGATAATGTTTCAGGAAGATACGGATATTGCCAGCTTTGTCCATTTGAAGAAATAAAAATCATACAAAGAAAAAAAAACCTTGTCTTGGGCCCATGTGATGATTGATTGGTACCCGTGAGACCGCAGAGAAGTTGATGGGACCATAAAATGAGAATTAGCTGTGGATGACTTGGTCAAGGATAGCAACCAAGAAGGTAGATCATTAATGCATGTAAAATAAAAAAAATAAAAAAAGATTTTACTGCCTAGAAATGGAAGAGACCTGAAATATAAATATTATTTTCCAGTTCAAATATCCTTACTCTTTGCTGACTTATACATTCTCTGGAGTATGCTGGATGGTAGAGGAACCAATTGATAAGGAACAATAAAAAAAAAAAAAAAAAAGGCCTTGTCCTCTACTGATTTTTCAAACTGAAAATCAGTAGAGGGCAAGACTTATACATTTGTAATTTTTTTCGTAACTATTATTTAGAAATGTATAATATATGGATCATTATCTTTAATTTTTTTAGATTTAAATATTTACTATATTTTTATACACCTTTTCCTGGCATGGGTGGTTCCTAGACTTAATTTAACATAATGTAAAAGATTGAATGCTCTTAAATACTTAATAAGTATAATTTCCTTCAGAAATGAATAAAACATCTGTTTATAATAGAAATTTTCCGAGAAGGATAGATGTTTTTATTCTAAGCTGAGTGTGGTACACAGACACTATTGAGTGGTTTTCTGAATACGGTTATTATGCCACTTTCAGCAGGTAATGTTTGCTGTATTATAATAATTGACATTAATTAGACTTCTAATTTGCAGGCATCAGAAACCGAAGCTTGCTTGTGGAGATATGTCACCAAGTTCATATTCTTCTTCCATGGATGATAGTATTTAAAAAAAGGAAAAAAAAACTGATTTTTTACTGTTCTTTTTTCTTAACCAGCACTATACAATAGTTAAAGTTAATTAGCTTTACATGGCAATCATTGTTTTTTTACACATTATAAATACAGAACAGAGTAAGGTTTGTGAAATATAAGAAACATTTTGTTCTGACCAATTTTCTTATGCAGCCATGATTGAATGTAGTCCATTCAGTATACATTTTCAAGTAAACATCCCTTAAGTATTTATTTCACCTTGTCTCTTTTTTGACAGACTTCAGAAATTGTTTAGCTTCTAGTAAAGTCTGTAGGGATATTTCCAGTTAGCATAGAAATTTCCCATTAGTTCATACAACAATCCTTTCACATCATTGTCAAAGTTCTTGGGGTGTTTAGCTGGTAACCATTCCACATAAGAAATCACAAGAGCAAGGTTGAATTCTTGTCTGATGTCTATCTTTGTTTCTTGTTTAAGATTTTGTTCCTGAATAGAAGTTAGAGAGTTTGAAATATTTGGAACAGAATATAAATTAAGTGCATTGGAATAATAATCATGGTTTTCCTCCAATTACGAGTGCCCTCCAGAACATTAAGCCACCTTGACCTACTTCTAATCTTCTGATGGTTTTGTATATAATCTCAGTTTAGTATTGCTTTTCATGAGAGGTATCCAAATCAGAGAGCTTTTTGCAGCACATAGAAACATTTAGTCCCTCAATTCACTCTTTAATGCTCTCTGTTATCATTCCTCCTAAATCATTAAATGATGTGAGCCTATTCTATATTAGGTTTTGCAGATTTTCCTAGGGAAATCAGCCATTAAGGTAGTACTCATGGTGCAATTTTTCCATTGATCCCGCCTAGGACATGACAAAACGGAGTTCAGGGAGGGGAAAAATCAAAAATTCAAAATATCTCTGTTATAAGTGGGACTGAACAGTTGTATAAACCAATAATATAAATGTTCTATCTAGTTTTTCTATATCTTTAATATTAACTGAGATATTTGCAATTTTTTAATTTTCAGCCTTCAGTAAACCCCACTTATAATATCTCAACTTTTATTTTAAGTAAATGAGTCATCAAAAATCTCATTTCCAGTGAATATTTTAATTTCTGTTTACACAGGCCTTCTACAAAAGAAATTCAGAATAGGTGATGAGATGACTAGTGTGTTTCCCACACATGGGAATCTGCTTAGATTACAGACTTTTTATTCCTTTCATTGTCACTTTGAGGGCAATATTAAGCAGTACCAATGAAAATGGGTCGTCTTGTCATAGATCACTAGTAATCTCAAAGCTGATTGAGTCTCCAACAATAGTTTTAGGTTTACAGAAAATTATTTAACTTGATCGCTATAACTTTAACACTATAGCGGTGGTCAGCAGTTTTATTCGGACTAAACGACTGAGCCGAATGTAGCAATGCTCGGTATGTGAATTAGCATCAACTCCTCCATTATTATAAGCTGGATGAACATTTCTATGAACGAACAGGAGTGGGAGTTCTAAGAGAGACATGAAATGAAAAATGGCCATATTTGGCTGCGTATTAGGGTTTTTATATAAATCTTTATTTTCTTCTGAGTTGGTATTCTGGCAGGTGGAAGTGACTTCTAATGTAAGTAGATGAAAGAAATGGCTACGCTTCCACTCTAACAATTTATTAAAACGGCAGAGCGCTTTCGATGCAGTGCACCATCATCAGTGCCCGAAAGTCTTGGATGTTGACCTGATGGCCCTTAGAACTAGACTGGAACCCAGTTACAGTGGAAGCGTAGCCATTTCTTTCGTCTACTTACTTTATTAGCAGATTTCCCTTGAGGGAAATCAGATATTGAGGTCGTACTCATGACGCGATTTTTGAATAATTTCTTCAAATGTCCATCAATCCTACCCAGGAGATGACGAAAATGAGGTCCGTTCAAAATTATATTTATATATTTGTCTGTTAACACTCTACCGGTCGCAATGTTTATTTAATCGTCACCAAACTCGGTATTTAATCATTTTAGGTAAAAAGGAAGATCGAGTTCGTTAACGGCTGAAATCGGACCAGTGGCAGGGGGAGATTTTCGAAAATTAGAAATATCTCCGTTACTATACGTCGGATCGAAACATTGTATAGAATCACTCTTATTGCAAATTAAATTTACTATAAATATTGTTATATACATTTATTCTCTATCTTGAATATTAACCGAGATATTTGCATTTTTCAGCAAACCGCCACTTCTACTTATGTTACATAAACAATACTCTGCTACATAATAAATCACATTATTCGAAGTTTAAATACCAAAAATTGTATTCAAGAGACCTTTATTATACGAGATACATGCAAATATGTCCCGGTGACCCCCCCCCCCGTCTTAAGGTTTTGGACTACTAAAATTTGATTGATTGAGATAACAATTATTCTGACTCATAATTAATTACAGTACAAGATATAGTAAATAGTTCTCAATAAAATTAATATGTGTATTCTGATATATTTCAGTAACAGTTTTACTTTCCGGTGTGAGGCGGGCAGACCCGTTTGTTTACATTTCTAACCTAACGCTTCCTGTCGGCAGGTTATTGAAATTGGATGAAACATTTCTTATTTCCGTTAGTATTTATTCACGGTGCTGTTGTGTTATCAGTATGTAGATTTATCTGTTACTAAACCACGAGGGAAATCTGCTTAGTTTACGCAGCCCCTACGTGACCGACTTTTTTTCTTATTTAGAGTAACTTTTGTTATGTAATTTTATCAAATAAAAATCCATAAACCCGTTATACTCATTAAACTTTATTTTATTCTTGCATATTATGAGAAGTTTTTTTTTTTTTTTTTTTTTTTTTTTTATCTGAGACCCAGCGCTTCTTGATTGGTTGTAATAAGGTAGTGTGACCTACCGGGGGTGAGAAAAGATAGTTCCCCTTCTGCTGAACTACGTTCCATTATAAGGGAGGTGGTAATATTGAATGGGTGTAATGGAACTCGTAAAGGGTGGGTGACCCGGTAGCTGGTGATACCGGGTGGGTTGTAATAGGATAGGAAGAAAACAAAAGAAGAAGGGAAAGGGATAGATGGAGAGGAGATAAGAGAAAAGACGGCCGCTACGACCAGTAAATAAACCAAAGAAGCCATAAGGGTCGCCCAAACTATCGACTAATCTAAACTATGTTAAACTAAACTAGACTAAGGAAAACTATCCTAAAATTAACCTAACTATACTACAGGGCTGTAATAGAGTGTGGGACATGGGGGTTAGCCCTGCTTGTGATTTATTGGCCGGACCTCGGGCACTATGTGGATGGGTGTCAGCAGCGGGTGAGATCGACTAGGGGCTCATCGAGACCAACCTGTCGCCATCTCACCGGCTGTTGAGGAGGGGGGGGGTTGTCGATATAGTGGAGGGAATCAAAGAATTTAATGTGTCTACGGGAGATGGGTTCAAGGGAGAGGGTATCATGGATTGTGCGGTTGGTGGAGCGTTGTAGGGATGTGTGCTGGACTATTTTCCGGACTATTCCATTTTGAAAATGTTGGAGGGTTTCTAAGGAGGATTTGGTGAGGTATCTGAGGACGGGGGAGCCATAGAGGAGAGCGGGCTGGATGACGCCTTTGAGGATGAGGAGTTTGAGGCGGAGGCTAAGGACCGGGGAGAGGGGAAGGTGATTAAGGGAAGTGAATTTGTTTCTTAGGTACTGTATCCGTTGGCGTACATGGGTCGTGAAGGTCAGGTGTCTGTCGAGTTTGATACCTAGGTATGTGATGGAGCGGGACACGGGGAGGTCGTTGTTGTCCAGTCTGAAGGTGTCGGGGACAGGGGTGCGTTTATGGTATGAGAACACTAGGGCATCCGTCTTCCTAGGGTTCATATGGATGATGATGGAGCGTAGGTCGTCGGATAATTGCTTGACATGCGGATTCTGCCAGGGATAGTGCGCGGGATGGGTTGAGGGAGGTGCTAACAATGGCTACATCGTCCGCGTATGCGGCCACCTCAGTATTCGGAAACTGTCGACTCACCTTCTTTGCGGTGTATGCCGGGGAGAGGGGGGAACCCTGAGGTACCCCTAATTGGAGAGGACAGGATGAGGAAAGGGATTCGCCGACCCTTACTTGAAAAGTTCGGTGTCGAGGAAGGAACGGAGCATTGCTAGGAGTTGGCTGGGGCAGCCATGCCCACTTAGGGTGTTAAGGAGTTCGGCACGGTCGACAGAATCAAAAGCCTGAGTGCAGTCGATGGAGATCATCGCCGTAACGACGTTCCTGCGGAGGTTGTTGGCAGTGTTAGCGTATATGCGGGTTAGTGTGTGGAGGGAGCTGTGTTGAGGACGGAATCCGGACTGCTCATGGGGAATGAGGGATTTCTCCTCACAGAAATCTACAAGATACCGGAGGATTATACGTTCCAGTATCTTGGAGATGTGTGGGAGGAGGCTGATGGGACGGCAGTGGTCGGGAGAAGTGCCATTTCTGGTGGGTTTTAGGAGGGGGACAACAATTGCGTGTTTCCACATGGTGGGGAAGTGACGGAGGTGGAGGCAGGAGATTAGGAGGTCGTTTAGATAGGCAGAGCCTTCCGTGGAGGCTGACGGAGTAGCACGTACTGCACCCTGTCCATCCCAGGGGACTTTCCTCCCTTGGTCCGGCGCAGGATGGCAGAGAGCTGCCTGGGGGAGGAAAACATGAAATTATCATCGTTCTCCGTCCCAGGCGCCTCCTCAGTCTAACGGTACATTGACTGATCTACAGCGGCCACATGTGCCGCTAGCATTTCAGCCTGGTCTGTGGGACTCATCACACCCCTGCCGGTTTGGAGAAGAACAGATCGCCTTTTAGATACTCTGGTCTTTACCAACCGCCAGAACTTGCGGTGGTCACCGGGTGTCTGTCTGATTGTTTCGTGCCACTCTGCCGTCTTCCACTGGCTCATGAGGGTGCGGATTTGGGCAGTAAGGTTATTCAGGACTTGATGTAGGGCAGGGTTTCTGGTGCGGTACCAGATATTCTTTATGTTGTCTCTCTGCCTGATGAGGTGTAGAATGTGTGGGGGGGGGGGAGGCTAGAGTCCTGTGGGTTTACTGGATACCTTAGGGATCGCCTGATCAGCAGCTTCCAGTATGATGTTTGTGAACTCGTCCAGCTTCTCTTCGAGGGTTTGGGCGTCACTGATCGTGGTGAACGCCGGCGTATTTTCGTACATAAGAGACTTGTATAGTTTCTAGTCACCTTTATGAAACGCGTAGGTGGTAGTAGTGGGTTTGGGAGGGCGACCTCGCAGCACATACAGTACTGGTCGGTTATAACTAGTGATAAAGTCCAGTGCGAGAAATTTAGTCACTGTGTGGGGGATACGGGTGAGCATTAGGTCCACAGTGGACATCCTATATGGCGTTTTGAAAGCATGTGAATTTGGATGTATGACGGTGAAGCTAGAATGAACTATCGCTTCACCAGGGGGATTGGTTGAACTATTATTCCAGGAAGTGTGTCTGGCGTTCAAATCTCCAATGACAAAATGATTTATATCTGTCTGAGACTTAGAAGAGATACAAAATATTCTGGTTCGGCCTTAGACCGTCTATACAGGCCGGTGATAGTGTACGTGTGGTTGGCTAGAAAGACCTTCACTGCTGCCAAGTGCTGCTTGGTCGGTACGGGGGGTGACAGGCTCCACTTCTTTAAATGGTATATCATGGCGAACCAGGATGGCGACGCTCCCGACCTTGTCATCTCTTAAGTGGAGGTCGTATACCAAGTATAAACGAGATACACACTGAAAACTAAAACATGGTGGCCAGAATACTTTCTATGATTATGAATTTTATATATATATATATATATATATATATATATATATATAAAACTGCATGCACATGAGACGAGAAATATAAAAATATTGTGGACAGTGAAGCTTTACATAACAAATAATTTTATTATTGACAAATCCACTGTAACATCGGGAAATGTTAAAATGTTGTGGAATGTAAAGGCTTGCCAAAACGAATACCTTCATAGTTCAACCCCAAATGAATTCCTGAGCGAAGACGGGTACCTTAGCTAGTTGAATATATACATACATATATATATATATATATATATATATATATATATATATATATATATATTATTGAAAAGGCATTGGATGAAATAAGCTTAAGTCGGAAAGACCCTTTGCTCCAGCTGGCCGATTTGAACATGTCCGTGTTGACATAACTTGACCACTTCCGTTATCGGAAGGGAAGCGATATTGCTTCAACATGGCCGACAGGTACTCCCGCTGGCCGGAAGCCGAACCTCTGGAGGACATTTCTACGACAACCGTCGCCCTCTACCGAGCATGTTTGGTCGGATTAGCAGGTTGAAGAGCAGTTCGAGAGCGAGCTTTTCAAGCGACTCTTACACCTCCTCAGAACGCGCCGCTGTCAGACCACAGCATTCCACCAGCAGTCAAGCGGCATAGTAGAGCGATGGCACAGGACGTTGAAGACACCCTTCACCGCCCACCTCTCAACTCAAATTCATGGACTGAGCTGCCAACTATTTATAATTTTGAACGGACCTCATTTTCGTCATCTCCTGGGTAGGATCGATGGACATTTGAGGAAATTTTTCAAAACTCACGAGTACGACCTCAATAGCTGATTTCCCTCAAGGGAAATCTGCTAATATCTCCGTTATTATGCGTCGGATCGAAAAATTTTATAGAATCAATCTTATTGCAAATTGAATTCACTATAAATACTGTTATATACATTTATTCTGTATTCTTCTTGAATATTAACCGAGATTTTTGCATTTGTATTGTGTGTGTGGTCGGCCATGTTCGGGACTTTCCGCCGAGAGCTAGTGCGGCCGTTTCCGTAGCTATTCGTCCCTCGTAACTATTCTAGACCTATGTCTAGAGATTCCGTACTACTACTGTTATTATTAGGCAGATTTCTCTATTGTAAAACTTCACATGGGAAATCTGCTTAGTTTACGCAGCCCCTGCGTGACGGACGTTTTTCGAATTTTCAAAAATCCCCCCTCTATCCCCCCCCCCTTGCACTGGTCCGATTTCAGCCATCAACGAACTTGATCTTTCTTTTACATAAAACGCTTAAATATGAAGTTTGGTAACGATCAAACAAAAATTGCGACCACTAGAGCGTTAACAGACAAATATATATATATATATATATATATATATATATATATATTATACTAGCTAAGGAAAATCATTGTTGACTGACTAATGGTGGTATTTTTATAGCAAGATTTCAATGTGTAAAGTTGCATTTCACTCCACGACGTATTGTTTTTTTCAAAATAGCCAATCCTTAACTTTTGGGGATAATAGAATAGAAATTTTAGTTTTGAAGAATATATGAAAATGCGTTCCTAATCTATCCCTCTCCACTTTTTGACTTACCGTTTTTGAATAATTCAAACCATAATCATGGACAGCATTTATTAAAATTAAATATCATCTATAATGAACATTTTCCTGTCAAAAACCAATCCGAACACATATAGTTTAAGCTCAGTTTTATACATATGATTATATTCGTAATAGTAAATCTTAGTGGAAATCACTTCTCGTCATGCCAGGAAATGAATAAACTCAATTAACTCCCGTCAATTTCCGCTCTCGCAGGAGCGTTATCATCATTGTTTTCCTTGATGATTATTGATTCAGAATATTATTTTAATAACTTATCTCCCTGATGGAAGTAAATAGTAGATCCCTAAAAATAATTTCATTTATGTTCAAAAAGCTAGATGAGGGGAGGTGAGCCCCCCCCCCCCTCTGCAACCTAAGTAATACTTTTAACATTCATATCGAGTATATATTAAATACCAGATATGAATAAATATATTAAATACCAGAATTCCCTTATAGTTTACATTTCTATTGGAAATAAATAACAAAGTTATAGGGAAAATAAATAAATGAGGAGGAGGCGACGAAGATTTATAACCTCACTAATCCGAATCATACTTCCAACTATCATATAAGACTAAAACATAACATCTTTTGTCATAATATGCATTTATTAAAAACACTTAAATAAGCACTAATAAAATTAACGACTCCCGATATAGTTTTAGCATATATCCCGTGTTTACTTCATTTACGGCAAAAGTGAATACAACAAAAGTTACTTTAAATAACAAAAGTAAACAACTTGTCGGCATGTTTGCCGAGAATCTAATAGGAAACGAAAATTCACAATTTTAGCAGATTTCCCTTAAGGGAAATCAACTATTGAGGTTGTACTGACGACAGAATTTTCGAAATTTTTCTTCAAATGTCCATCGATCCTACCTAGTAGATGAAGAAAATGAGGTCTTTTCAAAACTATATATATATTTGTCTTTTACCGCTCTAGCGGTCGCAATTTTTGTTTAATCGTTACCAAATTCGATATTTATTCGTTTTTTGTAAAAAGAAAGATCAAGTTCGTTAACGGCTGAAATCAGACCAGTGGGAGGGGGGGTTTAGAGGGGAGGATTTTCGAAAATTCGAAATATCTCCGTTACTATATGTCGGATCGAACAATTGTACAGAATCAATCTTATAGCAAATTACATTTACTATAAATATTGTTATATACATTTATTCTCTATCTTGAATATTAACTGAGATATTTGCATTTTTATTAAATCGTCGGCTTACGGACGAGAGTGACTTTCCCGCCAAAAGCTCGTTCGGCCGTTTCCTTGATTGCTTGGCTCTCGTGAAATTTCTCTGGTACTTGTGTATTATATCCACCACATTTTAGTTCCACGCGCGCTACTGAAGTGCGACTGCATTCCATTTTGTAATGCATTGAAGATCATTTACTGCTGGTGCGAAGAATTGACATCTGACAATTTTTGCAAAAAACAACTCAAAGCACCCTGGGAAAGGAAATAGAGACACATTTCAATGCATTTTAAATTGTATTTCCACACATTTCCCGCCTAAATGTGAATAAAATGTTTTATTTTTAAAAATTGTGTTTTCTTTTATTTATCATTATAATTCCCTAGAAGGTTATAAGGTAAGTATAACCTCCATTGCGGGCAATGAATCGCTACTTAAAACAGTAGCGCACTCTAGCGTGGAACTAAAATGTGGTGGATATAATACACAAGTACCATTTCTCTATTGTAAACCTTCACGTGGGAAATCTGCTTAGTTTACGCAGCCCCTGCGTGACGGACTTTTTTCAAATTTTCAAAAATCCCCCCATCTAAACCCCCCCCCTCCCACTGGTCCGATTTCAGCCATTAACGAACTTGATCTTTCTTTTTCCATAAAACCATAAATACCGAGTTTGGTGACGAATAAACAAAAATTGCGACCGATAGAGTGTTAACAGACAAATATATATATATATATATATATATATATATATATATATATATATATATATACATATACTATATGCTACTCCCGTTTGGACCTAAAAATTTTAATATAGCTTATAATCATGGAAGAATTAATGCTAATTCACATACCAAGTTGTGTTAAATCGTTTGTGCCCAACAAAATTGTTGGCTTCCACTTTAGTTTTTAACGTATATCTCGTTTATTTATACTTTGTTATACAGCAAAAGTGAATATTACAAAATTTACTTTAAATAACAAAATAAACAATTTTTGTCATGTGCATATTTGCAGAGAAACCAGTAGAAAAAGGAATATGTATATATATACTAGCTCAGATACCCGGCTTCGCTCGGGAATTCATTTGAGGCTGAATGGTGAAGGTATATTTTTGGCAATGCTTTATTTTGCACACTATTTTGACATTTACCCATCCCAGTGTTTAGGGTTTATACCCGTCGTTTCTGTGGATTTGTTAATTATAAAATTAATTCTTTATGTAAGATTTCACTGTCCTCCATATTGTTATATTTCCCATTTCCTGTGAATTATTCATATATTTGAATTATTAAGGACAAAATATTATCATACATTTGAATTAATTTTTCCAGGTGAGGTACCTGATAGTTCATATTGAAAAGAATTGTTGAGCAACTTTCTCTAAATAACAAAATAAACAACTTTTGTTATGTGCATATTTGCCGAAACCCCAATAGGAAACGAAATTTTTTTATTTTTAATTTCAGGCCTCCCTTATAAACCCCCACTCCTGCCCGTCCCTAGAAATGTTAGTATGGCTTATTATAATGAAGGCGTTAGTGCTAACTCACATACCGAGTTTGGTTTAGTTCGTTGAGTTTTTTGTGCCAAATAAAATTATTGACTTCCGCAGTAGTTTTTAACTTATAACTCATTTATACTTAGGTATACGTCAGAAGTGTATATAACAAAAGTTACTCCAAATAACAAAATTAACAACTTTTGTTATGTGCATAATTGCCGAAAATGCAATAGGAAACGAAATATCGCTATTTTTAATTTCAGGCCTCCTTTATAATCCCCACTCCTGTTCGTCTGAGTGAAGATTAACATAGCCTAAAGTCTAAGTTGGCTAAGTAGTAATATACATACCAAGTTTCATAAAATTCGGTTCAGCCGTTTATGCGTGAAAAGGTAACAAACAAACAAACACAAATGAAACAAAATGCAGTTATGGTGTCTATGACATGTGAAACAAAAAGTTATCGTGAAATTTCGCGAAAAAAATCAATGTACAGACAGAGGTTACAATTTTATATATATATATATATATATATATATATATATATATATATATATATATATATATATATATATATAATTTAAAAACGGACCTCATTTTCGTCATCCGGGTAGGATTGATGGACATTTGAGGAAATTTTTCAAAACTCGCATCATGAGTACGACCCCAATAGCAGCTGATTTCCCCTTAAGAGAAATCTGCTAAAAGGCATCGCATGAAATAACCTTGAGCCAGAAGTACCCTTTACTTTCTGCTACTGGTACTGTGCGCATAAAGTAGTGTACCCTTTATGAAGCTTATTTTTAAGACTGTGGAGAGATTCTTTTCATTACATTAACTTACTTCAGCAGTGGACATTTATGTATTTAACAAATCAATAATTTATTTAGTATAGAAATCTTTTTATTACAAGTTGTTTTCAAATTTCTTATTACAAAAGACTTTTTATTTTAAAATTGTATTATTTAATCTACCTTCTACTCCTTCAAGTTGTTTAAATTTCGAGGGTATGGTCCATTTTGATTAGTCCCTGAAGGACAAGCAATTACCTCAGAGGCTCACTGTACCCAACTTGAGAGTGTTTTTTGCAACAAGACAATGCAAGACCCAAAACATCCATGATAACCACAACAATAGTCAAAGAATTGGAATTCAATTTTCTTCCTCTTCCAGCCTGTAGTCCAGTTCATGCCTTTCGGATTACCTCCTGCCCTTGTCTATGGGAAACTTCCTCCATTGTAGGTGTATTGACAAATTTGTAAAAGTGGAAAATGAGTGTAGTTTTTTCCATTATAAAATTGGTACCAGAATTGAATGGCTATTGTATCAGCCTTGTGTTTTATCATTGCTGTCTTTAGTGATTTCAAAGACTGAAAAAAATGGTGACGACAGGCCATAAAAGCAAAATAGAAAGTCTAGGAAATATGGACTATTCACCTTTGAGAGATGCAAATATGAAGACTATTAATCTTCATTTCACTTGGGTGCACTTTGAACTAAATGAGGGGGAAATATCATGTGAAGCATTCTTAAAAATTATTCAAAAATGGACAGAGTGAACCACTGAGATAATTGCTCGAACTCCAGGGGTCTACCTCAAATTCTGTCATACCCTCAAAATTCCACCATATTATAACATAATTTTTTTTTTTTATTCTTTCAATTCAGTCTCTTCCTGGGATAGGAAGTGTTGGTAGTCTTGATTTAACCCACTGTTAGTTCATTTTTATTTTCAGCTGGTGGTGAGGCTGTTCAGGTTAATCCGAAACAATTAATCAGGTTAATCCGAAACAATTTTATGGCTCCTCACAATTTATTTTTATAAACACTTAGCGTTTTTGAGAATTACATTCCCATCCTCAGAACTTAGGGCGTGCCTATAGAGATGCTACAGGGCTAAACTCTGCCGATGCACGGCCTGAACTCAGGTTCATCAGCTGAGTTCAGCCCAGTAGCATCTCTATACGCCCGCCCTACGCTCTGACGATGGGAATGTAATCCCTAAAGCACTGAGCGTTTATAAAAATAAATTGTGAGGAGCCACAAAAGAGTTTGGGATTAACCACGGTTAGCTATTAGGATTTTTGAATCCACCTATTTTTTGTCACATGTTATAATTTGTTGTGATAAAACTAATGTAATTTGGGATTTTCAGAATATTTTTATTAATTTATATCCTTTGTTCTTTATACCAACTGGTGTGGAATACCACAGCTTCTGAATCAGAAATGATGTTCTGCATGTGATGGAAAACTTTATATTAAGATGCACCTAGTTCGAAACAAAGTTTTTACTTTTTTGCATGGATCTTTTTCTAAACATTCTTTCAGTCTCTGAATCAAGAAATGTCCAATGTGATATTTACTTTCAATACAAAATTTCCTTCAAACCTTTTTTTTAAACCTAGTCTGTGCGGTGCAGATAGACACTGCATCTGCCCTCTCTACTTCACAGATTTCATGAGCCACATCTATCGCTTTGTATCCTTTTTTAAATTAATGCCTCAGTGTGAGTTTCCATGCTTGTATTGAACTGGAATTAGGAAAAATAACCAAAGCCTCTTCCCTTGCCCAAGTTTAATTTAAGTCTGACATAGTGGTTTTAATATTTTAGGAATAATATAACAAAGGTTTACAATAGGCATTTTTTACGAATTAGCAAAGAAACACAGACTTTTCAACCATCCTAGTATTTTTTACTGGAGGGGGAAGGTTTGCTTCCTTCACAGGATTCAAATCAAAACACAAAAGCTTATCACTTCAGGATTGTTTATTTTCTTTACAACATGCTGATAAAACGTAGGATCACTAAAATTTTAAAATTTAAGTTATTTAATTGACTTATTTAGCTTCTAACTGAATCTTCTTCAAATTTAGAATGCTCTTTATTTATTACACCATTTATGATTTAAGCATCTTTTTTTATGGATTCTTATTGAGCTCCAAATTGTAAAACATTTCTTTATTATCAATATACTCCCTAAGATAAAAATTCCATCCATATAGTTGTGGCGGCCTACTTCGTTCAAGGTGAAAACTGAATTTAGGGTTAATCAGGTTTTTGTGTTGTTGATACATTAGTCATTGTAATTTGTTTTGTATTCTATTGCCATGAGTTATAAATGCTTATTCAACTCTTAAAAAAATGTCAGATAAATTTAATTTTATCAAACAGTGCACAAGTTGTTTCATTGAAATGGGAGTGCCATTAAGCATTCTTACTAAATCATTATTATAATTATTATTTATTAATGTCCTCTTTTTGCTACTATGACTAATTGGGAAGCGTTATCTGAAAGTTACCACCCTTTTCTAGCCAGGTTGGGACTAAGGATTTTATTTAGTAGAGACCGCCACTAAGTACTAATTCATTTATGTAAAAATTTATGTTTTATTCAAATACATCAAGCAGTGGCAAATATCCATTTCGAAACTCTTCAGCTTTCTGTTTGGTTTTTTTGAGTGCTTCTGTTTTTAAAAAATCAATTTCTCTGTAATCAGTTATAGGTTTACTTAAAGTTGTTGTTGTTGACATTATTTCATTTAATGCACCAAGATCCAAATCTAAATATTGAATTTCTATGTTCTTTGAATCACACCATTTCTTGACATTTGGCATACAGAAAATTCCCTGAAGACTTGATATTCCTGAATTAAATTGTCTCAACTCTAAGTAAGCATTCAATTCTAATCTTATAGATGGTGACGTGGTTTTAATGGTTTCATTTTCACATTTGCTTCTCATTAAATTTAATTGCTTGAGATTTTCATTTTGATGGACAGGTGATTTTTGAAAACAGTGTTCATCATATTTGGTATCAAGTTTTCTGTCTGATTGTGGAGAATTAATGATTTGATTAATTAGTTTGATCTTTTGGGCTTCAGTCAAGCATTCAACAATTGGAATGAAAACTCTTGAAGTACTACTGCAATACGAAACTTGTTCTTGACTTGTTAGAGGATGTTCGCCTGTTACAATATTTTCTTGGTGTATATTGGATAAAGAATCTGTTGTATCTTGAGGAGAACCTTTGAGACCACAGGTCTGAAGTAAACAGTTCAAACATCCCATCATAATACCAACTGGAAGATAAACAAAATAATGTACCTCTTAGAGAATACACAAGTCGAAGCAGTCATCTGTAATAACTAAAGTTGAACAACATTGGCTACCAGTAATAAAAAGAATACTGAGTCTCCATATAAAATATTAAACAAAAAAATAAAAAATAACACTGAATACTCGTGGAGAAGATGTCGTAATGAAGTTAGATGGATAAATGTTGATTATAATGAACACTTCTTCTCTCTCAACCCATCTCTGCACTTCCCTATCTCCTTTACTCAGTTGACCTTGAAGATAAGGTGAGGAAAAGGCTTACTCATGATTACACATTCTCCAAAAAAGAAAATATTATTCTTTTATAAATCGTTTTAGTTTACATTTTCTTTAGATTATAAATCACAAGTAATGTAAAATTATTTATTTTACTTTTTTGCTAACCTAATAATTTCTCAACTTATATAGAATTATTATTTTGTAGAGGTTATGTTATGGTATTCTGTAAAGGATTTATAAATCCCTATATCTTTTGATGGTATTGGTATCATATTTATTAACTCTCTAACTTGTTATATTGACACTGCATAGAAACTGTAATTTCAGGAAAATGAGATTGAGGAAAGAATAAAATTATAATTTATATGTTTAGTGAATAATTTTTTTATTTTCCAAAGAACTTTTATAAAAAAAATAATCTTTAACTAAATATCTTGATCACATTTTATTTTATTTCATTTTCACAGAACTATAAAGACAAACTACATATGTCAGAGATTATCACATTAAAACATGCTATTAAAACAGACATAGTATTGTTTAACAATTAAGCACATATCACAATATCAATGAAAATGGATAATAACTTCAAATATACTAGACAATCTATAATTAAACTATAGATATAGCACCAAATTTAAGTTGTTAGTTAAATAAATATTTCATTTTTTTAAATTTAATGGTAACTTTTGATATTTTATATAGTAACAAATTGATAATAAGAATACCAAAGAAAGAATATAAACAGTAATACCCATTGATAGATCAATTACTTGTCAAATAATGAAAATAAATCAATAAATGAAATTATAGTTTATTTCTAATTTATATTAAAATAATAAGGGATTCATCACTTATTTTGGTTTATAACAATTAAATCCCTGCCTTCTTTATATTGTTCCTTATAGTCCTTGTTTTAATGTAGTAATGATAAAGATTTCACCACTACCCCTTCTAGCTCATTTTTAATTTGATCTTCTACTGACAAAAGTTGCCAACAAAGAAATAAAAATTAATAGTTTTAATATTGGAAACGTCTGTCATGTATACGCTACATAAATTAAGCAAATTTCCCATGCTCCGTTCTTCAATAAACATCCTTTATATATTTAGAAAAGCTAAGTAGAAATACAGTTTTCTCACTTGGATGGATATCTCAAATTACCATAGTTCTGTGGTTTCTCCTTAGTAAGGACTAATGAAAACAATACATGGCATGTAAGCAGGAAATGACACATTCCATGGTACGTAAATTATTTTAAAAATCCTATGAGTAGAAATGCTAGATTAATGAAAGGTGAAAATTAAATGAATAAAAATAACTCTGTTAATATTAAACCTATTGCAAACTGAGTTGGGAGAGCAAGAAAAGTAAAAAAATTAATTAATGTAGGAAATAATTTTGTACCCCTTTTCTAAATCCTACGAAACCTACTTGCTCTAATTTGTTCATTACTGACCAACCTACTTTTAGTTTTTGAGAGTTAACAGACAAACTGTATTCATAAATTTAATTGTCATTATTTTATCATGTAGACATTTCTCTTATCATCAGAGCCAGACTAAAGAGTGAAGGGACACTGGATTATTCCCATTAAGAAATCACGCTGGAACCAGAAATTAACTAATTAGACTGATGATTCAAGTCTGCAACGTTTTAATCAGTCAAACTGTTACAAAAGAACTGACTGAAGCAAGCATGTTAGTCCTATATTCTGCTTGGGTCCTCTACTCCTCGAAACTCACAAATTTGCTGATAAATACATCAACTGGATTTCCTGTTGTGTTTTAGCAGGTTTCCCTTATGGGTCCGTTCAAAATTAAAAATTAAAATCAAAATTATATATATATATATATATATATTTGTCTGTTAAAGCCGTAGCGGTCACAATATTTGTTTGATTGTTACGAAACTCGATATTTAACCGTTTTATGTAAAAAGAAAGATCAAGTTCATTAATGGCTGAAATCGGACTAGAGGGAGGGGGCTTTAGAGGGAGGATTTTTGAAAATTCAAAATAGCTCCATTACAATACGTCGGATCAAAAAATTGTATATAACCAATCTTATTGCAAATTAAATTTTCTATAAATATTGTTCTATGCATTTATTCTTTAGAATATTAACCGAGATATTTGCATTTTATTAATTGTAACGGACAAAATGAGATCGGCTAACTTCGGGTCTAGTCATGAGTTTCTGTCAAAAGCTAGTTCGGCCGTTTCCGTAACTGTTCGACTCGTGAAATTCCTCTTTTGTAAAACTTAACGTGGGAAATCAGCTTAGTTTATGTAGCCCCTGCGTAATGGACTTTTTAGTTATTGCAGATGTAAAAGTATGGCTATAGTCAAAAACTAATTCTTTTAATTTTAAGGCACCCAGATAAATGAATGTCAAGTGCAGCATGGTGCAACAGATAACATTCCTAGGATGCTGTATCATGCTCCAGCAAAACAGGATAAATCAACTCACAATTACTAATTCCATGCAATTAGTGATTGTGAGTTGATTCATCCTTAAATACCCAGAAGTGCATAAAGAACTTTTTAGAAAAACATATAGTACCATTTGTCCTTATTGTTTCCAAGAAGTAGATTTTTCATAATGTACAACACTGAATTACAACTCACGAGTCCAAATTCCTGATGGGTAGATTTAGAATATTGGTATCATATACTCAGCTAGTTTTGAACTTGTTTAGGATTCTTCCTCAAGCTGCATGCCTTCTCATAGCCTATCAAGTGCAATAATCGTTTGATTATTGGACACCAAGCTTTTTATTAAACTCACACGGGTCGTGGCCTAGCACTGTATAAGCTTTTCCTAAACATCATTTTAGAGTCATTCAAAACTCAGTAAGACATAACAAATTTTGCAAGTAGAAGACCCAATTTAGCCATTAATATTTTATATATATATATATATATATATATATATATATATATATATATATATATGTGTGTATTTATGAAATGTATTGTATAAGCTAACTTAAAAAATAAATAAGTGTAATTATAACATATTTTAAAACTAATTCTTTTTACAACTAATTTTAATGGGTAAATGATTTCATTATGCCAAGGGCCCTTAGTTCGTTCTTTTAATTCACATCCCATTTAATGAGTTAAACACAATAAAAAGTGCAATGGTAATATGTTCACAAAATAAAAATTTCTTTCATTATTTAAATCAATAATACCATAGTGAGTTTGCAACTTAGCAGAAATTTCAAATATTTAAATAAAAGCATGCTTCAGTGGGAGTCTTTATTGTAATATATTAAAAATGTAAATGTGTTCCATCTAAATGTCAATGAATTTTTATCATTTTAAGCATTAATTTTTATAAACATTTTTTTTAATGGTGAATATCATAAGTGTTTTACTAGAATAAATATTGTAAAATTCAAAATAGTGCAAAAAGACCCTAGAAAATTTGAACTGTTATGTAGAAGTTAAAATTATGAAAAGTCAAATTCTAATAGATAGACTTTATTAAATAATCTAATTGTTCTTTAATTTCTAGTAGTTGTTAAAAAATAACTTATTCTAATTAAAGCTGTAATTTCTCAAATATAGCTCAAATAGTTTTGATTTATACTTATAATCTTAAGATTATTTTGTTTTATAAGTGTAAAAATCCCTTTTACAGTAGTATTTTTTTTATTCACTTTTGTTTCAAACTTCACACAACTAAGTGATTACTATTAATTATTAAGAAATTAGCATGCAAATAATGAGTAATGCAATTTATTTTGTTCAGAATATAATTATTATTTTAGTATAAATTTGTTCTCATTAATGTAAATGTGAGAATATAATTAGCAGAAGAATAAATTATTCGACCAATAATAAATAAAGAATGAAACCATTCCAAAAATTTTATTTGCTAATATTGTAATAAATTATTCCATAATAGCAAGAAATGGCTAAGGTAGGAAAACTCTTTGCTGCACACCTTACTGTTTTAATTGGTTCAAATTATATAAATCCTAAATCCCTCTGCCTAAATATAGTCTTTCCCTGTTCTAATTAGTCTTAGTTTCAAAAACTTAATCATTTTATATATATATATCCTTTATTTCCTTTCACTCAATCCTGGCAGGCATCATAATACCTCCCAGTCCTCAAGTATCATTGACATGTCAAGACATTCAAGCTAGAACTGAAGGGATTTATTTAAAATAATCATTTGATAGCTGCAACATTGCTAGAGTTTATACAACAGGAACTCTACTGTTTGTAGCCCAATGTTAAAAATTAGAGAAACTATTATAGTTTTTATCTGTTCATCACAGATTCATGCATTTTAAATTAAAATATCAAATATTATACAGAAGTGTTCAAAATTCCTATTTATTTTCAATCATTTTTTAATTAACTTACAAAGAAGAATAATGGAAGGATTTCATCAGTTAAGGAGTTTCAAGAAGGTTACATTAAAATATGCCTGAATTCAACTTGTGCGGACTTATGTCAGAAAAATGGCTGAGTTTATAGAACACACAACATACCATTATTGACCAAGGGTATCACTCCAAATATTACTCACCTCTAATAACAATAACAAATCCACATATTAAAGACATATCTCTTCTTATTTTTTTTTTGATTAAATTAATATTCACTTATACAATTAAAAAAAATGTCTAGCATGTGCGACTAAACATTTCATTTCATTGATCATCACTATATCAATTCCCTTTGGCTTTGTTGGAACCGAACCGAGGACTCCGAGTTGTTAAAGAGTTTTATTACCTAACCCTTAGCCACATGATTTCCCTGGGACTCTTAGGATTTTTTAATTATTATATCAGAAAAGTAGTAAGAGGGATTTTTTAATATTAAATTCAGTATACGATTTTAAAGCATCATTATTGGACCTTAGATTTGTAAAATAACCCATTTAATAATATATATTTAAGTTATAGTAATGCAACACTTGAAAATAAAAATTTGTAAATTAAAAATACAATTTTTTATTGAACAAAATCATTGTTGATGCATAAAATAATTAATTTGAGGTACATTAAAAAAATTAATATTAGAAGAAAATAAATGTAACATAACTCCAAATTAGTTTATAAAACAATGTTTAGTAACCTTTATCACCCCTTAATATTATTTCCATGAAATGTTAGCATCCTTCCATTTTGTTCTTATGCAGTGCTCTAGAAAAGCCTTCATACTATCCTGATCACTTTTATTATCCTCTGACTGTGTTGTATCTGAAATAAAAAACAAATAGCATTACAAATAAAAACTTTACAGCATAGCTCTTGGTATGGTACAGATTAATTTTAATATCAACTTAAAATTTTCAAATGTTTAAAAGTTTATATATTTTTTAAATTTATTATTATCCTCAAATATAACTACAGTAGGAATACACTTGAATACTTTTGTCTTTTATTAAAATTGTTCAATTCCACCAACTTAAAATTGAAGAATTACAGGATCATTACAAATTAAACTAAAGCTTTACGTTTTTTTTTTCTTCCCTTGGTGCCTAGCATTGGATTATTGCTTATGCCAAGTGTGCCATGTATTTCTTGAGTCTGGAATTTGATAATGATAAAACATTCTACAAGGGTACATTAGTGGGTAAAAGCACTATACTTGGATACTAGAGGTTCACCAAATTCGCGACTGGACATTGCACACTAATTTTTATTTAGCTCAGCATTTACTGGGTTTAGAGTTGGGGCGTCTATCCATTCCCCCAGTGCCCAATCAGAATTATGAGGTAATTGAGTAGCTGCTTGAATAAAGTACAACCATGGTCTATAATGTACCACAATATGCTAGTAAGCGGTAAGGTCGCTACATGATCTCCTGCAAAGCTTTGAGCCAGACTCTATTTCTCGATGAGATGTTGAAACAAAGATATACGTGGTGTGCATGTGCATGCAGTATGATATGGTCCTGACCCTTGGGGGTTGTAGTACCATTAACGGTATGAATGAGTCGGTGACACATTTATTTTTCTTCATACTAAGTGGTTGTTAATTCCTTCTTTATCAAATCCTTTTACTGCTGTCATGCAGAGAATATACACAACACCTTAAGGAGACTTTGAGTCTAGTCTACATTGTCAGGTTCACCAAACTGTTGGCTGGATACTTATCTGACATTGAAAACTTTGAGGTGCAGTTCTTACTCCTAATGTAAATTTTATGTGGAAGACCCTAGTGTCTGGAAGAAAAACAATGAACGCAGCACCATCTTCACTGAACTGGAGCATTCTGAACAAGATTCACTATAATCAAAACTACCTAATGTGCTAATAGAACATAAATATCATATTTATGGATCATAATCTCATATATATTGGTAAACACTACAAGTAACTTTGCATAATGAAATATTTTTGTTAAAAGACAATTTTACTTACCAATAATTAGTTTGGATTCATGGCATGGATTCTTAAGAGAATCATAATAATAAAGCACAAACTTTCTTTCCACCTTCCAGTCTGAAATAAGCTGTTTTTGACAAGAAAACAGTATTGTGAAGTGGTTTTCATTGTGAACCACCCAAATAGGAAACCTTGGAGTCTTTAAGTAAGAACCTACCTGGAAACATTTTACTGGTAAATAAGATATTTTTTTAAAAAGAAAAATGAATGGTTATTGCTATAGTGATTATTCTTATAATCCTAATGTCAAAAGTAATACTTAAAAAATATGCTCGTGTAAATTAATTTTGACTGTGATTATTATTTTTCTCTAGTCTCAAACTCGGAACGTACTCATATAGAAGACAATTAAAAAGGATTTTTTACTTGAATTATTAGAGTTAAAACCTCTTTTAAACTTAAAAGTAAGTTTTATATTTGGAGATTTTTTTTCTTATACCAGGTACTTTTGTAATCTCGGTCTCTGTGATCTAAAGTCTCAGGTTGACGAGATTGGTAAATATTCGAAAATGTATATGACTATGATTTTAATCTGAAACACTTCTAGATTGACTTCTAGGGCTTAGGGTGTTCTGTTAAATGTGTAAGTAAAAAATTCATTTCTTGAAAACTATAAGACAGACAGAAAATTGGTGGTCTTGACAAGTCGGGGAAGTTTAGGTTCCTTATATGTAGTACTGGGTCTGTAATTAGAGGAGCCTAGTTATGTGACAGACTATGGTTATAGAGGTATAAGTCCAATGAAACAGTGACACCAGTTTGTGAATTATTTCTTTGTTTTCAATATTCCTGTTACCTGATAAAACTCTTCATATGGTACTATAAAACTTACAGACTAATGGAAATAAATGCAAAACATTAATTTAGCTCATTTAAATACTTACTTTACAACATTTGAAATGTTCCTTTATTGACAGATACCCGATGTCAGATCTTTTAGCTATTCCTTTAATAGTACTGTATTTCAACTTAATATTGTTATCAAAGACATTAGAAACAGCACGCCCAGTCAGAAGTAGGTTAACAAGTTCAATAGTTGAGTAACCATTAGAGCTTATTAATGAAGTAATTCCATTCATATCATCTAGAACTCTTAAATAGAATTTATATTATATTCATTCATTTCATCGTGTTATTAAAAATATGAGCTAAATGAGAATTATGAATAGATCGGCAGAGTATTTTTTAAAAACTCCCTTTATTTTTCCCACAGCAAGAAGCCTATATATAAACATTACTTGAAAATTAAGCTGGACAAAAGATGCTTATACATTTGGGTGCATTTGGAATAAATAAAAATCACAGGAGTAAAAGTGAGGGTTAATTGAATACTAAGTACTTCAAAAAACTCGGTTAATAGAGAAAAGATGTGTAGAACAACAATTTTCAAATATTAAATTTTCAACAAGATTGGCTTTATAACATTCCAACTCATAATAACGGAAGTATTCAGAATTTTTAATTGTATATAGGGGTTTATGTTTTTATATGAATTGGTTAAGTATCGAATATTTAACCCTTTAATTGCGCAAAGCCACTATAGTGGCTTGAGCCAGGAGTATCGAGTATGATAGTGATGAAATAAAAATTATGGCTTCTAGAGCAATCATTGACAACTTCACATTCTGAATTTATCTATGTAATACACCTAGTAAAGTTATGATGAAAGCAATTGTCATATCTAAGCTTAAAATAAGACTTTCATGATTTATTGGCTCATTGTGGGATAAAGAGGAGGGGGGGGGGGTAACTAAAGGCTGAAATTTAAAAAATACTAAACTTCAGTTAATTTACCAATGAATATTCAAGGGAAAGAATAACAATTTCGAATATATATATATATATATACAACACATATATAGATAGATATAAAATTTTGAACAGACCTCATTTTTGCCATCTCCTAGGTAGAATCAATAGACATTTGAGGACAACCTCAATAGCTGATTTATTTTTTTATTGAAAAAAAAACATCATTTATTTAATTGTTCTCAATAACGTTTTCTCCAACTCGAATATTAACTGAGTTATTTGTAGCCAGATTTCATTTCAATTAACTGAGTCTACAAAAATCTCATGTCCAGTTTATATTTCAATTCCTTTTTATATAGATTTCTTCACTATTCATTTAAAGGGTCATATAAATGAGCTTATGAGTCATTTATTCTAGTGAGAATAGATTCTGAGTCTATATTTCTGTAATTCAGTCAATATATTTTTATAGTATACAACAAATTCATGCATGACCTTCATTTTCTCTAACTTTGCTGTCATCCTATGTTTATTGGCAGATTTCCCTTAAGGGGAATCCTCCTGTTTAGAGAAGAGCCCTAATAAAGATACTTTGAGCTTTGAAAGAGTAAAAAAGATGAAAGACTAAAAGTCAATGCGAAACTAGTGGATTTTTTTTTTTTTTTTTCTGACAAATCTGGGTTATGAGAAAGGTAAACTGTAGTATGTTGTATAGTAAAATTGGTAAGATAAAAACACACAAGTTGTCTATGGCTATTTATTATTGTTATTATAACGTTTTATTCTTATCTCTTTTTTTTTTTGTAAATATGATTAAATTGAAACGTCCATCATGCAGGGGCTGGGTAAAGTAAGCAGATTTCCCATGTGCTGGTATGACATACTACTGATCTCATCCCACCATATATTCTCTATTTCTAAATAAAAAACTAAATAGAAGATGTGGGGGTCTACTTAAGGGTGAAAACAAGAAATCACGAATAACTTGTTTAATATTTGAGCACAAAAGCATTTATAGAACAATAATTGTGGAGGACCAATAGTTTAATATGATTGAATTAAGAGCTGCCACAAGCACACCCAAAACATGACCACCAGAAGAAGCCGGTTGGAAGACCGGCGAAATATCGTGGGCCACCACAACATAGACACCGCTGGAGATATGCCGCAAAAGACAAATGAAATAGATTCCCAGCGACGGAGTTTAAAACAACGTAAGATTGGTTCTATAACATTTTTCAATCTGACTCACAATAGTGGAGATTTTTTGGATTCCCCTCCCTCTAACCACCTCTCATTCGTATTTCTGTGAGTATTTATATATATATATATATATATCTATATATATATATATATATATATATATATATATATACATACATACACAGAAACATACACACATGTGTTCACACACACACACAGAAATGAAAGCCACCAATGAAATCGCTGACTCTTATTTAAGCAAGAACATGTAATTCTTATTACTTAGTATTACAAGTTAAAACAAAAGCCATGGCTACATACTTTTCTACTCCACGGGAAATAACTGCAGAAATTAAAAATAGTAGACATCCATAGCCATGATGTTTTGTATACTGAGAAATATTCAATTTTATAGCCTTTTCTAAATCATCTTTTGAAGTAAATGATTCTTTGGACAAATTATGAACAATATCTTCTATAGTATTCAAATCTTTTAACTGATCTTGAAGTCTAAAACAAATATAAATCTTTTAATAAGAAAACATTTACAATTTTAAGTGACACAATAGTGTACACAAGACAACCAGGGGTTCTCTACTAAGGTAAACAAATCAAAATGTCAAATTTTAGTTTTTGTTTATGTGCTTTTAATAAACAAAAATTAATTCTTGAATTACAATAACAGGGTGGAGTGCAGTTTAGCCCCACCCTTGGTGGAAATGACCGATGACGTATTTTGGAAATTTTTGAATGCGGTCACTAAAGTCTATCCCCCACAGTCTAAGGATCCACCAAATTAAGTGTGTTAAAAAAGATAAAATTAAAAAAAAAATGGCTGCGGTCGCCATTTTCAAAAGTGCGCTGCCAAGGATGGGGTTAAACTGCATTTTCACCCTATAACAAATACCAAATATATACAAAAATAAAATGTCAATTTACCTTTTACTATTAAAATAATCTGTATGTACTGTGCAAGTGTGTGTGCGTGCATATGTACAAGTTTAAACAGACCCCATTTTCATTAAACACTATGTAGAAAAGTTATAAAACATTACTTAATGAATACGGCTCCAATAGTTGATTTGGCTTAAATGAAATTAAACTAATATATTTGTTTTGGAGGGTGTGGGTATAACATCATTAATACATACATTACTAATGTTGCCATATTTTCTCCAGCTTGCCACAAAATCTCAGCCATAGAGCTTATTAAAGCTATTTCAAGCTGTGACTGGGTTGGCCTTATGCATTCTACATCGTTTTTGTTTTCATTAAAGAGAAGTTGTTTAATTACATAAGCATTAATTGCAGCTAATACGCCACTACATCCTTCCTGCAAATGTTTGATACACATTAGTTACTATGCATTGATTTTATTAATAACATTTTTATTGATTTATTTTTACCTTTGTTTGAAGCAAACCATAAGATGGGCTATGATTAAAAATGAGGCTTTCCCCAAGCCACTTTTTAGAAATAGTTTTATTATTGGCTATAAGCATTTTTTTTAGAAGGGAAGTATCATCTTGTTGCCATCTTATTGTTTCGCATTCAGTGCCAGTTGTATCTTTTTGTTGAATTTCACTTTGATTAGTGACTCCTAATGAGCACTCTGACAAATTATTAATGAACCTATCGTTTGGTAGAATTATATTTTCAGTCTGGATACTGTTGTCTTCTTCAACAGTGGACTGAGTTTGAGTAGAGTACTCTGATGAAAAATGGAAATCTTTTTTTGAATCAGCAGGGTCTTTATCACTGAAAGTTATGTTAGGTACACCATAAGAACAGTGTTCTTCAACAGATTTGCTTTGAATACTTTTTTTATTGTTCAAGTGAACAAAATTTCTAAATGACTGTTTTGTAGGTGAAGGAGAAGTCGAACGATCTGGATTTAAAGTACGCTTACTACTTGAAGTTAGTATAGAACTGATGTCCTTTACTGCTGGTGGTAATGTTTCAGGTGAAGATTTATCTCCAACTGCATCATTAGTTTCTAAAGTTTGAGATTTTCCAAGGAGGTATGATTTGAGTACATTTTCCTTTTCCGTCAATCTGCTTGATTCTTTCTCAGCATATATTTGAGGTTCTTTTTGTGTGTAGTAAAATTTGTCATCGAATTCATAACTAGCTTCACCATTTTCATCTCTTTTAATTCCATTCTGCTTGCCTTTAGAGAAATAAAAAAAAATTAATTACAGAAAACCTATTGCTTAAAGTTAGAACATTATAAATTACCTGAATAACAATATCTTGAATTCAAGCTACTATTGCCATTGTGTTTCCTATGAAATGGGTGCATTTCACTATTCTATATCTTCATTTGTGTGCAATATGAGAAAAATAAGATACCTAACCAGTCCTGGTAACCATCACTGGAAATAACCATCCTCTCTCCTAGGTCTGGATCAATGAAGTTGCTCTTCTCTCTGTTACCTACACATTATCATTTAAATCTGCTTAATATTTGATTTGAAAGCCTTTAAAGTTGTCAAAAATATTAGAAAAATGAACTATGCAAATCTACATTTTGACTTCTCTTAACAAAATAAAGTTTACAAACTTCTTAAGTTATTTATTGGGTCATTGATTATTACCTATTAATATACTACACAATTATTTCCAGGACTTTTTAAAATAAAATTATACATTGAATGCTATTTTAATAACTTTGTTAATAAAATTTTTTGGTTAATTAGTTATTTAAACTATTAATTTTAACTTAGACTTACCACTATGAAAAATTGAATCATTCAAAAATTGATCACTTGTATTTTTAAGACATGACCAGCTTAATGAACCAAAGGGCCAAGAGCCACAATAAATTTTTATTAATGAAAGGAAATCTATTGGAAGACCTTTTTCATTTAATAAATTATGTAGACTTTTTAAATGAGACATTGTCAGTAAGGAAGGTGGATTATGATTTTTATAATTTGTATTCCTCATAGCTTTTCTACCAATTTTAATGTGATGAACTATTACTTCTAGTATACTTTTATATGGTTTCTTAGAACATTTGTTTCTTCTAATCGAATTTTCAATCCTTAATCCTCTAATTAGAATTGAACTGCTGTTTATACTGAGTGCATCTCGTGGATATTCCATGTCTAAAGCATTTAGTGTTGTTTTAAATCCCTAAAAATGAAAAGTAAACAGATTAATCTAAAAAACCTCTTTCTGGATTTTTTTTATTACAGAAGGCATTTTGTTCTTACCTTTCTATGTAAATATTCTCTGACTAATGAAGCGGTATAACTCTCAATAATTTCAGAAAATTCCATTGTCTAGCGGTGCTTGGTACCTAAAGATATTTATATTGATTTTCTAGTTTTCCCTTCTCCTTGGTTCCCTTTGAATATAATTTCCATTAGATAATGGAATAAGGTTTTTTACTTATTTGCATTCTTAATTTGTAAATAATTAAGTTTTTATCTTTTCCCCCCTTCTAGAAAATGGAGGAGAGAGTTTAAAATTTGGCGCCGACCATGTGTTTTATTGATATGGTGGATGGTAACGATCCTGGTGGCAGTAGATGATATTTAGTCCTAGGGCAGAGGGGAAGGTGCCGACTGTCGAACACACATTTTGTGGGAACGCAAGTGTATTTGTTTTTCCGCCCTTTTTGGGTGCGGAGCTTGTAAAAGAAGGGAGTAGCAATGCTGCCGATAACCTTTTATCGCAATAGGATACATAAGTTATAGCATTTTATGGACGCGAACCCGGGGAGCCTCAGTCATGGCTTCTTCCAACAGGGGAATACAGATAGGTTCGGCCTGGTTCCAGAGGAAAATGAACTTAAGACCGCAGCACAGAGGAGTACATTTGGTGACAGAAGAGATTCTCAAACAAATGCCCGAAATATGTCAATTTTCAGTCGGGTTTTTCCATGTACAAAGTGAGTAAAAGTTACCTAATTTTGATAGTATATCTAGATGTAATATTTTGTTTTTATGGTTAGTTTGTATATTTTTATCTTTTTAATTAGTTGTTTTATCTGTAGATCATCCATATTTACTAAAATTTGATAGTTAGCTGTGCAGAATTTGCTATCAGTACTGATGACTGATATCATTGATAACAACTTTGGGATATCATTCTAAGAAATTTCTCATGAATGCCAAACTAGTTAAGCATTTGTTTTCATTTTGATTAATGGTCCTTTTTCGATATAATTAATCACCCTTTAATATAATTAATTATGATTTGTTAAAGTTATAAGACATTCATACTCTTTACCCCAAAATAATTAATTTATTGCCTACTGGTTTCTTTGTTTGGTTTTGTTTCATATATCATAATTTTTTCTAATAATTTCTTAACAAGAACCTCAGCAATTTTTAGCTAACCTGTTTGTATGTTAGGAAATACGTTTGTATTGTTGGTTTTGAGCTTGATATTTGTTTAATTTCTTATATCAACATATTCCTTGAAGTTATCTTCTTATATTTTATTTAAAAAACAGTCTTTAAGACTTTTTGTTTTGAATTACTTAATAATATAAGTGAGATTAGGTCAAATACGTTACTATGCTTCATAGCTAAAGATATTCTAATTTCAATTTTTAATATGTTTTAGTTCTCCATACTTCTGCTAGCTTAGCATTAAATGAAAGCTGGGATCCTGATGTAAGGGATGATATGGAAATGATGCTTAATAAAATAGTGCCTGAGGTAAACAATAGTCTTACATTTTCAACGTTGAATTAATTTTTCTGTTTCTATAATTTGTATTTATAAATAGCTGTGGCCAACTAGATTTTTATGGAATAATAGAAATATGCATTTGTAACCTAGAGAATGTTTTATATTATTCTGCGTGATTTAAAATTAGTCTGTTTGATTTCTCTTACCTATATTGAAATGATAAAGAGTTCTGCTTGCTACATCTTAGTAAGTTGAACTACAATATTTATAATAGAGGGTTTCTTAGTAAACAGCTGAATTATGTCTTTAACCTTTTGAGAAAGTCCAAATTATAGCCCTTATAGATTGCTTTTACTTCATAGTGTATGTTACTAAATGATTGCCTATAAAATGTCATTCTTAAGTGAGTTATCACTTTTGTAGCTACCCCTGAAATGTCCTTGTTACAGTTCGTTAACTTTAGAAACTATCATTACGGTATTGTAATTACTTCGTAATTTTTAAGCGTGAAGCAATCTTCTCGATGCTCAAGTGAACTGCAAGTAGTAATTATGTTTAGTGCATGGCTTGCTAGTTTTTGAAAGCAATAAGATCAGAATATCATAATTAAAACCAATTATGTACGAGGAAATTGAACTTTTGTATATTAAACTGCAGCTATTTTGTCATTTATATTTATTTTATTTAACTTGTTAGAGGCATTTCATATTGAGCTATAGGCTTTCTCTAAGGTATTTATACTAAGCAATGCAATTCAGATGGAATCCACAACACTCTGTCATTCTAATGAAATGTTTCTTTTTTTTAAATATTAGTTTGGTTCAGTGGAATAAATGGAGTATTGATCTTTTTATTTCTTTTATTTCCATAATTACCTTCAATAGAGTAAATTGAGTCTAATTTTAAATCCCATTAAAAAGAAAAGTTGTCAGTAATTTTCTCTTGAATCAGACTATAGTGGCTGCTTTGTTCAGCATTCTGGATTGAACTACAAGAAGTAGGTTCTATGGTAGTATCCAGGCGTGCATACCAACATGTATCATACAGTAGTGTACACATGACATTCCACTATTCTTATGTTAGTCATAGGCAAATGCCCGGTTCCCGTAGAGACAATTGTCAAGGCTATCCACTCCAATCACCCTAAAGGCTCGCCCATCTGTCGTATCACTCTGCTTGTTATCTTCTACCTACCTGTCTTTTATTGCTCTTTATTTGTAACCAGTTGTTTCATATAACCTAATAAGGTAACTAGGAAAATAGCATGTCCTCACTACTTGTTAGACTGGAAAATATCTAGATCTTGTTCCTATAAACTGCCGGCAGCTGCGAACGCCTAATGGGCTGAACACAAAAGGGTATTGAGTTGGAAGAGAAACAAACGACTATATATGTCCATGACCTATGGAGTGCCCATACGATTATACATGTTCATTGACCATGGTGCGTTAAAATTCCAAAGAACTATATGACTTCAAGTTAATGTGTAATGACTAGATATGTTAAAGCCTGGATATACCGTGTTGGTTTTGTATTTGTACTATTCTAATTAACTATGGTGTTTAGCCATCCTAAAGATTGGCCTTAACATAGCCTTACAATGGTGAATAACATTCCTTGTACAACCTTAAACAAGTTTTCAACATATCCTCTGCTTTCTAGAACTAGGTTTTCCAATTTCAGATACATTAAGACAAACCTGGGAGTATGTGGTTGGTGGGCCATAGGAAACTAAACAACCATGGGCTGTATTTGAATGAATGGCCTTTGGTTCATGTTAAAATATGTAACTATTTGTTTTTTATCATACACAAATATTTAAATTCTAAGTAACATTTTGGCCGGGCATGGTAATAAAATAAAGCAGTATAATATATAATTTAATTGTGTTGCTAATTTTACAGGATTTTCTTGAAATAGGAAAATAAAAAAATTGTCTTCATCTATCATGTTGTTCATTTATGTGCTAGGGGTTTTGATGCTGCTGTTGCTCACAATATCTCCCTAAAGCTGTTAATTCTACATCTGTGTAGAATGAGACTAGTGTTCAATCAGGTTTTGTTGGCAGTCTGGAAGGTTCCACCTTTTTTATTCAACTCCTGAAAGCTAATCTTGTCTTTCTCCATGGTATAGTAAATATGAGTCACTATACATTGCTATTATTTTGGTTTTACTATTGATTTTCTATCTTTGCTGTTAAGGATAAAGCTCTTGACATTCTTTTTTACCTCTTCCTGTGGAACATGCCTAAGAACAACCTTAGATCCAGTGAAAGATAATTAATTGATTTTTTTTTTCTTGATATTTCTTTTAACTTCATTTTTAAAAACATTACTTTTTTTAATCTTCTTACATTTCCTTCTTTATCTCTAAATGTTTTTTCCTTATAGTCATAATCTAGATGATATTTATCGATTCTGGTGCCTACAGGCTCTCTTGGGATCGGGGTTCCTGTCGTCAACATTTTTTTAATGGTGCTTTTACTTATTGAAAATGTATTACTTTTGTGTAATTAAATTCATAAAATGTTTACAATTTTAATAAACCTATAAAACAAAATATCAAAATTAATTAATATTTTCTCGGACTTCTTCCCTTAAGGAGACAAATGTTTTTATCTCTAATTTTTTTTTTTTTTTTTTTTTTTTAGGGTTTGCCTTATCGACACTCATGTGAAGGGCCTGATGATATGGTAAGCATATTCTTTGAAAACAAATAAATTTCAATTTATAAGCTATTGTGGTTTGAATTTCCCTAAGGTTCATTATATTTTTGTAAATGCTAAATGTTTTGTTAATGAAGAAATTGTAATAAAATGTGTGTAGTATCTAATTTTGAAATCCCACATCCAGCTTTCATTTTTCCTCATGTTTTTTTATTTTTATTAGTTTAACTGATGCAAGTATCATAATTAATGACTGACAACTGGAGTCGAATCAAGTTGATTTGTCAAAGTATATAAAGATTTAAAATACAGATGTGGAATAATGAAATATATATTCAGATAGGTACTAGTTTTTTTACAATAATCAATTACAAAGGGTTTCATCCAAGAAGTTATCTTAACAAGGTTATCATTGTATTAGGGTATTTAATTTAATCTTGTCCTTTATATTGCAGATAACCCATCCTTTATTGCAAAAACAATACAAACAGTATGAATTTGTTGAGAGATTTCACCTAAATTAATAGTTTGTCAGTATTTCAAATTGTATTATCCCTTGAATGCATTTTGAATTTTACGACACATTTTAATTTTTTTAATTTTAAATATTGATTATATTTAAAAGGATAAATTCTACGAATTGGGTCATTCCATGTCAAATTGACAAACCCCAAAATTTCACCATCTCCTATTTTCATAAATATTATGGTATTGATAATGCTTACAATTTATAAAAAAATATTATTTTTAGTTTTTTTTTTTTTTTTTTCTTTTTTTTCATACCTGTGTCTCTCTTGATTTGAGAAAAATACAATGTCCTTTGGTTCTGGAAAAATAGAAAAAAAAATTGATATTTAGTCACATATAATATAAACTATATAATTAATTGCCTCAAGTTCTAAAAATATTATGGATTAATGACAAGATATGTGTGAATGTAGTTTGTGTAGGTGTTTATGCAGCGTTCAGTTGTTTAAATATTTTAATTTTAATTAATGAGTCAGTGAGGTCTTTTTTAAATAATTGAATACATTGAAAATAAAAATAAACAGCTTAGTATAAAGGAAACTGTGGTCAAATTTAGAACTATTAAAAAATAGGTCTTTCTATCTGGACTTCCTTCCACCCCCCCCCCCCAAAAAATTTAAATGTTTTAGTCCCAAAATTTAAAAACTAAGAATATTTATCTTCAAGAGGGGCAAAGATCATTTTGTAGTTTAAAAATTCATAAATATAAATTTTGTAGACTTAATTAGAGCCTTCCTATGATATTTCACAATAAGGAGGCCATAAAAACATTTCGTAGCTTCCTCCCACTTACAGAGTAAAACATTTTTGTGCCTATAAATAAATAATAGTCAAGATCTATAATATAAGGCTGTAAATTTTAACATTCCATCTAACTGAAGGTCATTTTTATTTGGTATTTTGCCTTCAACAAGGGCGCTTACAGTTTTCCTGCCGGGTCATATTTATGCCTGCCCCAGTCCTAATATCTATATTATCCTATATATACTGTGTGAGTATATATTGAAACGCACTCCAGCTCAGCCTATCTTTGTTAAGTAACTAATGAGATTTGGCAACACATATCTTCCTGTATATATTAAGTGTCACTTACTATACCAGGGGTGCAGAAAGATGTAATAATTTTTCAAATGTTTTTATTGCCTCTACCATTTCATTTCTACAGATTGTTGCTATTAAAGTACTATCTGATTGGTTAATAGCTAATAAGTTATCTATGATCACGTCAAAATCAAATGCTCTAGATTTCAGAAAACATTGCACACATTCTTTTGGGATTTATTTTTAATTAATTTCAAAATATAATAACTTATATGTAATATAATTTTAATATTATTAATGCATTATTTTAAATAATAATTTATGTTTCAGCCGGCCCATGTTAAAGCCTGTTTCCTTGGATCTTCCCTCACAATTCCAATTACTGATGGCAAGCTGAACCTTGGAACCTGGCAGGGGATTTGGCTATGTGAGCACAGAGACCATGCTGGGTCAAGAAAGGCAAGTATATACACTAATAATATTTAAAAATAGACAGGTTTCTGGTTCAGGTAATGTTTTTTAACAAGGCTAAATGAACCTCAATTAAAATAACAAGTATGGGGCACAAATTCAGAGGACATAATGTGACATTTTATTATTTACAATTTATTTCACTAAAATAAAAACAAATCGACTTCTGTTTACATGAACCTTGCAGTTCACTATTGATGTTCAAAAAAAAAAAAAAAAAATATAAATATATATATATATATATATATATATAATTGCTGGAAGATAGTTCCTTCGATTAAAATATGTATGCGCAATACAATTGACTTAACTGGTACTGAATTAGATTTTACCCGAATAAGCAAATGACACCATGATTTGAGAAAAAAAAATGACTTCAGTTTCCAATGACTGAATATTAACAACTGACACTCTTAGACTATACATCGGATTAAGCCCTCTAAGAGAAGGAGATCCCATGTGGTCAAATAACATCCCATTGGAATGTTTCAGACTTTGAAGTTATTATACACGCGCATTCATTAATTTAAATTGTGCTAGTTTTATTGATAAGAAATTGTCTGAAATATGATGAAATTATATTAACTTTGTCTTTGGTGTCTGTCCGCCTGAATGATCCTACAGAAAGGACAGTTAATGAAAATCTGTCAACCTGTACTCATCAACTGCTGACTTTTCTTAGGCCCTCTAGGGAAAAAAAATGCACTGTCATCTCAAATCTCTTGGGCAAAATTTTAGGAATTGCCAATTTTACCCCATAATTTGACAGCCGCCCAAGCCCAATGTTGGTTAAACATGTGCCCACCAGTCTTAACCACTCGCTTTTTTTTTTTTTTTAAAGAATTGTCAAATAACATGCGAAGTGAATCTTTTACTGCAACCCTGTTACATAAAAGCAGTGGTGTTTACACTAGACTAATTACAATATGGTATGAAGTTCTAGGGAAATATAAGGGAAATAAGGTCTTCAAGTGGTAGCTAATAAGTAGCTCAAGACAGTCAAAATTGATGGGTTATACTTTGAGGATGGTCACAAATTATTTTCAGATGCAGTTTTATTGTACTGTAGAAATACATCCAAAACTTTAATGTCATCCTCTCAATAAATATAATATAATTGTTTAATAAAATTATTGATATATGGTTAATTAAAATACTTGTCAAATAAATGGACATTGAGGTTTACTATGAGATATAACATTAGAAACATTCTGGACTATACATTTGTAATGTTCATGTAACTATAAATGGTAACCTAGTAATTCTTAAATTTAAGACTATTATCTTTATGATTTTAATCGACTTAATTTTTTAATTTCTGTTTTAAGAAAGTATAAATTGCTTCTGATTGAATTTAATTGTGAATGATGTTCATGAAGTGATGAAAAAAATATAAATTTAAAAAAAAATGTTATAGTATGAGATGATGAAAGGAGAAAGTTAATGTTGCGATTTCTTGATTTGAAATGAGGAAACCATAAATTTTAAGTAGGAAAACTAATATATTGGTCCTATTTACCCTAAAATTATTAAGAAAAATAGATTCTTTAGATGTATGGTTGATGCACTTGCTTTGGCCTAACGTGTGATATTTTGTGGGGAAATAATTATTGTATGGGTATGTGTTTTATGCAATGAGTGTGATTAATCCTTCCATCTTATTTCCAGTGCAATTAATTGTTGCTGAGCTTTGGTTCCTCATATAGCATTCAATATTACTTTTCTTTGAGTCTAAGTAACAAATCATTGTCCTTTTCTCTTATGTTACACTGTGCTTTTTGAATACATCAATAGTCTAGCACGTTTAGAAGACTTGCATGTAGTGTCAATTTTTACTTTATAAGTTATTGTATGTTTGGTATATTGGTGTGTTGTTTCTCTTGAAGAAGGTATAAAATATTCAAAAAAGTTGTCAATTATGCTTTAGCTTTTTCAGCACTTTATTACAGACACCCACAATTGAACTTCACAATTAGAACAAAATCACTTAAAACCCATCATAAAAATTGTTTAATAATAATCGAAATAAATTAATTCATAAAATATTTTGTTTTAGGTGGTGGTAACTATCAATGGATGCCTGCGAGACTGTAGCAGGTCACCGCTTAGTCCTGTCTCCCCTATAGCATCAACTAGCAGTTAATCATAACTTAAAAGTATGAGACCACTTTGTGCACTCTCATCTTGCTGCTGCTCTACGTCCCTGTGTTTACGTTGCAAGCATTGCTTCATTTCCTCCCATATTTGTATATTATTATTGCGGTGCGGCTCTTACTCAGCTTTCCTCTAACCACTTAATCAGGTGGTCATGCTCCTCAGCTGGGGAAAGTCCACTCTACACTGCTGTTTCTCTCTTCCTTCCTCACGGGTTTTGTGTAGAGAAGAAGAGCCCGAAATGAGGTTGAAAATAATAAACATATATTTAAAAATAAAAAAAATTAAAAAAACTCAAACGAAAATACAAAATGTACGAAATTTACCAAGTGTTCTTAACCGATACGGGCTTCAATATATATAAATATATAAATATACTTAAGCACAATTCCACACATTTTCACATGTTTGTGCGCAATAGAATAGCTGCTATTTCCCAACACAGTATTTTTACGCCTGGTGCTCAGGTAAATATAAAGTTTATTACAAACAATTTTTTTAAATTGGGAACAATTTTGAAGTAGACAATAGACATGCTTAATGTGATTTCTGTGTATAGAGAAATGTCGATTGTCCTACTTATTTCTGGGATAGTCTGAAACGAAGCATGCCTTATGGCATTTCTTAGATGACTTAGTTGGGTTGAATTCGCTTTTTAGCCTCTTTTGGAGGATTGTTGGAAGCCTTAATATGCAGGCTTCAAGCACACCGTCCTGTTACCTGCCAGAGTTCTTATAATGAGCATGTGATTACTTAAAATTATGAATCTCATTTCTATATTCCAGGTATTCCCTGATTTTTCTTATAATAGTCTCTATAGATCAAAGAGGCAGGGGTTTGCAATAAGCTGATGATGAAGTAAATATTTTCATCCTAATTTTTCTCCATTAATAAATATAAATTAATTGAAAAAATTGTTTTCTAATAATTCTGAGCAATAATTTTGTATTGTCATTGATAAAAATTGTAATCATCTAGGTATTTCATTATATTTTTCTACCTCATCCTGATATATAATGTGGCAATGAGTCTACCTTTTGAATGTTCCATTCTATTGCTTAAATAGATTTAAATACATTACTCTTTAATTATTCTGTCATAGAAAAATTATATTCAAGTACTACTACTTGAGACATATTTTTTAATAGTTTGCTACTTCTGTTTAATAAACATGAGTTCTGTTATAATTTTATTTATCTATTGCAAGAGTATCAATTATCATATTGTAACAATTATTTACTAGTTTCTTTTAATATATTAGAGTTATGATGGAGCATTTAGTAAGCTCTTTTATATATGAGTATTGTTTTTGTGCATTACAAGAAAGAATAAATAATAAATATTTCTAAGAATATAATTTAAATATTCATTCTCTTGCATGGAAAAAAGGGGGAAAAAGCATCACTACTAATAATCCTTTAATTTGTTTTCCATCTGTTTGAAGCTAATTAGAAAGACCCTAAATGGCAGATAGCATTACATTACTAGCATGTCTGGTTTTCCTTATTTAAATTGTTTATAAGGTCTTTTTTAGCTATATTGTAAAAAAAAAAAAAAAGTGATAAAAATTAATGTTGGATTTAATGTTTTTCTCTTAAATATGTGTATATTATCATTAAATATTGGGTAATTATTATTTATTATTGGTTATTGTTGTTAAATTTATATGTATCACTATAATGTTAATTAATTAGTTTCTTTTTACTAAATGGTTAATTTAGAGAATTATAATAATAATTTATTGCCCTTAGTTTTCAAAAATATTTTAAAAACTTTTTTCTTAATTTTTCTCAAGTTTTAAATATCTTGTAAAAAAATGAATTATCTTACAGTGTCATTCAAAATATTTTTAAAAGTCACAATTACATCAACATCAGGGTATACCTGTGTTATTGTAATAATTTTATTTTCTTATTTTTGATTGAACTCGGTGTGAAGGTGTTAAACGTGCGTTCTGCTTGAAGCCTCCCATTAGCATTTGTGCTTCAAATATATTCAGGTTTATACAAAATTTATTTCGGCTTATAATATACTTTAAAAATGATATAATCAATGATATTTTTCTGCTTTGAAGGTAGTACTAACCATAACCTTACATGCATTTAGTGTTTTATAGTTGTTTATTTCTGTTAATTATTTTTTCTTTTACTAATAGTGATGCTTTCTTTAGCAGTAGCTGATTATGGGGAATATCATGTCTTTTGATGCCAAGGTTTTACTTAATATATATGTTTTATGTTATTACTGTTGCACAAATAATTATCTTCCTTATGTCTTTTAGTATTACCACGTTTACAGTGTTATTTAATGGCATGTGTTCTGATCTGAAATTAATTTTAAGTTTGATGTTGGACGTTAGGATTTGAAATACCATGTTTTCTCAGCAGAAAAATAGATTCTCTATCCTTGTTTAGTGTCAATAAGATGATTGATTTTTGTTTTGGTTAAATTGTATAATATTGTAAAAGTTAATTTGGAAATACTTATTTATCTTGTCCGAAAAAAACGAGCTTATTGTACAATTTTGAATTGCTATTTTAAATTGTATTCACTTTTAAGGTGAAATGTTTATTAAACTATTTGTTCTTGTGAATGTTATTGGAAAATGATTCCACTTGAATTGTGGGCAGGCAATCCGGCCATTGTTTTAGATTTTGTATAAAAATAAAAAAAAAGTTTTTTAGGGAATGATCTGTACACTTCTTTACAATCATTATATTTACTGATCGCTGGTATAAGAACAATATAGTTAAGGCAAAAAATGCTAACGAAAATGCTATTAGGTACTAAAAAGAAACATTGTCGCTGAATTGTTATATGTTCATTTTCATGTATTTGGAAAACTGATGATTCAAATACATCAAATAGAATCTTTCAGAAGCATGAGTAAGATTTCAAAAGAAAGAGTATTATATTTATTGTGCTTTTCTTTACAAGGTGAGCACTAGGATTTTATTGAATTTATTATTTATTTATTGTTTCCTCTCAATGTTACTTTTAAAGCCTAGTCTTATTTCTATGGCTAATTGGTATGGATTTTCTTCAGGTTGCCACCCTTTTGTAGCAAGGGTGGGGATACAATTTTTATTTAGCGAGTTTGTCACTATAACCTATTTGTCGACAGAAGAGTCAAACCTATGACTCTAGATTTACCAATATTATTAAATCAAAACTAATGTCTTAACTCACTTGGCTAACCTGAGCTCCCAATTCTTAAAATCCTTAGTTTGGGAGATAAATAATTTAATTAGAGTAAAGTAATTAAACTGATTTCTGTAGTTATTTTGTTTATATATTTCTTTAATCAGTCCAAAGATATTAAATTAATGGTACTGGCTGATCTTCATATGTCTATAGAACCGTTTCTCTGTTTTAATTATTATATCCTTAACTAATTTCTATCCAAACCTATCATCATTGTACTGGATCAAACATTTTCAACCGGGAAGACTCAAAATCTCAGAAAAAAAATAATGTTTGAACAAAATTGGTTGATTTGGCTTCTACATCTGTATTTAGAAATGGCCGAACTTCATATACCCCTTCCCACCAAAATGCATAAATATGTTTTTTTTTGTTTTGTTGTTTTTTTTATTTATAAGAGAATTAAATTCTGTAAATAGTAAAACAGAAATTGAAAGAGTGAATTGATAAAGGTGATATGTTATGATTAACTATTATTGGGAAAAGGGTGAAGGTTTATAGTGCTCCAAAACACCTTTATCAAGTGTGTTTTGAGTTATGTTTTCAGAAACATGGTAGATTACCACATGACACACCTTTCGGTATCTTGTCCCTTCAATTTTTTTAGTAAGAAAAATGTTCTTCAATATCAAGATGGTAAAAGGGGGTCTGGTCCAGATTTATTCAAATGACTTTCTGTATACAAATCTATAGTCAGTCCTCTTGAATCTTAATGAGTGGAAAATAGTAATTCTTTCCCCCATCCCATATTCTTTTTTTAATCTTTATAATCTAATTTTTATGTATCTGAAAAGCAAGGTTTCCAATGAATTTGACTCTGGAAGTATTAAAACCGAGTGAAATTTAAAGTTATTGCCTCCAAGCGTCAAACAAAAAATTATTCCGTTGTCAATAAAAAATGTTTTCAAAATATCCTCAATCCCTTAAAATCTGAATTAGGAAGTTCTTATTCATGTTTTAGATCGAAGTTTTTCATGCTACAAACTTTTTTTAGATTAACACATCCTAGACTAGAGATATTTTGGCTCTTCGATTTGGATATTTAGTGCTTAAGGTCTTAATACAAAGATTAATATTAGTCCCTCACTGATACTTTACTTTTTTGGTACATTTTTATTTATGAAAATTTATTTTTACTATTTTCCTAATTTTTATATAAATAATTATTTTGAATTCATATACTATAACAAAGTTTTAATAAGCAAAGGATTCAATTTGTTTGCTATGGGCGTTAATTTAATTCATTTAATACTCAATAAGCATTTGAACAAAAGTTGTTCTCTCATTAAATGAGCTAGCTCATTCGTCCTTGGAAACCAAATGAATTACTAGCATTAATCTATGTATGCAAAAATATTTAGATTGGCCTAAGAATCATGCCGATCCAGAATAATGTCTCTCATCTGAAATGCTGTGCTAAGTATACAAGACATGAGATAAACTTAAGACCTCCCCCCCCCCCACAATAATCTTCCTTTAATCCAGCACTTATATCTAGACTTGAGCTGCTAGTCCTTAACTGTGTTCACTGCTTAACTTAGTCCACTGCTTCTTTGACAGAACTTCGGCTATGTATGTTGATATTTCAGAGGAATGAAAGCTGCAAGCATTAATTTGTACCAGATATCTTCCTGAGCTGGTGAAAACTTTATTATATTAATATTCGACAATTTATGATATAATGATTATCCTATTCTGCAAAATCTAGGTGTTTACTGATTTAAGTAATATAGCTGTGGCTACTACTGGCTCAGTGTTCATACAAGCTTCTGAATAGTTCTATTTTTTGTATTTTCATCATTCTATTTGTATGAGAATGTCATAATTTAATATAAGGATTAAACTAAAACTGCGTTGGGGGGCATGTGTATAATAGCCTAAGCACTTTGTAGAGGCATTCTCTCCAGGCGTGGAGGGAATGCAAGCAAGCGCGCGTAGCACCTTGTTCAAGGCTATCTGCCTTTCACTGCCACAGCACAAGTAATTTGTACATAGTATAGTTATATATAAATATATATATATATATATAAATATATTTGTTTTTATAATTTTTGTTGTGAAAAGGTTATCTGAAATGGACATTATATAAATAGTATGTATTATATCTATTATACTCTTATAAAAAAGACTATGAATAAACTACGATATATTGAATAATGTATAGTACAGTACTACTGAAGTACCTCATCTCTGGGGACTAGCTTTATTACAATATATTATATTGTCAATATATAAATACATATATGTATATGTATAACCATATACAACCACTTCTCTTGCTGTGGTAAATAGTTATTTATTTTGAATATCTTCATAAACAATTGCATCGGATTTAAATTCGAGGCACTTTGTTTTGTCTTTATAATTTCATTAGAAATTCTAAAATTACAAACCATACACACAAGTAATAAATACATTCCAGTGAAACCAAGAAAGTCCTCGTATTCCAAATTCTAGCTTGGGGTTTATACTTATAAATATTAGTTTTTTATATTTTTTTGTTGTTTTTTAAATATAGCTATAAGTTTTTGCAATTGAAATAGGTGAAAAGTTGTGATAATCGACTACTATTGACCTAATTGTCTAGGTTGTAGAGAAAGTGATGTTATTTTATATTAAGAATGTACTTTAAACATTTTTGCTAACAGAAATATACTCGATTATCTTATACACAGTTGTATGTGTTTTGGGACCTGTTGCCCAACGAGGACCAGAAGGTTCCTTGCTTGAATTGTGTCGGGCCTAACGCTGCTTGAATAAAACTTCAGCAATGTTAATCTTTCTTATTGTACATAAAGTTAATGGACATTTATATTATTTGTCGATTAAAATGTATATTTTAAATAAACATCATTTGTATTTATCTATCTACCTTTTAAAATTAAAAGATGGTTTTACATTATTTTTTCATTTTGGACAAAGTTGAAAACAAAACAAAAAAAAAATAAAAAAATGAAGAAAGAAGTAAAGAGTATATACATATATATTTTGATCATTAACTTTTAAAATGAGACTGAGTAAAATTTGTCATTTGACTGAAACAATAGACATCACTCTCTTTACGATCTATAAATCATACTTGAGTCTAAGTTACGTTTTTAGTAACTTAGCTTATTCTAAACATACTGTTTCATATTAATTGGGGTTTTATATGTTTGTGCTTGTAATAAAAGGGATGTTATTCTGTACAGATGTATGAGAAATTCATATTGTCAAATAAAAAAATGCACTCTATTGAGTACATTTTTTGATCACTGTATATTCCTTGTTGATAAAGTGTTTTTACTGTATATAATGGATTATTTTGTCTCTTAAAAGATTCATCCATTCTATTTCTTCTTTAGCTTATTTTGTGCTTAAATTGTTTATAAATGTACAGAAAATTAAAAGTGAAAATTTAAAAGGTTATCAAAAGCACAAAAGTTAATTTGTATAGAAGCATTGTGTGTGATATTGTGCTGGGAGTACATAAAAGGAAGGAGAAAATTATATATAAGTGAAATGTTTTTTTCAGTCAATTTTCATAGTGGAATTGAATTAATTGTATGTTAATATTATAAAATTTACATTTTTATTTTATAAAGTTTGCCGCATTTACTAGGATTTTTTTAATAATAAAATTTTAAACTAAGAGCACTGCAGGCTTAATATAAATCTCTTGTTCTTCAATGAATAATGCAATATAGATTTTCAAGTTTCAATGGTTTAGAAATCTAGTTTTGAAATTGCTTACATCACACTGAAAAAAATTATCAAAAAATTAATAAGACAACCCGTTTTTGTATTGAAAAACTTTACCTGTTATTTTACATATCATGCTGGATTTGCTATCCAAAATTCAAAAATCATTCTTATTTGGTACTAGATGCTCATAATTATAAATCATCATTAGTTTCAATCATTTTATTATTTTTAATTATAAAATAAATTTAAATTTTGTCACCATTTATCTAGTCATAACCAGCTAAATAACACAATCAATATTGACTTTATAAGTGATTTGTACATATATATATGTCCACAGTTAAAAATATTTATTTGTTAATGCTCAAATATAAAGTTGTTTTTAAGTTGGCTTTCTCCTTAAGGAACTATTCTTTTCCTTCACAAAATATAAATTACACACACACACACACATATATAATGAATACATATTAAATTGGTACTGTAATACAATTGAAGCATTTTCTGAATAACATACAAAATGATTGCACATGCTTTCAAATAAATTTTCTTGATGCAAGGAATATAACTAAAAAGTCCGTCACGCAGGGGCTGCGTAAACTAAGCAGATTTCCCACGTGAAGTTTTACAATAGAGAAATCTGCCTACTACCAGCTGTAGTAAGAAGGGATATCTAAACCTATTCACGAGGGACGAATAGTTCTGGAAACGGCCACCAGAGCTCTCGGCGGAGAGTCTGGAACATGGCGGGGTTCCGTAGACCACACACACAATACAAATGCAAATATCTCGGTTAATATTCAAGATACTGAATAAATGTATAGAACAATATTTATAGTAAATTTAATTTACAATAAGATTTATTCTATACAATTTTTCGATCCGACGCATAATAACGGAGATATTCTAAATTTTCAAAAATCCCCCTCTAAACCCCCCCTCCCACTGGTCCGATTTCAGCCATTAACGAACTTGATCTTCCTTTTTACATAAAATTTGCGATAGAGCGTTAACAGACAAATATATATATATATATATATATATATATAGATATATATATATATATATATATATATATATATATATAATTTTGAACGGACCTCATTTTCGTCATCTCCTGGGTAGGATCGATGGACATTTGAAGAAATTTTTCGAAACTCGCATCATGAGTACGACCTCAATAGCTGATTTCCCTTAAGGGAAATCTGCTAAAATTATGTGCCAACTTTCAAGAGCATAAATAAGCATTTATGTCAAAACCAATATTTTGTCGTTTGATGGGTTTTTTAATAACAGCAGGTAGTAATTTCAACAGTACTTCTTCAACAACAAGAGTTGAACCGTTGAGGAGTTGAAATTACTTAAGTACATAATTTAATTTCATAATGCTGATAAATCATTCCTAATAATATTGATGATTGAAAAACTTACAAAACATAAATAAATTGAACATTAACTTATGGTTATGGAACTGCTTCGAAATAATCAAACACTGTATTCATTCTTTCACTTTTTCTTATACATTTTGTCACTCTAATAACATTTCTAACACTACATTTAGAGCGCCTAAATTTGACTTTTCTTTTTATTATTGTCTACTTCATGCTACTATGGCTAATTGGTCACAGGATTCCACTCTTTTCTAGCCGGGATGGAACTAAGGATTTTATTTAACGAGTTTGCCACTAATTATCTTCCTATTGTCTAGGTGGGGGGATCCAGCCCAAAACTTTAGGTTCATCAAGTGAACTTGACCAACTCCATAACTCCCATTACTAACTTTACTTTTACTACATCCGTCTTTAAAGATGCTCTTAAAATCTTCAAAAATATTTATAAAAATCATTCACATTCAAAACTACAACCTGTGCAACTTTTCTTCAACTACTCGTTTTAGCAAATTCATTTTTTCCTTATAGTTCAGTTTCAGCATCCTCCCCAGTGTGGAAGGGTGTGTGTAAGAGGGTACAAGAACTTCATAGCTGGCAGGAATAGCTCCAGAAAAGGTCATATGTAGGCAAATGGTGAATAAAGTTAGAGAGGGAAAAAAATAGGAGTGTCCCTTGCCACTGAACTATGAATAATTTATGACAACGTTGAGTCCAAAATAAGAACAGATTCATTATGACTTACATTTTGGGATAGAGAACTAACAATACTTTGTATACCTCTAAGAAACGAAGGATATGATTATTAAAACTTTAATATAATCTTAACAAAGTGAATTGAAAGTCAATACAAAGTGCTTTTAATAATTTGAACCTTTGCTTCCTAATGATATATTCTGAGTTACATTCAGTTTAAAATTTCAATCACATTGTTAAAATTGGGGCTGAATAAATTAAGCAGATTTCCCCTTAGCTGAAATAACACTCTAGTAATGTCATCTGCGAGTGTTATCTATTTCTTAGTCAAAAATCGATGTTTGGTTGTTAGGGTTATTGTATACTGAAAATACTAAAAGCTGGCTTAATAGTTTAATAAGATTGGACTTGACTCAAAATAATGAAAATATTTTAAATTTTTTAACCCCTTCTATTCCTGGTCAGATCTCAGCCATTAACTAATGTGAGCATTAGAGTTGGTAAAATATTCGAGTTGAAATAAACATTTTCGAATCAAAACAGGAAAATCCTAAATTGATGTGATTACACTAAGTATTTGCATGTACCTCACACAGTAAAAGTCCAATGAAGAGAATATTTTGGCATTTAAGCTTCGAATAAAGTGGTTCATGATATAACTGCCTATTATTAATATGACATGGGTAGGAGTGAGGGTTTACTGAAGGCTGAAAACTGAAACATGCAAATATCTCAGTTAATAATCGAGTGAAAAAAACCTCTATAACAACATTTCTATAAAAACAAACAGTTCTATAACATTAAATTCACAACAAGATTGGTTCTATACACTTTCGATCCGACTATAATAACTAGATATTTCGAATTTCCCCACCCATTAGTCAGATTTTAGCATTAATGGCCTTGGTCTTTATTTTTACATAAAACGTTTAAATATCGAATAGCGATCAAACAAAAATTGTGACCGCTAGAACGTTAAAAGACAAATACATTATATGTAGTTTTGAATGGACCTCATTTTCGTGAGTCGAAAATCGTGCCAATCGACGGATCATATTATTACAATAATGATGTTTCTAATCTATATATAGTGACATTCACCTTTTAGGTTGTTCTCTGTGCTTATTAGCAGATTTCCCTTAAGGCTTAAGCTATTGAGGTCGTACTCATGACGCGATTTTCGAAAATTTTCTTCAAATGTCCATCGATCCTACCCAGGAGATGACGAAAATGAGGTCCGTTCAAAATTATATATATATATATATATATATATATATATATATATATATATATATATTTGTCTGTTAACGCTCTAGCGGTCGCAATTTTTGTTTGATTGTTACGAAACTCGATATTTAACCGTTTTATGTAAAAAGACAGATCAAGTTCGTTAATGGCTGAAATCGGACCAGAGGGAGGGGGGGATTTTCGAAAATTCAAAATATCTCCGTTATTATGCATCGGATCGAAAAATTGTATAGAACTAATCTTATTGCAAATTAAATTTACTATAAATATTGTTATATACATTTATTCTCTATCTTGAATATTAACCGAGATATTTGCATTTTTATGAAGTCTGTGGTCGGGTATAGTTCGGATTACGTCGGCCATCTTCGTCATTTCTCGGCTCAGGCGGAAGCTTCTTCTAACCTGTCGTTTTTAACCTTACCTTACCTTCGTTACTTTGTGAGATTTATGCAAATACGTTCTGTTCATCCGCCCCCCCCCCTTCTTTAGTTCTTGGACTACTAAAATTTGAGTTATTAAAATATAAATTATTCTTACAATTCAGAAGCCGTTTCAGTTGGGAATTTATTTTAATTAACTGAAAGATTTCTCATTATCTAATCACGGTGGTATTGTGTTACCAGTATGCAGATTTCTCTATTGTAAAACTTCACAGGGGAAATCTGCTCAGTTTACGCAGCCCCACAAATTGTATTTTACAATAAAGTGATTCTCTAGTTGAAAAAGTAGTTAATTACAAAAGTATTTAATTACTGTCCAACTCTGATGGTCTGAACTACAGCTATCCCTATAGCTTACAGCTTCTGAAATCTGAGTGACAAGTGCAGGATGAAATTTCTTCGTGAACCTCCGTGTGAGTTATTATCATAAGCCTAGTCGTATAGGTAGCAAATAATACGCACTATTACCCGTTATCAAACAAATCTTAAACTGCTAAGTTTACTGACTGAACACGGAGGGATCTCCATTACCATCTGAAACGATGTTGGCAGACACAAAATTACTCTTGGCCCTGTGATACATCAACTATACAAACTTACACGATCTTCTTCGTGATGCCCTTTACTAGGAAATAGTAGAAAAATTCTCTAGATGTGAAACTATGGCATACGGATGATTTGGTTTCCAAATACATGTAAGCACTGGACCAATTTGCCCAAAATGTTGATTACTTCTAACTTAAAAATGTCTAATATATTTATTTATTTCCACCCCTTTCCAATTAATAATGCATGCCTTCAAGAATGACAATTAAAACTTTATACAAAGCCATCAATATGACTAATATGTATTTAGGGTATGTGCGGTACCTTAAGCAGATATGTTACTATTATTATAAATAAATAAAGAGTGACTAGAAGTAAAAGTAAATTTGATGCAACTAAACTCTAGCATTCCGAAGATTTTGTTATACTACACAGTGCTCATTTGATTCCTTCATGTTATATGCACATAATTGCGGACTGAGCCCTTCTCACCCCCCCCCCTTAATATCAACAGTATCGCCTCTACTGATCTGCTCACTCTTTGTTGTACTGTTCATTTAGAAATATATATATATATATATATATATATATATACACCAAATGGGTTCACAAGGGACCTTCACCGCTCTATTTTTTTTCGAGTATTCTGGAACCACCAACATATTAAGGTCAGATTATTTTTTTCCATGGCAAGGTCGCATATCCTCTACACTCATCGTCTTCTTCCCTGCTTACAAACCTCCTCACCCGTGGAGTGCGACTATATGGATATGGGCCTTACCATTCCTACTAACTGCATTACTGGGCTAATACCCCTTGGTCGCCGCTCCACGGCAGGTTGAGCATAATTTGAAGAATGGCTATTCAGAAATCCTCACCAGGAGCATATCATAGAGCATCTGGATTTGCCTCAAAATTAGCCAAGCATTAATGAAAAAAATATATAAATAAATTGGAAACTATGACTTTTTCGTGTGCATCATTGATATTATTGATAAATCAAATTGTTTGAAAATCAAGAATGAAAGTAATCAAGGGGTTTTAAGTGACAAGTTTTTGGTTTTTTTATTTTATTAAAAATATAAAAAAAGAAGACATGTGAATAATTATTTCACAAATTGTATATTAATGCAGTAATTTTAGTAATGTGTACAAACATTTTATTTCAATTATTATTTTAGCCTACTACTAAAAGGTTATTCTAGCTAACACTATACAGGCTGGCCTGGCCTATGTTATATACAAACAAAAATACTTCGATAGCTGCTCAATAGAAAATCGCTTTGGAAGCTTAACTAGCTAGATTGAAAGACTGACTATAAACAAATCTTGAGATTTTATATTTATATTAAATTAAATTCTGTTTAAAGGAAAGAATATTGATTCGGTTTTTAAATTAAATGATCTTCAAATTTTGTGTACTTTTGCAAGCTTGAAAAATAGTTTACCTTCTAAAATAAAGCTGGTCACTGGAATTTATCCCTTGTCAGTATTTTATAAATTATCATAGCAGAAGGTTCATTTTGAACTTTGTTATAAGTATAATACTACATAAAATTATTTAATCATTTTGTTTCATTAATTAATGTTTCATTTATTTCAGATATTAGTGTTAATGTTATGTGCCACTCCAATTTGAAAATAATATTTACATCTTATAATTTGAAAAAAATTCATTTTTTAAATAGATTCTAAATTTCAGTTATCTACAATAACATTAACAGAATATTGACTTGTTTACATTTACTTAAAAATAATATCTTCACTTAGTTATGACAACTTTGAAAGAGGGTTTAGAGCCTGTTATCATCTTGGTCCTCTATTGGGTTTGGTCCTGGACCAAGATCTTTAGCTTCTTGCCGGACTGTCTTAAAAGTAGATCTTAGGTTTTCAAAGGCGGTTGCTAAATCTCCTTTAGTTTGATTGAATTCTTGAGTAACAAGCATCAACCTTCCCATCAAATAATTAAGATTTTCTTTTACATCAGAAACTCTTCCAGTAATCTCTCCAACACGTCCATCCATGCTGTCCATTGTACTCAAACTGCCATTTACATATTGCTCTGTCTGCCTCTGCAGTTTATCAAGAGTACTAGCCGAGTCAGTAAGTTGTTTGTACATGATACCAATTTGTCTCCAAACCTGGCTAATTTCCATTTCAATTTTTGAGCTAAGATTTGATAGGCCACCATTTTGATTTTCCAATATAGTTTGAGATATACCATTAAATCTATTGTTAACAGTGTCATTGAGTTCTTTTGCTTGAGATTTAACCATTTCTCCAACTCCAAGGAGTATTTCTTGGACACCATATTCGACTCGCCTCCTTGTGTCTAGTACATTGTCTGCAGTTTGTATCAAAACCTGCTCTACTTTGGTTAATGATTGAACATCATTCGATATTTCATTTTGGGATACTCTGACATCAGCAAAAGATTCATCAATCGAGTCTTTTAGTTCCTTAAGGTTACTTCTTACTTTGTGGAAGTCTTCAAGACCCCTATTAATTTCCTGGAGTTTAACATCAATATTCATCAGTCGGTCACTTGACAAATATTCTAAACTATATTTAATTTTAGCAAGCTCTTCCATCGTATAGTTATCCCCTTGTGGTTTGCTGATAACTGTTTCTGCAGACACCTTCTTTAAACCTTCTAGCTCTGATAATATTATCTGATGCCATTTTTCTTGTGTTGCAAATTGATTATCAGTTTTTTGATATAATCCATCAATAACAGCTGCAGTTGGCAATTGAGATTTTGATTGAATTGACTGAGCTTCTAGACGTTCTACTGCAGATGTAAGAGAATCAATTTTTGAGTTCACAATTGATTCCATTTTTTCTAGCTGGTCTTTGCTGAGCATAAGTTCTGTGGGTGGTGCCTGTTTGTTCAACATTCCTTCAACGTTAGACATCCATGACTGCAGAGGAACTGTATCGATTGTATAAGAACCTTTCTGCCTTTCATCCTGTGAACAAAAGAGTAAATAAAATCCTTAAGCAATAAAGATTCAAAATTAGTATGATGTTTTAATCTTCTACACTGTTTCAATTCACTACTTGAAGTTAGACTCGCTCCTGAGGTGCCCTGTTCTTCCTTTAGGTGTTCACATTCCGATGCAGCTCGCTAGTCACTTGTTGCTAGGTGCATGAGAATGTGACCACCTGAACAGGCAGACTGCCAGTCTGAAGAAATGTAATATTAAGAGAAACAGCAAATAGTGAACAAGTTAGAGCAAGCCAAACAAAAAGCAGTGAAAACACTCACGCACACACGCACACATAGGACGGGTCCTAATATTACCCTATGTTGAGAAATACTTATATGGATACCAATGACTTCCTTGTACTTCTATTTAATTAACAAAATGCTTAGCTGCACTTAAATTTAAAATTATTTCATATAAAATGAGATTCATCGATTAAAAAAATAAAAAATAGAACATAATTTATAAAGTTTTTTACGATAAAAAAACGGACCTCTACAAATCTTCCGTATAATATGTGCGGAGAATTTTTTTTATTTTCGCCCTCCTCTGCCCCTCCATCTGGTCTGTCCAACCAAAAAAGAGGTGTACGGCAAGATGATACAACGGTGCTAAATGATATTTCAAATTTCTAAGGCTAGTGGTTTTGAGTAATGCCCCCTTTTTACAAAACATTTGTTTGTAGAGTTTTTTCTATACACAGACTTATGAGATTGATCAATCAATAAAGATAAAACATATTCATTAACACAATATAAATATTTAAACGTGAAACTTCAAAAAGAAAAAAAATCAAATGGTAGGACAACAAAAATACATATTTAGTCTTAATATTAAACACTAGATGAGTAAAAATTTAGAGTGATGACTTCAGTTTAACTCCTTTTCAAAATCTGCCATGTGTCAGCAGAAAGACACGTCATGTGTTCCTACCCAGAGTTATAGCTCTTCACCAATGTTTTGTATTTCATCGTATCCATCGATCAAAGAGAGAACTGCTCACTTACTTTGGGACACATATTTCTATATAAGGAGAGATTATGCCAAAGAGAGGTACCTGACAATCAAGGGCTTGAGATGAGTATCCTTACTCCCATGAATATTGAGCAGGAGGCTATGAACAATAGCTAGAATCACTTTATTTCTCCATTTTTCGTAAAGTACTAAGTACTTTTCAAATCCAGCTACTTTATCCATACCTGAGTAATCGTTGAATAGATGTGTATTTATTGATTTTTCAGTATCGGTTGAAATATTGAATGTAAAATTTGAGCTATGGGAACATCAGTATATGGGGAATACGTTTACAAAGTTTGGAGATTGGATAAATGGTTTCGGAGGAATAGTGTGTAATTAAGTTCTGAGTAGCAGAGAGACTGCCTTTGTAGCCTTAGGTGGCTACAACTGAAAACCTGATATACGGTTTACAAAAATCTAATCGATTTCGGGGTTGATATTCACAACTGGACCTGACACATTTGTTTTGACGCCCTCTCCTCCCAGGGTGGGTCTGATTACATAGTGTGGCAATTATACGAACGATATTAACTCACCAGGGAGCATAGCGAAACAAATAATGCGGAGAGACCTGGCCTGGGTACAGTGCCTTGCCCAAGTAGATCCCGGTACACAGAGGAGTTGGGTGTGGCAGCGGAACTATCAGGGAATGCCGGGGGTGACCTCTGTCGTCATGACTGGGGGAGAACCGTAGGGACTACGGTCCCGGAGCATGTAACTAGTTTATGCTTCTTAGAGGTTTAGACCATACTGGTACCACGGGGTTGGCGGAGGTAGCCCTCGCCAAAAAATTAGGTAGACCAGGAACTGATGGGTGGTGTCTGGATCCGATTTGTGGTTGACAGTCCCAGACGTGATGGTCGACGTTTGCACCCCAGTCAGAGGGGCCAGAAATGATTAAAAAAAGGGCTTCTCAATCCATTCGGTCACAGATGTCAATTATCTCCTCATTTAATGAGGCGATTACCAGAGAACAGAGGGTCTGCTGGAACTGTAGGATTCTTCCATCCCATCATTATGCCTCGAGGAATTCGGAGAAGCTGAGAGCAAAGCTCATTTTTATGTCGCTGTAATTATTCTATAAGTATATATTTATACTTAGCAGTGGGTGGATTATCATGAGTGGTCTTATCATGACACTAGAAATAGAATAATACTTGCTTACCTGTTCTTGGAGTCGGATTTCGATTTTGTTCACTCTGTCGTCTATCCTGTTGAGAACAGCAGCCATATTCGCTATGGCGGTGTCCTGTGCTCGTCCTTTGGAGTCTAATCCACCTATGGCCTTCTTTAATTGGTCACCCAACTGCCGTTCTCGCATTTCGTGCCGCTCAAGTTTTTGAGTTGTAGTCTGTAGTAGATGGACTAGAGAAATGATGGCATCACGAATATCTTCATGCCTAAATAAGAAATATTAATGTGAATCGTAATCCTAATATCTCCTCTAAACATATTTCCTTTATTGATCCTGATTAATTGGTTCCTCTGCCATCCAGCATATTCCAGAGATATTTCCTTTATGTTCGAATTAGAGTACAAGATACGCCAAAAAGATAAAGCTTACATCTAACAAAGTACTAGTGTTCAGAAATGGATAATTTTAAAATTCCCCCTTATCTAATGGCCTCCTTCCGGTAAGATTTCTGCAAGGAATGCACTTTATTTATATACTTATTTTTGCTGACACTGCAATGTGATAGAAACTAGAATGGGGAAAGAAAGGTATAACAGCCACTTCCAAAAATTCAGGCTTAAAATAACCCAATTAATTAAATGGTCTCACAAAGACCAGGAGGTTACTTCAAAATAATCAATTGAATCTCCTGGGTGAAGGGATGTTGCTGTTATAAAGGTGATAGAAAATGTAACTCATTCTCATACACATGAAGTTATCAAATATTGATCAAGCCCGGAAAGTAGACAACGAAAAGACATAGATCTATGAGTAGGTGAATAAAAAAGCAAGTAATAGGTTTGGAACTTAATTGCTTGTTGTTGGTATCCGTACAGAAGAAGTTTCTAAACCAATGAAGTGTATAAAAAACAGTTACTATCCAATGTTCCACTCCAATGTTTGATAAAAATCAAGCCACCTCGAAAAACACTCTTCAGTTGAAATGACTGAGTTTATGCCCACTTGAGATTGTAAATTTTACAGTTAAACAGGTTGCAAATAAACAGATGCAAAGAGTTGTGGCAGTGGCAAAGACACACTGACCGGAGGCGGGTTTTTTTGAGGGTTGAGGGAGCTGTACACTCTAGAGCCCGAGAATGTGATAGGTCGTTTCGCCAGCCCCGGCTTGGTAGTGAAGTAGTTGCAGAACTATTTTTTGACTGTTGTGGGTACCTAGAAGTGACTTGAGAAAGATGTTAAGGGGCCTGATATAACATTAGTTTGGCATGTGGGTTCGCACATGGACTCCGGATCGTCCAAAAGCGGTGATGTATAGCTTGAAGAAGGCAGCCATAGAAGTACCTAATTATTTAAATATATATTTGAAGGAAATTTGACAATATCAATCAGCACTTACAGTTTAAAATTTCTGTTAATAATACAGGATAATTTAGAGAAATAGTATACTATATGTAATTACTACTTACAAAATATAAGAGAGCTATCCTGAGAGGGGCTGAAAGATAGATTCAAAAAAACATTTTTTTTTTCAAGAACTTGAGTTAACCAAGCCAAGGCTTTTAAGATTCTTAGACTTATAATTCCTGAACACAAGATTAACCAGAGCCCTTATTTATAATAGGAAAGAAACTTCAAACTATTGACGAGTTTATACTTACGTCACTCCAGTTCTCCTTTCCGGAGCTCCTTCATTGATTGGTAGCAACAGGAGGATCACAAAGCTCCAAGAGTACATCCTACTTTTATTTAAAACTGAAACAAAAATAGTTAATAAAAATAATTAGTATTTTTTTTAATTCTTAAATGCCGTAAAAGATACTGAAATAATTCTTCTTTTTTTTTCTTTTAGCTTTTCATAAAGTTAGCTGACATAATCTTCTTCGGTAAGCTCAGTTGCATTAGCCTACCCAGTGCGGTAGGGACGTTTCAACGAGTGTGAGAGGGGACGAGTACTTCATGTCTATAAGAAGTTAGATTTAACAAATTATTTTTTTTATAGTTAACACTCATAAATGTTTTAATGTTACACAAAATCATCTGAAACAGGCCTACTTTGTACATACAGATTAATTGGTTCCTCTACCTCCCAGCTTCCATAGAAGAAGCTATATTTTATATTATATTGCGTTAAAAGTTTCATTAATTATTGGAAAAATATACGACTGAAATAATAAATGATTCAATAACACACACACACACACACACATGAAAATTAAAAAAATTAAATGGCTCTACTATTCAAGGCGTGCGGAGGGGTTCAAAGAAGTGCCGCTAATTTGTCGCTAATTGGTGGAAGGCACTAGTCCCTTCCGGTCCTTCTTGGAAGAGCCTCGGTCTCATCCTGCTTCTCTATTTAAGCCTGTACAGCTCGACCTAGTGGAGCCGGCAGAATCTAATTAGGACCCGCCGTGCCTATCTTCCTGGAACTTCTGTACCTTTTCTTGGCTAGCCTCTTCTACAGGCATTTATGAGACCCTGCCAGTACCTCAGTTTCAGTTTACGCTCAGATGTCTTGATGATCACATCGGTGATACAGTGCGACTTTGTGCAGTGCGGTAAAGTGTTTTTATAAGAAGAACAGTGTTGTGCCGTGACTGTAAATAACAGTTTAGTGCCGTGTTTAAGACAGTGCAGTGCCACGAAGTAAAGGACAGTGCAGTGCCGTAGTTTTATGTGAATTTCAGTGACCGTGAGTGAATTATTGGACTGTGTAATCTAAAAAGTGACACTATCAGTGTAATATTGTGAGTAGTAATAATTAACCAAGATTATTCTACATTGTGAAATAAATTGTGCAGTGATAAACTGTGAAACTTGTGTGTGTTTAATTTCGCAATCCAAAAGAACTCTATTTAACAACGTTTTATTACTGGTTTTGATATAAAAACGTAACAACTTATATATATATATATATATAGACACACACACACACACACATTACACTCTCAATTTGGCTTCGGCGAAGACTTGAAGGAATTCTTGTAATTTTGTAATGTGAAGAACTTCAATGGCCTGTTTTCTAAAGAAAACCTGCTAAAAACATTAAATTTGCCCCTATTTCGGGGACCATTTGTCGTATGAAAAAACTGCCTAGAAAAAAACTTTAATAAATGACAACACAATTTGTTATAAATTTTTCGATCCCACTCATGATAATGGAGAAATTATGAATTTTCCATTTTACCCTTTATAACCTCCCTACCCCGTTACTGCAATTCCTTTTGGACCGATTCTGGTCTATAATGAACTTGATTTTATTTTTCAAATAAAAGTTTTAATATGAAGTTTGGTTTTAATATCTCGAAATTTGCGACCGCTAGGGAGCAGACATTCAAACAATCTATAGATAGATAGATATCAAAATTCAAACAGTTGTTTCACGACTATGATTCACGAATGTTTGAAGGAATTTTCGTGTAATTTGGTCAAGTGAGCAACCTCAACAGATGGCTCATTTTTTAAAAAAAGGCTAGAAGTATAACAAAGGCAGTACTTGATATTTAAGCTTGGAATAAAACTTTTCATGACATATGTACTTATTTTTATTATGAGCTGAATAGAAATGGTGGTCTACTGAATAGAAAATACTAAAAAGTGCAAACATTTGAGAAACAGAAACAATGCATAGAACAATAGCGACTGCTATAACTTTAACAGACAAGTATATTTATATATTGATGGACATTAAAAGAAATCAGTTTAGTAATAATAATAATAAGCCAATGTGTAATGATAAGTCCGATTTTAAGGTACGACTTATTATGCGCCATGTCACGTTAACTCATGGCTTCAATATTCATTTGTTCAATGTATAACATAATTTTTACTTCTTCATAGGCTACCGGTTAAAGTAACTGAGCCACAAAACATCTGTCCAGAATAGATAAAATCACTGAAATTACTCTTATAGTCATATAGCATTTAAATTGAGACTTTAGTTGCCTACTGGAGCAACTGCTGAATAAATATACGATAAAAAGGCCGAATGAGGCAGACTCTTTCGGATGAGTTTTGATAATGAATGAAAAGTTGTGCCACCGAGTAGGCGGAGAATATACCATTCATCTAAAACAAACCCAATTGAACTATAACCCCGTTGATTACTACTCGGCCACACTCATGAATTAATTAACGAATCAACTATAAACGTAATTTGTTCTGAAATCCTAACATTTAATAGATATTATCCAAGAATGTCAATAACGTTGTGAAGAAAAAATATAGAACCAAAATATGGAACGTAAGGACGTATTAACGGCGAAATTAAACTACATGGGAAAGAACGGAGGCTAAATAATATTAACCCCTTAAAGAACTACACTCACAAATATATATATATGCATCTCTAGCGCAATTATTGTAGGAGTTATATGTATTGTATTTTGAGTTTTCAAACAAGTGTAAACCTCCATGTCAGGTATTTGTCAGGTTTAAATATTGATTCCCGGTGGAATGTAACAGTTGAATTACTTAATTATTTTTTGTTAGCCTCTTGCTACACTAGAGGAATAGCGAAAGTTGGAAATAATAAATTTGAATCGTTTTCTACTATATGGGTAAAAAGTATTCTAAAAAACAATTGCTTAAATATATATTTTTTGTAGATGAATATCTTCGATTATATATTATATTTACGAATTTCGATGTAGCCTCCCCAGCCATAGATGTTAGTGAAATATAAATTAGTGCATACGAAGACACTGAATTCTATTAAAAACTAGCTAATGTAATCGAGTTGATGACCGGACTTTGGAAGTCAAATTTTAAAATTCATAATTCAAAGTAAAGTTTCAGTATTGAACAATATGTACTGATCTCTATTTACTATTATTTTATTTTCGATGAAACTAGTTTTAACGAAGATATTGCATAATAGAAGATTTGGTCGCTAAGATTGCGACACACCTAAATAAAGAAGAAGATATGATTCATTAAGGTGAATCATATATTCTTATTTTTAATTTTATATATAATGTAATAATAATATTATAAATTTATATAAACGATATATAAAAAATGTCAACATGAATCATCAAAAATGTTTTTTCTAGCTCAAAATTTAGACATTCGTAAGAACAGCGCTTTAAACCAGAAAAATGTGTTATTAAAACAAAATATTCTTTTTAATATGCTGTAACAAATCTCATCTTGAAAATATCCATCTCCTTAAGACATATTCAAAATATCTCACAGTTCTATTTGATCCAATCTACTGAAACACGATTTCAAATTAATTCGGCGATCGATAATTGTAAATTAAAATGTTTCGCATTGACACACACACACACACACACACACACACACATATATATATATATATATATATATATATATATATATACACACACACACACACACAAATTATAATTATTGCCTTCAATCCAACCTTTATTGAAAGGTAAAGTGGTGGATGAAAAAACGATGAAAAGAATTGAATATATTTCAGTTATTTATACTTCTTGACGTGACCGCCTCAGTGGTTCGATCATTTTTATTATATGAAACTCCTGAACTCTCATATGCGACGTGGAAAATGTGGAGTAAAAAATAAATAACTAAAACATTGTTTTACATCGTTTGGCATTCTGGCATTTTACCTTTCAACGAAGATATTACCGAATATATGTTTTGATTTTTCACATTAAATGATTATTACCGTTAACTGGTTACTGTACTTATATATATATATATATATATATATATATATATATATATATATATATATATATATATATAAAATTGTAACCTCTGTCTGTACATTGATTTTTTTCGCGAAATTTCACGATAACTTTTTGTTTAAATGCCATAGACACCATAACTACATTTTATTTCTTTGGTGTCTGTTTGTTTGTTATATTTTCACGCATAAACGGCTGAACCGAATTTTATGAAACTTGGTATGTATATTACTACTAACCCAACTTAGACTTTAGGCTATATTAATATCCTCTGAGACGAACAGGAGTGGGGGTTATAAGGGAAGCCTGAAATTAAAAATAGCGATATTTCGTTTACTATTGGTTTTTCGGCAAATATGCACATCACAAAAGTTGATTATTTTGTTGTTTAGAGTAACTTTTGTTATATACACTTTTGTCGTATACCAAAGTTTAAATGCGTTATACGCTAAAAATTATAGCGGGAGTCAACAATATTATTTGCCAAAAAAAGCTCAACCGAACTTAATTAAACTCGGTATGTGTATTAGGAGTGAGGCCTTCATTATAATAAGCCATACCAACTTTTCTATTTACGTTCAGGAGTGGGGGTTATAAGGGAAGCCTGAAATTAAAAATAGCGATATTTCGTTTCCTATTGGTTTTTCCGCAAATATAAACATAACAAAAGTTATTTATTTTGTGATTTGGAGTAACTTTTGTTATATTCACTTTTGTCGTGTACCTAATTATAAATGAGTTATACGTTAAAACTTTAGCGGGAGCCAACACTTTTATTGGACACTAACGAACTTAACAAAGCTCGGCATGTCAATTAGCATTAATACTTCCATGATTATAAGTTATATTAAAATTTTTAGGTTGGAACGGGAGGGGGGTTATAAGGGAGGCCTGAAATAAAAACTCACCTTATTTACATGTATAAGAGACGGAAAATATAAAAATATCGAAGACAGTGAAGTCTTATCGAACAAATATTCTATTATTAGCAAATCCACGGCAACGACGGGTATCTAAACACTGGGACGGGTAAATGTCAAAATATTGTGCAATGTAAAGCCTGCTAAAAAATACCATCACCATTCAGCCTCAAATGAATTCCCGGGCGAAGCCGGGTATCTGAGCTAGTATATATATATATATATATATATATATATATATATATATATATATATATATATTATTCTATCGATTACATTTATTTCTTAGGTCAGTATTCGAATGTGGAAGTACACTTGTTTTTACGTCATAGTTGCTTCAAGGAAAGGAAACTGTCTTTTTGTTGAATATAGATCCATCATGATGCAGATTTGTAGCAGTCTTACACAACTTTGGAACTCTTCCGTGGTATTCGGTGCCAACAGCCGTCAACACAAGATCCTATTTATATTTTGTTCCTGGGAATGGTCAATGCCAATACTAAACTGTCGGAACCAATGTCAAAGTTATTTAATTTTGGAGTTTAACTTATACTACCCAGAACATGACAAGAACAAGACATCGCTTGTTTATGACTTAATAAGCGGTTATCCCTAAGAAGGTTATAGATAAAACATATCTCAGAATTTTTCGTTGTTCATCTATCATTGTTTTGGGTCCCCACTACGATATCGCTCTGCTGCTGTATCTCGACTGCTGTATAGCTGCACAGAGTAAACAAGGAATAACAACATTTTGCTCATTTCCTATAATTAACAGCTATTTAATGGGCTAATTTATAAAGCTATGAATCAGCACCATGAAATTTATTAATATTATTTTAAAAGTTCGCCACCCAGGTCCTGCATAACTCAGAAGGTTTCTCACGTGATGGAATATTAGCTGTTCTTTATTGCTTTCATACTAAGAAGCCTGAGTAAAAGGAATTAATATTTAAGCTGGGCATGAGATGCTTAGTGACTGAAGTGCTCAGGTGTTCATAGGATGATTAAAAGAGAAGGTTTACTGAAGTCTAACACCAAATAAATACAAATAACTCGGTTAATATTCGAGTTACAGAAAACATGTATAAAAAAAAAGTTGTAGAAAATGTAAGTAGCAGAAAGATAGGTCATATAATATTTTTTTAAATTACTTGATTTTGGGAATTATTAATCCACATCCTTACATATGTTGACAGTTGATTGTGGGTTATTCCTCTTCTCCAAACGTGAGGGTTTTTCTGTGCAGGTTTGTATTTTGTATGCATCGTGCATGTGTGTGTGTGTGTGTGTGTGTGTGTGTGTGTGTGTGCGCGCGCGCGCGCGCTCAAATACATACAAAAACATAAATAAGAACTAAGAAATTTATCCTTGAATACTTTGATAATATTTGTAAATATGTATGTCAACGAACTCAAAATATGTATAGATTTTGAACGCAAATAGTATGAATGAATTGTGATAATAAAAATATCAATAACAATAGACTTTGTGATTCACAATAACATCGGATTTTACGATATGCATTAAGCTCTGGAAAACGTTTCATGGGAGAATATATGTTTTTCATGCGCTTTTTAAGATTAAAATCGTAACTTATAAGAAAGTCTATATACTTTATGATTGAAGATATTAAATAATGAGAATGAAAGGAACTTAGTTGATGAATAAGGCTATCATGAAAGTCTTATCTTCGACTCCACGTGTATATGTCATAAAGCTTCCATCTGATGGACAGAAATAGTCCACAAGGCATCTGCTCTATCCCTTCTTTCTATTTTTGATGTACTTTTTATAGTGACTAATCTGCCTTCTTGAGTTTTTCAAAAGCTATCGTAATTTACACACATATTCACAAGATATTGATCTTTGTTATAATGTAAAAAATGTTATCCACTAATACGAAATATTAATGGTAAGTTAAGATTTTATTTTTATTTAAGCTTGCTTGCTTTCTATTATTTATTTATCTTTGTTTGCTTCCGCATCCATTTACTCATGGGGCTACAGGTCATAGTGAAATTAAAAGAATTCACGGAATGAAAAGGAGGAATCAAGTAAAATAATTTATGTAAGCTTAGCACTGATTACTGTACACGGAAATGCCAATTCCGGTTTTGAATTGACTAATACCAATATATTTCCGTCTTAAAGCCAACCGTCGATCTCTTGCTATTTAAAACCATTCTTTGGGACGGCTAAAGATGTAAATTGTCAACGAAAAAAAAACAACAGTTTGTAAGTATTTGTAGAGAGAAAAAGAGATTGTGTGTGTGTATATATTCACACAATCTCTCGTTCTCTCTCTCTCTCTCTCTCCATATAGTGAGGTTGTGAGGGAGAGAGACAGGGATATACTTATACTCTCCAGCGGTGGCTGAAATCGGACCGGGGGGTGGGGGATCCGTACATCGAGTAATAAGGATTATTTGTATTTTTTGTTTTACCCTTCAGTAAACCACCACTTCCACTCATCATAGTCACCAGTATGTCATCAAATATGATTTCATGGTTTTTTAACACACCTTTTTTTTTTAATTGGCCTTTTACTACACGAGATAAATATGTTCGATAGGAGGAAATTTTACGTACCTCCACTACATATTTTGTATGTGGTCAATCGTTACTTATCCTTTTCATGTAAACCAAAATCATATTCGGTAATGGCTGATGAGGCTAAGAACAGGGCTATTGAAAATTCCAAATATCTCTGTTATCATATGTTTAATCGATGTTGGTTATGTGTAATATAACCAGTCTTCATTTTTGAGGTGCTGGATGGCGGAGGAATTATTATCTAAGGTAAGTTGTTTATTCGTTGCGTCAGAGTGACCCTTCACAGTGAATCCTTGGTTCCAGTAACATCTTTGGGAAGAGAGCCCTGATGATGGAGCGTATGCTCTGAAAGCGCTCTGTCGCAACGCATAACCAACTGTGGAGGAACGAGGCTTTTTTTCTTACCTGAGATAACCAGTCTTGTTGCAAACTCAATTCTGTATTATTGTTTTGTTCTCTACATGTGATCTGTAACTCGAATATTAATGGTGTAATTTGTATTTTTTTTTATTTCAGCCTTCAGTAAGCTTCCACTTCTACTCACTTCGCTTTACTGAGTCACTGAACATTTAATGGTCATTTTAAATTTCCTGTAACACTTGCTTTTCAATACTGGAGAATTAGTGAATAGAAGGCGATTTGAGACCATGCCATTCCAAAATGGTTAAGTTTACGCAGCCCTGCTTGACGGACATCTACTACTGATTATTGAGATGCTAGTTGTGATTTGTAGCTGTTATGTTTACATGGCTCGAGCCTTATCTGAGGAGGGAGGTGAAGGTTGGTACATAAGGAGCCCTTTCAGAGCTGCCCTCTTACAGCTGTTCACTTTGATTCATCCTAATCCTTCGCAAATATGCTATGTTGCACAACAAGCCTCTTCTCTCCAATAAAGCACATCTGTTTTGTAGCTGTGCCTTTGATTTACAAAGTTGTTTTTACATCCACTTAAAAATATATCTCAATAACAATGACAACTGTGTCAGATACGTTGATATTATTGTATCCAAAACAAAAAAGCATTCATCATCGGTCCAACTGTTCAGTTTATACGCAATGAAGATATTATTGTGAAAGAAGATATAAAATCCAAATCTGTAGACTGTAAAACGAAAAGCTTCTCCAGACGTTCGGCGAGAACGAATTTCAAATTCAACGGTAGGTCTTTTGGCTGTTCATAGACTATTCATACAGAAACACACGATTTCTTCGTTGAGAATGAGAATGAATGTAACAGCTTCTCAACCCCACCAGAATTCATTATCATTGGCACACTAGGGTTAATAAATAGCCATATATATTCACAAGAAGAAAGAAAAATTATTTTTATTTATTTAATTCTTATAATTCTATTCATTTAATTTTATTAATTAATTCAAATTATTAGCTTTGCTATTATGTTGTATTCAAGAGAGATTTTTTTTCGTTGTATATAATAATTGTTCTCCTTTATTAACGAATATCCTATATTCACTATAAACTGAGCAAGCTGCGTTGAAGCAACGAAATAGAATTAGAAAGCCTACCATTAGAAATAAATAAAAATTTTCTCTCATCACTCAATTTTTAAACTGGAAGACATTACTGTGTAAAATTAGGACTTATTTTAATTATTATTATTATTATTTATTATCGTCCACTTTTTGCAACTCAGGCTAATCGGGACGGGTTATCTACAGGTTACCACCCTTTTCTAGCCAGGGTGGGATTTTAGGATGTTATTTAATGAATTTCGTCACTAAATAATTCCCTTTGCCCAGGCGAGAATCGAACTCGCCACTCTAGGTTTACCATGTGAGATAAAGGTCAACGCTTTTAATAATAATAGAACAATTCGAGTTATACTAATATTAAAAGAGTTTAATGGGCCAAAAATCGAGTTCTGCCTTCCAGTTGAACAGTATCTTTTTGTTCCATGGACAGCATTATAAGTTTACGTAAGGGGCTCATAAACTAAGCTAATTTTCAATATTCTGGAATGGCCCCAGCCCCATTCCTTTCCATAGTTCATTTCTAGCTAGTGCACAACTTTATGTTATTGAAGTTCAAAATGTGAAATTTCAACATTCAAAGGGTGGTTTCATTCATTCGTCTCGTATTTTTCAGTTAAGCGAGATGCGTACGTACATACGTCCCAGTGTCTCACTGACACTAGTCGAAATGGGCCAAAGGGTTTAATCCAAGGCTCACTTATATCATATTCCATTACTTCGAGTATAGTAATGAGTTCATTATTTCATAAAATGTATTTTAACTCTCTCTTCGACTATTAATTTCTCAGCATCCACATTGAGTACTATGCCGTAAGCAGAAGAAGAATAATTTACAGTGCTAACCCTTATTAGACAATTGCGTTAGTGAAATACTTCGGAATCAATAATTTAAATGACTAGGTTCTATTTTTAAAAATAAAATAGCTTTTTCTCGTTTTATTCTATTTAGATATTTGATAGCCTTTGCTATTTTAATATATCAACTTATTTAGACACTCAATCTATGATAAGTCGTGCGTAGATCTGCGTTGAATCTTTCATTTCGTTGTGGAGTCACATGCCATTGGCGCTGAAGGCAAGTCGAGGGTGAATTTGACTCACAAAATGAGTACAACTGAGAACAAGATAGAAGGGCAGAAAAAAAAGAAAAAACCATGAGAATGGAAGGCGCTAACAAAAAAATGATCGGCTGAGCCCAAAAGACGGAGGCTGGTAAAAAGAGTGAACATCTGGACTGGCAGATGGTGAGCCGCTGATCTGGTTTGTGTCGGCATCCACTTAAGCTACCTTCAGCCTTAGACATCTTTATCAACGATGGCATCCCTTGATTTGGACTATATCTCACTTGTTTCTGACACAAATCAATTCTGACGCCACAAATGCTGGCACCAAAGAGATGCATATTGGTTTTTTTTTGTTTGTTTTTTTAACAGTTTCCTTACACCAATATAATTCCTTGCTTCAACTCTGGAAAGAAAAGCGGATTTTTTAATGGTCTCATATTGATGTCTACTACAATAAAGTCTGGCTTGAATTGTATGCCAGCCTGCTAAATATTGGAAGAAAGGGGTCTGAAATGGTGCTCTTATTTTCCGCTTAAAATTCCGTTATATTACGTTTTAAAACAAATGACGGTAGCATGACGTTGGAAATGCATGAATATAATGTGGAAGAAAAGAAGAATCGAGGGAGGCTCAAAGACAGTTTGCATTGCGAGAAAGCTTACAGAGACAAGGGAATGAATTGATCTAAAAGGAAATTACAGGACAAGGATCAGCTGATCAGACCTCAGAATGCAACGACCGGTGACTTAATTGGCAGACAAGGCTCCTACCTCATATGTTAGGGGATGCACCTATGGTAAATTACTTGTAGAGTCGGCCTCTAAAAACACAGCATCCGGTGTACAAATTAATTTGGATCTTGACAACATACAATGACCATTAAGTGGGACAGGTGTCAATTGAAATTCACCAATTATGAAGGGCGAATCTATATGATCCTGGGAGGATGTGGAACTGACGGGCCACATTGTATCCGCGTGGTCTATGTTCAGTTCACTCTGGGAGCGGACACGTGAACTATTATTGTGCCTTGGCAGTGATGGAACATGCACCTATTTGTACGTTCACCTTACACATGGTAGCGATAGATGTTCCCACGCCTTAATCCTCAAGCCCAAAAGCACCCTCAATATACACTCCTCGTCAAAAAAAACGCAACACCCTAAAATTTATTAATTTCACTGGGTTTTTACTGAAGCAGAGAATCATACCTTATTATGTCTTATAATACAAGTACATAGGAGTAATAAAAAGTGTATTTCAGAAAAAAAAAAAAATGAATTCCTTTAATTACAAAAAAAAAAAAAAATTTATCCTAAAAATGAAAAAACAAAATTTAAACTTTTTTAAAAATTAAATTGACTATTCTTACACTAATAACCAGTGTTGCCACCTCTTGCTCGAATAACAGCCTCCATACGTGTGGGCATGCTCCTGATCAAGTCCTGGACGGCCTCCTGAGGTAACGTTTCCCACTTTTCCAAAACGGCAGCCTCAAGCTCCCTGAGGTTGAGTGATGGTGGTTCCCTGGCTCGAACACTTCTTTTTAGTCTGTCCCATAAATGTTCTATGCAATTTAGGTCAGTGCTCCTCGCTGGCCACGGCAATGTGTCGATATTGATTTCGTTTAGGTAGTCCCTAACAATTCAGGCAACATGTGGCCTTGCATTATCATGCATAAGAAATGCATTTTCACCAATAAATGGCATGTATGGCATGACATGGTCCTCCAAAATGTCTGCCACGTATCTTTGTGCAGTCAAAGGGCCCCCACGAATCGAAACTAACTCCGTGCGAGCTTCCCATGAGATGCCACCCCAGAACATCACGGAGCCTCCACCATAAGGCTCCCTTCCGACTATACAACTTTGGCTGTATCGCTCAGATGGCGTCCTCCACAGTCTTCTGCGTCCGTCAGGAGAGTTTAGCGCCACTCTGGTCTCATCGGTGAACAGGACTCGTCTCCAGTCATCGACAGTCCAATCTCGGTGCTCCTGAGCAAACCTAAGACGGGCGATTCGGTGCTCTCTGGAGATAAGTGGTCCAACCATGGGCCTTCGGGCCCTCAGTCCACTATTCCTCACTCGTCTCGTAACTGTTGATACTGAAACATATAAGTTTCGGACACCAGCGACCAAGTTTCTTAAGTCGTTTGCTGTCATTAGCCGATTTCTGAGTCTGGAGACGGATAAAACGGTCGTCTTCCGCTGATGTGACCCGTGTTTGGCCCGATCCAGGTCTTCTTGCGTATCTTCCTGCCTCTCTGAATCGTTTCAAGACCCGTGCGACAGTTGAAAAGTGGACCCCAAGTCGATTAGCAATGTAACGTGTGCTACGGCCTTCTTGGGGCATCGTCACTGCCCTAATTGTGTCATCTCTATCTAACCGTGCCAAAATTACTTATGAATTCTAAAATAATGCGTACTTGATGAAATTAACACGAATACTGAGCCCTAGTAATTTTTTTTTGTATCCCTAAGTCGATAAGAATGACTATGGAATTAGTGCTGTTTATAAACAATAGGATTAAAGATAAGAAGAAGTGCTGGAATTCAAATGAAATTGTTGTTTTTCTCCTTCAATGTATTTGTCTGATTAGAAACATCAACATAATATTTTTTATTTCAATTAAAAACTTGTGTATTCAATAAATTTTAGGATGTTGCGTTTTTTTTTTTTTTGACGAGGAGTTTATATATTAGCCGAATGCATTAGGAATGATTCACGTGGAAACACCAGATCATCCATCCATTGTCTATATTGATATCCAACAATAACTCAAATGTTCTATAACATGAACAGTCATGTGCAGTCATTATTTATACCGGAGATGATTTGATACCTGAAGCAGTTAAACGAATTTATGCTTAGAATTACTGATGCCCGTAAATGAATTAACATAATATTGGTTTCCCGTCGAAATATAAGATTAGAAAGATTAGAGTAGCGGAAGCTCTAAATAATCAATTTTTGTCAGAACTGTACAGTTTATATACCTACAAACAACCTTACTTAAACATATGTATATGCATGTACATAAGAAAATCAAGAACAAAACAAGCTACCCTTGTAAAAATGAGGTTTTGTCAATTAGATTACAGCTCCTACTAATTGAAGGGCCCTACTATATTTTTATGAACTTCCAAGCAAACTTTCTTATTTTAACCTGAACTGAATGATACATCTGCAAATCTGTTACAGAAGCAGCTATTTACTATCTGTAAACGTAATAGCCGGAAATATCTGTCATTCAATTGCTAACAGAACATTTCAAACAGCCCTGTTCCTGGAAGAAATGATATATCAGAAAGATTAGCTTTTTCTGAACTGAAGTAATCACCAAGACTGGTTGGCCGCTAATCAAATATTTAGTTCACTAATGATTGCAGAGATTTTCCAAGAGAAATTCAAGATAAAGATAAGGGTTAAAATTAAATACAATGACTATCTTAATCTATTTGGATAATAGAATCTCATTGCATTAAAATAGGTTGAGTATGAAATGTCAGTCGATAATTTGAGAGATCCTCGGGCATAAAAATCTAACATTGGTACCATAAGTGTTTCTTGTTGCCCTATTATTTACGTTTTTTTTTTTGTTTTTTTTTTAAATGAAGGACTGTATATGAATTTATTCAATAATTATTATACTGAAATGAGCTATTACTCATACATTTCAGAGTAACGAACTTAGTAAGTTCTTGTCTTTTCAAGATTAAGTCGAGTTGTTAAGTGACCCAAGTTTGAATTTAACACGTAAAATAACTACATATTTCAAGCCGTATATTTTCAGATATGTATGTTCTTAAAAACTCCAGTGCTGAAGTTTCAGTGCATACATCCTCTAAGATGGCTACTGACAACCCTAGAAGCCATTTATTGTGGCTTTTTAAGAACAAAAATTTCCAATTTTGAACCTATTTATATTTTAGCAAAATATCTATCAGAACAAGAGAGTAATCTTAAAATCTGTAAAATGAAGGTTGTAATAAATACAAGAAACATGATCAGGCATCAAATATTTTATAACATTCAGACTTGCTTGATTTCGAGCCTGTACGATTTCCTTGTGCGTATGAAATTGTATGGGGCGAACACCTCAAAATATGAAAACCTAAGTTTGGAGTGCTCAGGAGAGGAAACATTATAAACCTGTTCCCATTAACTTTAATTAATTAGCATGAAATAACTAACACAAATGTTTAACTGAAAACTCTAATCTATTTGTTGAATGGATCTCAAAAGAAGCTCTTAGTTTACTAGGAAAAAAAGGATACTCATCAACATATAACTATAGTTTTGATTGGATTAGTTACAAAATGAACCCATAAAGCCGTATCGGAAATAAATTTATAGGAATTAGTGACTAAATTTAGCATTCTGTGCATTATCTTAATGCGTAAATGAGTTACTTTTTTTTTTTTTTTTTTTTTATAACTGCGGCAAATATTTAGTCATTCGATGAACGAATACATTTTTATGAAGTGACTCATTTTTATTTTTGTCACTATTGAGTTAAAAGTTAGAATATGACAATAGGTTGAATGTTGTATTCAGGAGAACGCGTTGAAAGCAACGAGCATATTTAATGGGCGATAAATCACATTATGAAGCACTCATTCATTTACGAATGAAGTTTAATTGTATAACAATGTTATTGAGTGAATATCCATGACAAACAAAACTTATAAATGCTTTTACTATCTGCAATATCATTAATGACTGCTTTAATTATAGTGACAATAACTCAACAGGTACGATGTTGCAGGTATCTAGTATTGTTCTGAATAGTATTACTGTAGTAACGGGAGTATCTTTGTAATCTATATAGTAAATTATTTGAATGGTAGAAAACCCATCTAGACTTTGGTGCTTTTTTGATTTTTCGATGAACCAAATAGCACATAAGATAAAATTTAAATTTCTCTCTGTTGTTCTCCGTTATTATCAACCCAGATCGGTTTTAAGATGCAAGGCCTCGCAAGATTAATGTGTACCTTACTTCGCCTGAAAATGCCGAAAAGCTTACTACTAACGTCTCTCTTATAAATCACTTATTCTTTTATACACTAGTTGCAATTTGTAAAAAGTTGAGATTATGCGAGTCGAGTCCTCTCGGTGCGAGATCTACGCTCACACCAAGACGTGAGTGGCAGATCTCTGGTCTTCAAGAAGTTTTCAAATACCATCACTGTAAAACAGATTGGCATTCTTAAATAATCGTCTATCAGTTTTTGACTTGCCAAAAACGGGCTCATACTATAATAGATTCGTAAATAGCTAGAACGTAAACAAGTTCATTCCGAATGAAAACTGACAGCAGCTCAACTAATTATCTCTAGTCAAGGTTGGTGCACTTATCTCGAAAAAAGCCAGATTGGCATCGGATTCTTTGTCTTGGCTTCACTCACTTCTCTGCACCCTTTCAAGGACGTATGTATTTTGGTACACAAGTGTTTCTAGCTTGTTAGGCAACAGGATTTACTGAGGAGAGGGTTGAGTTCATTAACCGCACATACAATTTAGCCCGAAATTGCTTAAGGAGGAAAAGGAGGGGCGTTGAGAGGTGCAAAATACGTAATAGCAAATTTCTCAACAATATCTATTTGAGATTAAAAAAGTGTGTATAGTACCATTTTTTGTTAATCATAAAAACACCCACAAATTATGCTATACGTTTTTTGATCAGATGAACATAAACAAACAGGAGATATTTCCGATTTTGGTTTTTGAACTTTCTCACAACCCCAAACTTGGACTAGTTAAAATGGTACATGTCGTGGCCAATTCGTGAATTGAGCACATTTATAGCGACGGGATATTTAAGTTCAAAACTTTTGAACATTATATAATTTAAAACGTTATGGACGGAATTTTGTGAGAGGTCGTATTAAAATAACAGAAATTAAATCCTCGTATTGCAGTGTGATACCCAGAACAACGATTTCTAATTTTGAGGCCTTTGGACTTCTTTTAAGATTTGGCAGTTATTTCTCGTGGCAACTAATATTTCTCAACCAATCCAGTGTTCGTTCATTTGCATTAGTAAATAAATATTTATGATTTGCACTCTACGCTTAATTATAGAATTGAAACAATCGTCTCCAAACAAAAATGAGCATAAATTGTTATGATTCTTTCTTACAAGCCGTTGAAATATATTTTCCACTCGAAACAAATAAATATCATAAATTATGCTTCAATGAATTCGGGCCCCAAGAAATCAAGCCGGTTGCGAATTTGAACCTCACTGTGTCCTTTGGACGGTCAGTTGACCCATGTTTTCTCTCAGTTGAAAAGATGTTATAATTTATTCATTTCACAGTTTAAATAGGTCCTTTACTAGCGTTCTTAACTATTCCGTACTGAGGCAATCTTACATCTCCGAGTCAGCTATCTTACAGCTAAAAATATTATATCTATTCAAATGACTCTTCAATCGGGTGTTGACTATTGAGTAGGAGTTTTGTAATTAATTGTACTCTTTAAGGGGAAGAAAAACGTTCGTGAGCTCAGTGCCCATTAGAGAATATGAAATTATGGGCCTAAGTGCGGAAAATCTCAAAATTGAGCTACACTTATAAATGTTGTTATACACATAATAACATCTTGAATATTAACCGAAATATTGGCATTTTTAATTTATAACCTTGAGTATACCCTACCTCTACCCATGTCATATTAACAATAAATTTTTATATAATGAAACACGTAATTTGAAGCTTAAATGCCAAATATAGATCTTATTAAATGCAAAGTGAACCGCCTCTTCCAATCGAGGTGTGCAAAAGTCATTTTAAAGGAGGGATTAATTGTAGCTTTACATACTCCTTGATGTGACTAGCCCGAGTCCTTTTTGTCATCACAAGATTTTATATTCATTAGTTTTTAAAATGAAAACAAATAAGGACCCCCGAAGAAAACATTAGATAATCGCACCATGGTTTATTTTTTAGGAGACGTTCCACAATTTGGCCCCACTTAGTCCGTATGGTTAACCTTTAGCTCGAAATCATAAGATAAGGAAGTAGAATGAAATATAGAAATTAACTATTAGATTAGCTATTACATTATTAGTCCTTGAGATAAACTGCCCTCCTGTGTGAACGGCCTCGTATTAGCTCATAACATCGTCTTTATTCTGTAAAAATATGAGTATTTTGACCACCAGATTGCATCGAACGTCAGTGCCTTCTCTGAATAAATTATTTAATTTCCGTTACCCACACACATAAATTTATTTATACACACACACACACACACACACACACACACACACACACACATCTATATATATATATATATATATATATATATATATTGTCGTGTGCGTATGTGCGTACGCAGTAAGTTTTTATTTGTGACCCAGATCACGCCAAGTATTGTAATTATATAAATTACGATATTTGACACAGACACATATAAATATATATATAATAGAGGACTAGGCATGCCGTATGTGTTAAAAGTGGTGTTCTCCTAATGGTTAACTTTTTGGTTGAGCTGGATACACGTTTGGGGAACGGGAATTTATTTAGTGAAGGACTATCTCACGGATACTACAATATATTCTATGATTTGTATTCAAGTATCCCTTGACAGACTAAATATAATCTTTGGACGTGTCCTAGGTAGAAATATGCATTTGTACTGTTTTTATTGTGTTTACCCCATTGAAAGGATTTTCCCAGAAATCCAGAACTCAGAAGATATTGACCAATGGTTTTTATCGGTGAGACTTGAATTTTATTATGAATAATAAAGATTTAATTCTCCCAGAAGAATATATCTCAGTCCTATGGGCTGGTGTTAAAACATATCCGCTTTTTCTAAAGTATAAATGGCACCGAAATATTCTCTAGCTTATATCACATTGGATTTCATGCAAGAATGAGTGGTACGTGACATTTGAAGTTTGATATGACCCAAGAAATTGTTAAGAATTGATAAAATATTGTGGCATATCGGACTATAGTTCTGGTTGATTAATGTGATTTTCTTGCTTCACAATGGGAGCCATAGATATTGAAATATTTATGTATCAGGAATTAGAAATGGAAAATAAATCAAAAGGAGATAACACAGTGCCGGCTAAAGGCCTCACTCCTAATTAAAAAGATATGGCCTTGAAATCTCTCACAGTTGATATATTTTCAGTTCCGGAAATTTCTCTATCAATCCAAAAAAAAAATTGAATAAAATAAGACAGGCCAGCAGTGAATGCGTAAAGTAAGCAGATTTTACACGCATTAAAATGTCACCCAGATGACTTCAAATCATAGTCCATTCTCTATTTCTAACAATAAGTAAAATATGAGACCAAGACTTTAAATTTAAACTGAACATGAGATGTAATAGATTTTATCATTATGAGTTACCGCAGGTGTAGAAGTAGAGGTTTTCCGAAGGCTAAACGGTAAAATGACTTAATTTTCTAAAGGAAAATGTCAAGAACACAAAATTATCGGGCTTTACATTAACAATAAGATAGGTTATACAACGGAGATATAATGAAGTATACATCACCCCCACATCAATCTCCACTCGTCTTGTTCTTGTTGTACGAACTTGATCTTAAGTTCTGTCGGAAACTTATAAGCACAGTGTTTATATATTTACCCTTAAATCAAATTCAAAAATCAAATTATTTTACCCGCCACTTGATGTAGACACACAACAAAGATGCCAATCCAATTTAGTTAATTTCAATATTATTGAAATCGTGTGAGAGTGAGGAGGTGCCAAATGGACGCCTAGAATTCTAATGACAGCTCAGAATTCGTTTTTAATATTTCACTGTGTTTCACATATTCTTAACCCTGCTTACTGTTTGATGATTTTGGCCATTAACGAGCTTGAATAAAATAGATAACTATCTATCCCAGAAGGGACTTATTAAAAATTACAGCAACTAGAGCATTAATTAAAATACGCGCCCCTAGGCGTACCAAGTAAATAACAAATATATAAATAAATATAAACTACAGAAATGTGCAAAAAAATTACTGAAAATATCTTGGCAAAAAAGATTTTTAACATTTTTCAATGCATTGCATAATACATTAACGACCTTTACGATTTAATTTTTCCACTTTAAACTTCACTTTACAGACACAATAAAATATAAAAACATTCAAGACATGATTTGGTCGTTTTCTAACTCAATTATTAAACGTATCTCGTAAATCTAAACTCTTAGTTCATTACTGACAGTAATTTGAACATGACAAATAGTGAAGTTTAAAATGGCAAACTTAAACCGTTAATTCTGTTAATGTATTGTGTAATGCATTGAAAAATGTTAAATAAAACCAAAAATCATAAAATCATTTTAGTCAAGATATTTTCAGTAATTGTTGTCCACATTTTTGTAGTTTTTATTTATTTGTATATTTGTTATTTACTTCATTGGTACGCCTGGGGGCATGCTGTCTGATTGCCAACTGGACATTAGAAATTTATTTAAGTCATTAAATAAATCCCTTAGTCCCACGCTGGCTAGAAAAGGGAGCTAACCTGTTGATAGCCAATCTCAATTTGGCATAGTAGCAAGTGGATGTTAATATGTATATATGTATATATATATATATATATATATATATATATATATATATATATATTTTCACATCTTTGGCGATTCATATAAAGAACTTGGCTTTATGCAGGTGTAAAATTAATCACATTAATTAATTATTATATTCAAAAATGAAGGGGGAAAGATAAATATGCCATGTAATCTGTGCCCTAAAACCTAGGTTCTTATGTTAATTAACGGGTGGTATAAGTTTGAAAGTTTGCACCACAAACCTAATTTTTGTCAATATATGAATTTCATCTAAGTATGAAAATATGTTACTGATACATTAGCTACCTTGTTGAAAATATTATTTGCCACAATTGTTCTTGTGTACGTGTTTTCTAACTCGAATATTAAGCGAGATATTTGAATTGTTTCGCGCCAGGAAACAGCATCAGTAGCCGATTTCTCTCACGTAAAACTTCACAACAATTCTGGTTTAAACTAAATTATTTTAAAAATCTTGATTTAATATGAAACTTCTTTAGTGATAACAGATTTTCAGCCTACATCATCTGCTATTTTTTTCCCCATCATTTATATAGAGATAAAGAGTTGAACGACATTTTGATTGCAGTGTTATTTTAATATTCTCACTTTATAATAACATTTAGGGATCAACATTAAACTATGTTATTGAGTGAGGGGAACCTAAAAACTTCAAAGATCGTCTTTCTTTGTACTACATTCTCCAGGTGTACATAAATATAAGTTTCCAGGGAATCTGTTACCTTATTGTTTTCTCAATTTTGAAACGGCGTTTTATAACATTTAGATATATTGCATCCTTTTTATAGTTGATATTAATTCAATTTGAAATATTTTTGATGCTCTACGTCGAAAAAGAATTGAAATAAAACAATAAATCTATGAAACTTGTGTAGTTTTGGTAGTAAATAAACTGAGAGTATAAAAACAGGCCTTATCAAGAGGTCAAATTACCTATTAAAACATTACACATGCATAGTCATAAAAAAAAAAATTGATAAATAGTTCTAAAACCTTTTCAAATCAGCCCTAACCCATGTCTTATTCTATTCGCCGCTTCGCGCTCAGGAAAAGTCACAATTGGGTTTGGCCTTCGAAAGGAGAATTATATTGAACAATATTAAGCGAGTACGGTTCAGATAACAAAGGGTAGGGTCAATTGGAATTATAAATTAAAGAAATTGCCTTTTGAGAGTACACGCATAAAACTATATAATATTTACATAAACTCCCACTGAAACGAGATAAGTATCTAATGTCATTTGCAAGTTATTCTAGCAATGGCACTGCTAGTTGGCTTTGGTAATCGTACCACGGTTATCTTCAGCACTAATTCATTGTGGAAAATCTTCTTGGAGTGTAATGAAAACCTGCTCACCGGATTTTCCATAAACCTAATACAATTTATTTGGTACAAGTTTTATACAAATTTTATCTAAATGCCGAATTAAGTGTTTCGGTCATTGTTCTTCCAGACTAGATTGGTCTGTAACCTCATCCCTCTCATCCCGTTAGTTCTATAGAGGGCGTGCAAATCCCAATGAAAAACATTTGTTGTTATTATCTTTCAATAACATTGTTTGTCACTGTTCTCGTAAAGGATTGTATTTATTTCATTTTGAGAACTGAACACACTGCTATTAAATATTAATAATTTAATTAATTATTTTTAATTTGGGAGAAAATGTTTTCGCAACTGTCGGGTTTCGTACTAGGGTATCTGGATATGTACTCCTGCACAATGGCTTTCAGCTACTATACACACGGCCATCGATCCTTAGCAACCTACCACGTTACCACATGGACTGCCAAGTCTAAACTAACACTTTACACTTGCAAGGAGTATCCTGCTATAAGCGAATAATTGATAAGCATTGTCACTTTTCAAAATTCAACGGGGTATTTGAAGAGTTCAGCTGCTAGAGAGATTTTTTTCGTACTGGTCATTAACCGTGCCAGTAACTTTCCTGTCAAATTTTTTAAGCCCCACAGAAATTTTAACGGAACTCTTCCTAAGGCAAATCCATTGACCTTACCTGTGTGTGTATGTGAGTGAATTTTGAGCTCTTATGTAAAACAAAAGAACAAGTCTTTAATGGCCGAATCCTTACCAGTAGGAGAAAGGGGGTTAAATGATAGATTTTAAAATCTCATATCTTCATTATGAGTCAGGTTGGGATCATATGGTAGTAATAAAGATATTTTTATTCCTCAAAACTTTGTAAATATTTCATTGAAATAATTTCACTTCAATTAAATCAAACGACAAAATTTAAATAGTTTCTAATGGTAATTATCATAAGGAACGTTTGCATCAATATATAGTTGCTAAGAACTGCTGTTAGTGAAAACAAAAAAAAAGCTCTTAAGATTGAAAAGATAGAACATTTAAGATTCGAAGAACATTTCCCACTTCCACAAGACCTCCTACAGAATGGAATGCCGCAGGTAGAGGGCATTTCATCCTTCAGCAAGCTGACTCCACTACCACCTAGGCAAGTTGTAATCCTTCCAGGAAATAGTTCTGTTTTGTAGGTTATAGTTCAAATTCAATAATAGTTGCCAACAGTTTTGAATATTTCCTTACAAGCGCACGCACGCACACTCACACTTTGTCTGTAAACACGATTACCTTCCATTAAGAAAGCAGATTTCCCACATGCTGTTATAACACACGAGTCATCTCACCATATATTCTTACTTCTAAGTAAAAATCCAATCAAGACAGAAAACAAGAAAGTACAAATAACTCGCTTAATATTTGAGTTAATGTACAGAACAACAATCCCATTGCATCAATTGTTTGACAAAATACGTTCATTAACATTTTCGATCCGACTCATAGTAACCGAGAAATTTCAAGTTATCAATCTTCCCTTCTAGCACCCACCACCCCTCTTTCTCTTCCGATTTCAGCCATTAAATCATATGATCTTTAGTGTCAAATCAAACAGTTAAATATTGAGTAATGTGTAGACAAAAATCAACATTTTCGAATCAGGGCCGCAAAATGTTAATTGATGAAGTCATAGTGAACATTTGTTCACATATTGCACACAGTAAACGCTCAACAAAAACAATATTTAGTATTTAAGCTTCGAATGAAGTGGTTCATGATATAGCAGCTTATTGTTAATATGAGTAGAAGTCGGGGTTGATTGAAGGCTGAGAACTCAAGATAGAGAAACAATGTATATAACAACATTTGAAGTACGTTAAATTTCCGACAAGATTGGCTTACACTTGATCGATCCGAATCATAACAACGGACAGATTTTGAATTTTCTTTTCTGCTCCCCTGTAAACCTCCCTCTCCCTGTCCGAGTTCACCTGTTAATGGACTTGATCTTCAGTTTTACATGAAACGCGTGTGCATTGAGTTTGGTAATGGTCAAACAAAAATTGCGACCTATAGAAGATAAGTTCTTATTAAATGTCAGAAATAATAGTCTAAAGCATAGAATAGGAGGGGGATTCAGAGGGGGAGAATTTTGAAATTCGAAATATCTCCGTTACGGCGGATCGAAAAAATGTATAGAATCAATCTTATAGCAAATTAATTGTACTATAAATATTGTTATATACATTCATTCCCTATCTTGAATATTAACCACGATATTCAAGCGTTGGGTCACTGCAAGTAGAAAAATCCGAAGAGGTCGTTCTTGCCCGCTTCCGAATTGGACACACAAAATTAACACATAGTTATTTATTGAAGGGGATTGTTGTAATGTCTTACCGTCTAACATCTTCTCCTCAATTGTAAGAAATACGATCTTCCAAGAAGAGTTAAACCGAACCTAAAAGAACTCCTTAGAGACGATGAAGACGACATAAAAAAACTTTTTGTATATTTAACTGTAACCCGTTTGTTCCAAGAAATCTAATGACAATAGTAGATGCGGTATACTGTAATAAATAAATAAAATAAATAACCATGATATTTGCAATTTTCTGTTTTCAGCCTTCAGCAAACCCCCACTTCAACTCATGTTATACTAACAATGCTCGGTTATGTAATAAACCACATCATTCGAAGCTTAGATACCAAATATTGTTTTCAAGAGACATTTATTATACGAGATACATGCAAATATGTTCTGCTGACCCCCCCCCCCTTCTTAAGTTTTTTAGACTACTTGAATTTCATTGATTGAGATAAAAATTATTTTGTTTCATTGAAAATTACAGTACTAGATATAATAAATAGTTTTCAATCAAATTAATACATTATATATATATTACGGTAATTATTTTTCTTTCCGGTAAGAAGTTGGCAGAAGATTATCGTTTGGATTTATTCACGGTGGTGTTGTGCTACCGGTATGTAAATTTATCTATTGTTAAACGTCATGCGGGAAATCTGCTTAGTTTACGCAGCCCCTGCGTGACAGACTTTCTCACTATTCAAAATATATATGGGATGGACTTTTTGTATGTTTGGGACAATTTTCATAACCCAAGTACCCACCCCCGGTACCCCCCCCCCCCAATAAGACGGATACGTATTTGAAGAATAGTGTTGCCAGATATTATCGGTGCAGAAGCTGCGGACGGAAGCCACTAGATAACCCTGAAAATGAATGAGAATGTGCGTAAGTATGAGAGTAAGTAGTTGAGAGAGGACTTACCCCTATGATGGGAGAGCTGGGAGTGATGGGAGACGGGCCCCCCTCCTTGCCATCCCCACCTCCACCAGGGCTTATCTCCCACAAGGCATATCTCTCCTCTCCTCACACATTTCTTCCATCTTCCCCCCTTCTATAATATCCTACAATTATAACTATCCCTTATCCCAGCTTCCTACCTTTAGAATGTCAAACTCATATCTCCTTCACCTCTTTTCCTTTTTATAGTCCTCACAAGGGATACACCTATAGATTCATTGTTAAGAGCTTTTAAAGCCCAATAGAAACTCAAAACAAATAAACCTTTTAGAGTGTAACTAAGGGAATAAAGAGTGCTTTAGTGATCATATGAAATGAGTTAAAACTCTTACTATTAGTTCTTCAGGTCGTTCATTCGTTTTAGTAGGAATCACCTTAACGCAAGGAAATGGACATCTGAAGCTAATGCGAAGATCAGAAATAAACGTCAAACAGGAGAATTCATTATTTCTCATTGCCTTCATTAAACACTGAGGACTAATCAAATTTCCCATTGCTGTCATGAAACACTGAGGACTAAGCAGATTTCCTATTGCTGTCATGAAACACTGAGGACTAGTCAAATTTTTCATTGCTATCATGAAACACTGAGGACTAATCGAATTTCCCAATCCTGTCATGAAACTCTGAAGACTAAGCAACTTTCACATTGATGTCATGAAACACTTAAGACTAAGCAACTTTCACATTGCTGTCATGAAACACTGAAGAGTAAGCAAAATTCACATTGCTGTCATGAAACACTGAAGAGTAAGCAAAATTCACATTGCTGTCATGAAACACTGAAGAGTAAGCAAAATTCACATTGCTGTCATGAAACACTGAAGACTAAGCAGACTTCCCATTGCCTTCATTAAATAATGAGCATTAACCAGATTTCCCATTACTCTCATGAAACGTTGAGCGCTAAGCAGATTTACCATTGCTATCATGAAACACTGAGGACTAATCAAATTTCCCATTGCTCCCCTGAAACACTGAGGACTAAGCAGATTTCCCATTACTGGCATGAAACACTGAGGACTAATCAAATTTCCCATTGCTGTAATGAAACTCTGAAGACTAAGCAGATTTTCCATTGCCTTGAATGGGCGGGGGGGGGGGTTGAGGGACGGGAAATTCTAAGTATTTCCACTATTATGTGTCGTATTGAAAAATGTTATACGGATAAATTAGTGATACTCTTCAATTGGTGAGATGAGATCAAGAATATATCGTACCAGCACGTTGAAATCTGCTTAGTTTACGCAGCACCTGCGTGGGGAACTTTTTCTTGACGTTCTCTATCACGTGACTGAAAAGGTAATGCAGTATATAATCCCTACTGTAGACATTAATAATCCCCTATCTAAAAATAAAAGAAGAAAAATGTGTTGGTCGCCGAATAAAGGGTTTGTTTTTAAAAGGTCCTTGCTAAGACTATTGCTCCTAATAGGAAATGTCCGTCACGTAGGGGCTGCGTAAACTAAGCAGATTTCCCACGTGCTGGTAATACACACTACTGATCTCATCTCACTTTAAATTTTGTCTGAAAACCAGAAACTACAAATTACTCGCTTAAGAGTTGTTATGAAAAATGCATGGAGCAACAATTGTAGCACATCATCAATATTTTAACAAGACTGGCTCTATCGTATTTTTCGAACCGACTCATAATATCGCCGATATTTTGAATTTTTGAATTCCCCTCTAGGAAGGGGGGGGGGCTCCTATTTCTGCCAATAACAAATATGATCTTTAGTGAAGAATGACACGGTTAAATATTGAGTATGGTATAAAATCACACATCGAATTTTCGTGTATCACGCATAGTAAAGGGCTCTCGAAAAGTCTATTTAGTACTCGTATTTAAGCTTAGAACAAAGAGGTGCATTATATGATAGTTTAATGTTAATATGACATGATTAGGAGTGGGGTTTATATGAGGATAACTAAAAAATCCAAATATCTCGGTTAATATGTATATGAGAACAATTATAAGTTGAATTTGCAATAAGTTTGACTATGTACCATTTTTCAATCCGACCTATAGTAATGGATGTACGTATTTCAAGTATTTGAAATTCTCCCACTCACTCCCCCCCCCCCTTCCGCTGTTCTGATTTATGTCATAAACGAACTTTATGTTCCTTTTTACATAAAAGGATTAAATATCGAGTTATAATTTTAAACGGACCTCATTCTCGTCATCTCCTGGGAAGGATCGATGGACATTTCATGAAAGTTTTTTAAAATTGCGTCATGAGTACAACCTCAACATGTGATTTCCTTACCTTAAGGTAAATCTGCTAAACAAACAAACACAGGCTTTTAGCTGCAGTGTGGTATTTATATTTACTTTTATAGTGGTCTTTGACTAGCATTTCAGATAAGCACAGTATATGAAAACGAAAGTTCTCATGTTTGTTCTTAGATAAGGGCTGGGGGAAAAAAAAAAGCTACCTCCAAGATAGGCGTTTTACTCCAGTTGCGTTTGGAAATATGTTCACTTAAATGTCAGCCGATTTCCCATTCACGGAAATCATCTATTGATTTTATGGCATTTTGCAAACCGTTCTACAAATATCTATCGAGTCTACCTACGTATATGATGAAAAAATGAGTTATACATACAGTGTGTACGTGCGACTCCGATTTTACTTTGACAGTGAGTCAATATATTACGGAATGTCTTATTCTAAGCTTAAATACGGCGTGTTGTCATCGGACTCTATGAGGAACATGGGTTACTGATCGGTGTGACATGCATGAACATTCTAGAAGCATCGATTTTATTCGATCTATGGCATAATCCAGCTTCATGCAAAACTAAACTTTGAGTCCGTTAATAGTCAAAGTTGGTCCTAGAGGATTGGATTTCGTAAAGGAATAAAATGCAAAATGAAGTATGTCCCGGAGTTATTAAGAACAAACAATATTAGGTAATTTACGATTAATGATGTGCATATTTTTTTCTAACTCTAATAATTAACGAAGCCAAGTAAGAGTGGGCGTTTACACGATAAAAATTAAAAAATCGAAATATCTCGGTTAATATTAATGACCGAGAAAATATGTATATATCATTATTTATAGTAATTCAATTTGCAATAACATTGGTTATGTACATTTTTTCGATTCGACTTGTACTAACGCAGATATTTCAAATTTTTGAAATTGCCCCTCTAAAACCCCCTCCCCCGCCCTACCACTGGCCCTCTTTCTACTATTAACGATATTAATTTTTCATGTAGTAGATTTCCCTTGAGGGGCGACACCCGTCTGGGATCTAGGCTGGTCTCGGCCATTTCCCTTTGATTTCGCCGCCCGTCTATAAAGGCCTACCAGCTCGCCCGGCAGTTAGTTTGTTCTCAGTTCTCTTCAAGTGAATAACAGTGCGTACAGTGTAGCTTTAGTGAACAGTGCCGTGTTTATGTAAAAAACAGTGCAGTGCCGTGTTCTTTGTGAAGATCAGTGCAATGTCGTGTTTTTGTGATCTTTAGTGATCGTTAGTTATTCTACTGTGCAATAAAAAGTGAAGTTATCAGTGCATGCTGTGAGTAATAGTTAATAATAATATACCAAGTGTGTATTGCATTGTTAAATAAATTTTGCAGTGATAAAAACTCTTAAGCTTGAGTGCTTAATTTTGCTATCCAAAAGAACTCAAATAAACAACGTTTATTATTTTGTAATAAACGTAATATATATATATATATATATATATATATATATATATATATATATATATATATATATATATATATATAGAGAGAGAGAGAGAGAGAGAGAGAGAGAGAGAGAGAGAGAAAGAGAGAGTGAGAGAGAGATAAATATACCTATCTACCTAATAATGTATTTTTCTGCTACCGTTCTAATATCTCCGTTATTGTGGGTCGGATAGAAAAATTGTATATATCCAACCTTATTGCAAATGTAGTATTCAATAACTGGTGTTATGTGCATTTTTTCATTACCTTGATTATTAACGGAATACTTGCATTTCATAGTTTTCGGCCTTCAGCAACCCCCCCTCCCTCCTATTCGTGTCATATTAACAATAAGCTGTTATATTATGAATACATTTGAATATGAATATTTGAAGCACAAATACCAAATATTGTTCTCATTTAACTTTTACTTTTTAAGATAAATGCAAATATGTGGGACACGTGGGAAATCTGATTAGTTTACGCAGCCCCTGCGTGTCAGTCTTTTATTTACATAAAAGGATCAAATATCGAGTGTAACCAGACAATCAAACAAAAATCGCCACCGTTAAAACGTTAACAAACAAATATATAAATAATTTTGAAAGGATCTCTTTTTCTTCATCTCCTGGGAAGAATCGATGGACATTAGTGGGAAATATTTCGAAAATCGCGTCATGAGAACACATCCTCAATAGCTGATTTCCCTCAAGGGAAATCTTCTATTAATGAGTCTAGTTCATATTTATTATATATATATATGGATGGCCTTTGGCCTCCAGTAAGATCTCCCCTCTCCCGAAAATCGTGGCTCTCAACTATTCCATTAGTTTTCTAACCAAAACATTTACAGGTTACTTGAAATTACGGTTATTTACCATTAATAACAACTAGTTAGCTGAATGTCATCAGCATTTCATATATAAATATATTTTTTCTTATACCCTAAGGGAATTCCGTTATTGAGGCTCTACTCATGACGCGATTTTAAAAAACTTTCATCAAATGTCCATCGATCCTTCCCAGGAGATATACACACACACACATATGCAGTTTTGAACCTCATTTTCGTCATCTCTTTGGTAGGATCAATGGACATTTGAAGAAAAGTTTAGAAATTCAATGTCAATAGCTTATTTCTTTTAAGGGAAATCTGCTAATATTTGTCTGTTACTTCTCTAGCGGTCGCAATGATTGTTCCATGGGTATTTAGTCGTTTTATATATAATGAAAGATTAAGTTCGTTAGGGGGAGGAAGGATTTAGAGGGGGAGAATTTTGAAAATTCGAAATATCTCCGTTACTATACGTCGAATTGAAAACGTATATAGAACCAATCCTATTGTAAATTAAATGTACTATAAATATTGTTGTATACATTTATTCTCTATCTTGATATACATATATATCTTACATCTTGATTATATATATATATATATATATATATATATATATATATCTATAATATATCTTGATATATATATATATATATATATATATATATAATAAACTACGTTATTTGAAGCTCTAATGCCAAAATTTCTTTTCAAAAGACGACTTTTATTAAACGAGATACAGTCAAATGTTCTGTTGAACCGCCCCCCCCCCTCACCTGAAGGTCGTGGACGACTAAAATTTGGTTGTTTGAGATAAAAACTATTCTGATTCATTATCAATTACAGTACAAGGTATAGTATATAGTTTTCAATAAAATTATTATGATATATTCTGATATAATTCAGTAATTATTTTTATTTCCTGTGTGAGGTTAGGAGACCTTTTTGTTTACATTCAGAGCTTCCCTTCAGGAAATTATTAAAATTTACTAAAAGATTTCTTACTGCCGTTTGTATTTATTCACTTAATACTCGTGGTGGTGTTGTGTTACCAGTATGTAGGTTTATCTATTGTTAAAATTCAGGATGGAAATCTGCTTAGTTTGCGCAGCATGGCGGACTTTTTAAGACTATTAAAATTAGTTGTGTTATTTTCTCTGTCAGCAAAATGAATATTTGTAATTTTATATACCTGGTTCAATTTTATGGTGAGATTAATAAGTAAATAATGTTATTTTTGAAATGAGTAAACTTACTAGTTAAATAAAAAGTAATAAAAAATAGCAATCATACTTAGATGACTTTTAAAAGATGAAATAGCCCAAAATGCCTAGATTAAGTGTCAAAAGGAATATGAGTAAAAAATTACACTTGATTGAGGATGTCAAAATATATTATGCCATTCACATTTGTAGTAAGTCATTTTTTTTTAAATTACTTTTACCAGTTTATCTCAGTTTTTTCTCTATAGAAGTTTTTCGGCTTCAAGAAAAAAACTACGGTCTTACTAACATATTGAACGAACTCATTATAATTTATTAAATCAATTTTTCCTAAACCTAAAAATATCTTTTTATTATTACTAATAACTTTATTTCAAGTAGTTGGTCTTTGATTAATATTCCATTTATTAATTTCTAACTTTTTACTAAATAATAAAGAAGTAATTGAACCTAGTATTGGGTTTTATTGATCATAATATGCTACTACCATAGCACTACATGTATTTATTCCAGTTATTAAATCTTAGTCAAAGTATAATTACAATTTATTTTTAATTCATTAGGCATGAATAAAACTCTTCACTTTTATTGTTATTTGCAATTGCTGACAGGATTATTCCTGTGCTTACTTTTATTAATTAACTCTATTTATGAATTACTAGCGAAGGTACCCAGCTTTGCTCGGAAAACCATTAGAGCCTGAATGATGATGATGATGGTATTTTTTCGGCTAGGCTTCACTATGCAAAATATTTTTACATCCTCGTCCCCAAAAGTGTTTATACCTTAATATCTAGCAACTGAAGGGAACTTATAGAATTGTTTAGTCATGAAGAATAAATTTAAAAAACAAAAAAGATTTCCTGATCAATCCATCTGCACTGTTCAAAATATCTGGGCATTATTAATCATAATCATTTGTTCCTCATTATTAAGTACCATTACTGAGGTAGCTTTGCACGAGAAATATTTAGACTTAATGCAAATGTTACTCATTGCAAGTCTATGATAAACCCTGTCTATTTATATTTTATGTCTGTGTATTTACTTTCGTGTAAATTTTAATAGGATTTGAAATGATGTGTGTTGTTTCCCTAGAAGGCCCAAGAATATTCGGCAGTTGATGAGAACAGGTTAACAGATTTTCATTACTTGCCCTTTATGTAGGCTCAATAATCCACTCGGATGGAAGCTTAAAACATGGTTCATCTTCAAGGATGGTGTTGCTGCTGTTGAATGCCCAAACCAATGGTGGGCATTCCTCAACCTCAACACCCGCTGTCTCCACTTCACATATATTTGTAGTCGTTCCAATAAATCTTTGTTTCCCATAATACTTCAAAAGCTCATGAATTTCTAATTTTCCTGAGTTTATATTAAAAGAGTAGTGCAGCTATTGATTTGAAAGAGAGACAATTTTTGTTTGAAAGGTTCTACTTCTGATAAACATAATTAGTTAAGGATTAAATACTGACTTCAGAACAAGGATTGATAAAGAAACAATTTCATTCAAGAGCTGTCAAAACTTTTTTTTTCATACTCTGTACTCCACCAAATAATTTAATGATCACTAAGTGTATTAAAGCTAATACTTTCACCTTCGGAAGTACTTTCAGTGTCAGGGCTGCTGTATGACCGTACCCTCAATAGCCCTGTGAAACAATGAACTATGTACAAAGTAGCTCTGAAAATTGAAGTAGGAGCTTTTGAGATTATTTAATGCTCAATAAATTATTTTACATAGGGCACGACTTTTATTATACCTACATATATAGTTTGTAATCTTTTTGAATTGAATAATGAGGCAGACATATTGAATGACAATAGGGGAAGATAAATTTGGACTTCATGTATGTCAGGCTCTCTCTTTGTATGTGAAGTAAAGAATGGTGTTTTTCAATTTATTTATTTTTCATGAAATTATCAAGATATTGGCTTCCTGAAGGACTTTAAAGTTAAAATATATTCAAATATCTTTAAAACTGTATGAATTTTTATGAAACTGACTACTTTATTATATGTTATACAAAACGATAGAAAATCTCTTTATTTAACAAGAACAGGTAGCTTTTCTTAAAAATAATTTACCTTTAATTATTTAAACACCCATACATATTTATTCATCCTTAAAGCTGTTGCGACCACTCTTTTTATTGATCATTACCAAGCTCAATATTTAACTTCTAAATAAAACTAATAACCAGATTTTTAATAGCTACAATTTGCTAAACTATGGAAAATCTTTATTATGGACTAAATTGATGACTGCTATATAATTAATCTTATTAATTGAGGGGCTCAGGTTGGCCATATGAGTTAAGGCATTGATCTTAATCTCGCATGGTAGACCTAGAGTGGCGGGTTCGATTCCCCGCCCTGGGCAATAGAAATTTATTTAGTGACAGACTCATTAAATAAACTCCTTAAACCCACCCTGGCTATAAAAGGGTGTTAACCTGTAGATAACCCGCCCCGATTAGCCATACTAGCATAAAGTGGACGTAAATAATAAAAAAATAATTATTAATAAAATAATTTTTACATTATTCACTAACTCAAATATTAAAAAAAAGAAAATTTTCTTTTGCGTTTTCGGCTTTCAACTTTTTCCCAGTCCTACTTAACTAACTATAATAATTAATATATCATGAAACACATTTATGATTTACAGTTACTTCACTAATGTAGTACCTTGAGGAATGGGAAGGGAAGGGGTTGAGAGAAGAAAATCATAAATATCCCTGTTATTTTTCGCATCAAAATATTTGATGTAACCAGTCTCGTTAAGGAAGTATTTTCTTCAATTGTAATGTATTTTTCGCTAACTCAAATATCAGTTTATCCCCACTTCTACTCAAGCTATTTTTAATTTAATAAGTATCATAGCTTGTTTAAATTTTAATTATTGTTTTTTTCTATAGGTGAAATACACAATAGAATGTGAGGTGACTTCATTGGGGTAAATATTTATTTAGTTTTTGGAGCTCATTATTTTTTACCTTTTGGTCCAAGAACATTCATGTTATGCTTCCATGATGGACACTCTGTCCCTCTTCACTATGTTAAAAGGATGATCTGGCCATTAGAACTGAAAGAATTAAGGGACCAGCTTGACACGATATCCAATCTCCTGAACTTTCATCATTTACAACAAAGGTAAGTAAATTATTAGTCTAATATAAGTTAGAATAGTCATGATGAAAATATAGTCTTCATTATGTTTATTTAACCAAAGTGACTGGCATACAAACTCTGAAATGTTTTCTCACCTTTTTGGGCTTGAATATCTTAAGTATTTTAAGCCTATAAATCAAGATTATTACTAATAACTCTTCTAAAAATTGAGTTTTTGGGAATTTTATTTAGACAGAAAGTATATATATATATATATATATATATATATATATATATATATGTACCTTTCCCATATAAAATACTTGCATCATTATCAAATAAAATGGCGTGGCGATAGTTGAATGGCTTGCACTCAATCATAGTGCTGGGTTTGAGGCAGGGGTTAACATTAAATTTTATCTAGGTTTGTGGTTACTCTGCATCAAGACATTACCTGTTCCCCCGATACCCATAAAGCTCTGTGAGACAATTGAGAAGATACTTAAATAAAGTAGATGCAATCTTTAGTCTCTATTTAGCAGGGTGTGTACCAACTTTACCGCTTGAGCTTTTACCAAAGGCATTTTGCAAGATGCTGTTCTTGAACTGCTGAGCCAAAGATTTTCCTAATTTGCAGTAACTTTCAACTAAAGCACTAAAGTTGTTTATGATACTAAGTTACTGAAAGTAAAGTTAGTATCATAAACAAATGTGACACAAAGTAATTAAGCATCACATACTACATATTTTTAAAAAAAGATAAATATAAACATCCTACTTACTTGTTTTTTTTAATCATAAAGAATAGATTTTACTTAGATATATCTTCTTCATATGATGGCAAGGACAAGAATTTATCTCTCCTGGTGTTTGTAATTCTATAACAATAGAGTTAATGTCTGGATCTACTATTCAGTATATATGTTCAGCATATACTAAAGTCAGAGAGAACTAACTTACTAAGCAGATTTCCCACGTGTTGTTGGTATGACCCGCTATTGCATTTTTCTTGCCATATATTTTCTACTTCTAAAAAAAACATTTACTGAAGACTGCAAACAATTACAAAGGCTGAATAATTCGCTTAATAATTGAGCTATTAAAAAAGGTGTTGAACAACAACTGTAGAGCATCAATAGTTTAAGAAGATTGGTTCTATAACATTTTTCGATAGCATATATTGAACGAATGAATGTTTTTATTTAACAATTTCATAGCAAGGGTTCAGCCCCTGTTCATGATTACATTTTTCTTTTATCTTTTCTTTATATAAACATAAACAGAGAATTCATTTAAAAAAAAACAAAAAATAAAAACTATATACAATAACTACTATAGAAAAAAAAAACATTAATTTTATTTTAATAATTATATTGTTTGCATTCTTTTCCCTCTGATGTAAAGACTTTTAAGTATGAAAACATATATGTAGTTTATTTTATTCTTCTCCATAAGGTCAAACAGATTATCCATGGATTGCTGTGGAATGTTGAGACTTTTCAGGAGATGGTTTCTTTTCTCTGATAAAACAGGGCATTTAAGGATGAAGTGCGTAATGGTGTCTTGGCTATCTTCGCAAAGGGGGCATGGCTTTTCTGGATTGAATGCATAAATTGTACTGCCAACTATCAATCTTTGATTTTTTTGTATACAATAAGCGGATTTGAGATATAACTTGGGTCTTAAAAAATTACACATTTTGGTACAGGTACTCCTCGCCTCTGCCAAGAGAGCTAATTCTTCTAAAGTACTGGCTATATGTGCTGTTTAAAACTCTTTCAATATCTAACGAAATTAAATGGTTCTCGCGAGCCTCTAAATAAGTCTTTATTTTTCCATTAATATTTTCCGCCCTTTCTAATTCCACCAAGTTTCCTCCTATGCGCCCAATATACCCTTCCTGTTCATTCACCCAATTAAATGGCATTGAATAATTGGCAGATAATTCCTTTAGGCACATGTAGCACAGTCTTGATAGATCATCTTGCCGACTTCTCTTGTAGAGCCTTCCACCAATTCAACATCCTCTTGAAAATTTTTAGTTGGGTGTGTGTACGTTTAAATTATATTCTAATGTAAGCATTAGGAGTGTTTTTAGGAAGCACATTTAAAGAACATAAGCCATTTAAAGAAGTTTAATTGAGCTTTCTCAATCACATCCGAATAACCACGACCCTATATCTCTGATACATACAAGAGTACATTTTCAGTAAGTGCATTTGGTACATACATTTGGTTGCCCAAGTTTCAGCTTTGCTTTTATTAAGTAAGCGTAAGATGGTAGCATTGGCAGAGCAACCTTTTGCCAAGAAGTGAGTACTTGCTTCACAGAATTTTCCTGAGGATGAAAAAGGTACCCCCAGATATGTAAATGAATTTGTAAGCTGAATTGGGTTATTATTATAAAAGATGGTTTTATTTTTCCCAATTCGGTCTCCTTTGTGAAATGGCAATATCATTGTTTTCTGAGTGTTCACTGAGAGTAACATTGCGTCACAGTATTTATTTAATATATTTAGTTTACGTTGCGTATCAGGCCATGATATAGGGAGTAAAACTAGGTCATCAGCATACATCAATAAAATTAAATCTTTTCTTGAACTTATCTGTATACCCTCTGCCCCATTCGAAGAGGGCTTAAGTTTTCCCCTTGTAGAACACCTTCAGATATTTCAATGTCATGTGAGTACTGATTTCCTTCTTCAGTAATAAACGATGCTTGGTCATACAGAAATTTGATCACTCTCAGAATTTTTCCTCCAATTCCTAGCCTATATAGTTTTCCCCATAATTTTGAATGATACCATATATTAAGAATTTTCGAATTCTCCCACTTCTAACCACCTCTTCCCTATTCCTAGTCCAATTACCTTATCCTAGCCATTAATGAGTATGAACTTAAGTGTTGCATGAAACAGTTAAATATCGAGTATAGTATAGATCAAATTAACATTTTTGAGTTAAGAACGTAAAATTTTAATTAGTGTCATCACACAATGCATTTGCATGTATCTATCTAAACCCTTCCCTCTCACTAACAAACTTGATCTCTAGTTTTACATAAAATATTTAAATAACGAATTAGGTAATGATCCAACAAAAATTAGCTAGAATGTTATGATAAAGATTTTTCTTAGGCACCTTTAAGATATTTTTTTAATGAAATAGTACACTCTTATTAAACTTATGATTTTAAAGGTCTTACACCTCAAAGAATAATGAATATGGGGAAAAATACACTGTTTCATTTCATTGTAATCACAAAGAATTTTGTTTCTCTGATATTAATGAAATTATTCCTTTTGACCCTTCCTGTTTCTATCTAGACTAGTTTCGGCTTGATATGTGTACATATGTATGTATCTATCATAACTCAAAAATAAGTAGCCTTGAAATTTTGTATTAGGACTGTTGTAGTTGTTGATCTCCCCTTTTGATTGGATCAACTAAGGAGAAAGTTGAAAATGGAAAAGATATGTAAATTTCTGTGCCCCAATTAGTGATATAGACAATTGTTTTAAGACCGTTTTTGTTTACCATTTAAATATCTATAAATTATACTCTTAACACATTTATTGATCTGATGAATTGGAACAGAGGTATCGCATGACATATTCAAATGAAATGATTTTGTGCATCAAAACATTTAGTATATTTAATTTAATAGGAGTATAAGAAAGTGATGTGATGTCCACATCAAATTTTTATGGTATGATTGATGTGGAGGCAGTAGTCATATTAACACTCAATCAATGAAAGAAAGGAAAACTTCTACCATAAAATATTCATTAGGAAAATTGACTTTGTCTACTTTGCAACATATCATCATTCCTAGGAAATAACAGGTGACATATTACACAAGTACATTCAGGAATTTCACAAAATAGTCACAATCGTGTCAATTTGGTTAAAATTTAGTCAAACTGACAATGGTTATTAAAAATGCTTAAAGTACAGAAGTAACATGATAGTAAATAATATTAACTCTTTTAACCCCACTCATCAAACAAAATATAAAATTTTATAAGTATAATATATATAAATACGGACACCTCACAGGTCAGTCTTGTCTTCAGCTCCTGTCCTTATTATTTATTACCGTGTCCACTTTTTGCAACTTGGGCTAATTGGGAAGCCCCTGTCCTGGTACCTTTATTTAGGAAGGTACCTTTATTTCACTGGCCTACCCTTTAAGAAGATTTAATAATGGATACAACTTTTATTATCTTTGTTTAGTTAATTGTAGTCTATTGTTTTAATTTTATTAATTTATTGAATTCATTATAGTCAAGTAGTTAGGGTTTTGTGAAGTGCATCTATGAGTGCTTCTGAATATTAGATGTGTTGTGTGGGTGCTTCTGCTTCATAATCTACCAAATTGTTCTTAACATATTTATGTGGACACCCAACCATTGTGGAATGAGAGGAGATGAAATACAAGCTCTAAGAAGGATGAAATGAGTGAACTTGTATACCAAAATTAGATATGAAATGATTAATCAAATCTATAATCTCTGGATGACCTTCTGGCATGCCCTAACAGATAATGAACTGAGTGAAATAAAATCTACTTCTTCCAACTGGAAAACACCATATCGTAAAAACAGAAGAGAAGAAGTCATTACACAACTCTGAATTGGTCCTACCCATCTCACCCCCTCCTACCTCATACCTAGTGTTACACTACCAATTTGTGTAACTAGTAGAACTATATTTACAATTAAGCCCTTTACTATACAAACAACATTGAGTACGGAACAACCTTCCCAGTCACATTAATGAAATTCTGGATGATCTCCCTAACCATATTGGTGAAATGTTTCAGTATCTTCACAATGACAGTCTGAAAACAAAATATAACAAAAAAGTTTGTCATGCAGGGGCTGCGTTAACTAAGCAGATTTCCCACGTGCGCCATTTGCATTTATCTCAAAACTTAAAAGTTCAATGAGAACAATATTTGGTATTTAAGCTTCAAATAAAGTGCTTCGTAACATAATTGCAAACATTTTGAAAATCATGTCATGAGTATGACCTCAATATCTGATTTCCCTTTGGGGAAATCTGCTAATATTGTACCGCCCCCAATAAAAGTTTAACTTTCATAGTGGTGGGGATGAGCAGGGGACTGTAACTGCCCATTATTACTACAGGAAATCTATACAATACATAGTAATAAGTTTGTAAATCCATTACATTCCACAAAGATGGAATCTGCTTATTTGTAATGGACTTTATTTCTTTATAACGCAGCCGGCTGTCCTGTGGTCCGGTAGGTTGGCTATGCTCTTGTTGATATTTCAGGGAGACTATGTATCTCTTCTCCAGGCTGAATAAAAACAAAAAGTGTCTTATGCTCAGATCAGAGGACTGAGGTGTGTTAATTGATTTATTATCTTCTTTGAATATTTAAAACTCTGGTGATATAAAATATTATTTATTGAGCTTGTGTTATCACCAGTTTTTTCAAAACTAAAAGCATACAATATGGTTTATTGAGCTTTTGCAATGTTATTAAAGGTATCCAACCATAACGTTTTCAATGGAAGTAAATTATATTATATCATGCTAGCCTTTTTTAAAATTCTTCACTAACGTATTTTCTTTTTCTATTCCTTTTTTTTTAAAATTATAATGAAACCTGTTATGTGGTTGGTATGCCAGATAACACTGTAGATATCATTATGAGAAACTGTGTCTGCCATGAAAACATGTTTCTGTGAAAAGAAATATAGATATTTGCGGAATCATACTAGCCAAAACTGTTAATCTGTGTATGTATATACATTTCAAGAAATTGACATTTCATGGACTTAATTCTCACATACATAAAATTATAAAAATCTGAAATAATACACTTTTACTTGATAAATTAGCCCCGAACAGAAATGTTTTTTTTCACCATGTAAAATGTTTATAAATGGAATATGAAATCAGAAATAAAATTGATGAATGTTTTGTTAAAAATAGATAAATGTTCCTCATTGTAATCTTGCAAACTTCTTTATTCTTGTCAATTGACAATCTAGTATCTCATTTTTTAGAAATATTTGTTAATCATTTGTTTTAAATATTCATATTTCAGTGGGAAACTCATTCTGTAAACAAAATTAGCCTTGCTAGATCTCTTTTACCTTGTTTCAATCAATTTATCGAGTTACTTTGGATTCTATTCCATATATAATAATTTTATATCTAACACAGGAGAAAAATAAATAAAAAAAAATAAACTTGAATGATGACCTTATCTCCTTTATCTACCATCTTTCTTCACTATCAAGATAAGTGCAACATAATTAACAAGATATATATTTTACCCTTGGTGTAGTGTTTATTTTTATTGAAAAAGTACTAAAATATATGTGTGTGTCTGTATATATATATATATATAAAACAATATGGTTGATGAATGCATTAATAAACACGTCATGTACCAAATTTGTTCAATAAATCAATTTTTTTCAGGTGAGTTTTTTACCTCCTCTTATTTTAATTGTTGTGAAACATCTTTGACCATTTCAAAGCACGATCTTCAGTCCTAGAACAACACAACTATTAAGGTTTTAGAGGTCAGTTTTTTATTAAAACTTCTGAGGATTTTAATATCAACTATGCTGATATTAAGCTTATAAAATATAAACACAAATTGTAACAATAACTTTTAATAAAATGCATTTTTACTACTCTAAATATTTTTCGTAATACATCCATTTTTATATATTTATATTTCCTTATTTGTGACCCTTCTGGTTCACTGTGTGTGTTTTTGTCAGTGATTGATATTTCCTTTTGAATTTAATTAATTAAAACACTTATTAACATAATCTCTAAATTTATGAATGACTTTATTTCAAATTTTTTAGCATAGTAATATTAATACTGTTTTTGCTTCAATTAGATTTTCCTTTTTTAAAGATTATGAAATATTCATAGAACCCATAAATTATTTGCTGCCATAGATAGTTTGTTAAATTGAAAAAGAAATTCTAAAACAATTGAAATGTTTTTAAAATTCCTATTTTGATTTCTCTTCGAGTGAGTAAATCTGAACATATCACATATTCTTTGTTTTTGCTTTTCCATTTTAATCATAACTGATACCTAATTTTATTACAATGAATTCTATTAAATAATTTGTAATTTGTATGTGTGTACAGTGAAGTGTTTCTTAAAAAAATGTAATGACTCCCTTATAAAGCAAAAACATTATAAGTAATTCATATTTTTAATAGTTCAGTAATAATTTCTGATCAATGTGGATAATAAAGTATGCCAATATTATTAAATTCAGGAACAAGTGTAAAAATGACCTTTTTCTACATCAATAATTTTAATAAATCGTGCTTAGTAGCGACTATCACTATGTTAAGCACTTGATAATATACTCATTCAATTTAGGAGTGCCTGTAGTCCACCAGTCTTCTTATTCCATCCCTCCATTTACCTGAAAATTTAACCAACCTGCCAGGCTGCCTGACAAGATTAATAATCAAGATCTCCGAGACACCATCCTATCTCATTAACTTTTGTTTAAATTTAAGTGAACCATGTAAATTGATCCTATCAAAACTACTTCAGTCAAGTATTATGGTGCTTTCTTCTTACTTGTCAAAGGTTGTGATATGACATCCATTTTAATTTTTGTCAAACACTTATAGAATACTGTTGTCATACCTTTCGGTGGAGACCGTCGTCACTGGCTGATCGTCGAGTACAGCTGGCCAGCGCTTTCGATGCAATGGCACCATCTTCAAGCCCGTCGAAAAGTTGTGGCGATTGCATCGAAAGCACAATGCCAGCTGTACTCGACGATCAGCCAGTGACGACGGTCTCCACCGAAAGGTATGACAACAGTATTATTTATATTGGCGGTTCTAACCCTTTATTTGAATTACTTATAGAATAGCCTTCAACTCATTCAATAAGTTATATTTTGGCATTTTCCTCTTTATCGATAAATTCCTTTACCATCCTACATCAGTCTGTTCATGTGCTTTGTTGAGATTTTCTGTCTGCTACCCTAATAATAATCTTAGAACATGTTTAGTTCCTTTCAGCTTAAGTCATGGTCAGCTCCTCCCTGCATGTCTCCCACAAGTCCAATTTTATTCGGGATGCTAATTATAAATAATTATAGAGTATTACTCTACCTTCTCCCACTATCCTTACTACTTCTATATTTGCAACTTGTGATAAGTGAGTTTGGTCCTAAGATGCTCCCTCGTCCTGAAGAGAATGGACATTCGAGTAAAATACCTTGACTTAATAAGTTCACCAGTAAACTATAACCATTACTCGAATGGTGTTGAACATACCCCCTCCCCACCTTCCTATTTGGACTCTCATTACTGTTCAAATATTCTTCCTCCATGCAGTTAACAATTCAGCACAATTATATTCATGAATCTAATCATCAACATAATCAAAGGCAGTTGATAGTCATGTAAGTTAATTTTCTTAAAGTTAGTATAAAGAGTAAAGTATTGTTACGAATATATTTTTTTCTTTTGAATATACTTCAGTATTATGAATAAATTTGATTACTTCGAATATTTTGTTAGTAAAGTTAGGCTGTGTTTTTTAAAGTCACTGTTTGTCACTTTTCTGTGCCTCCCAAAAGAAGATATGTATCTGAAAAGGGTCAATGGGATGATCCTATAATGCATATGAAAAACAGTGAGTAGGAATGATAAATATCTATTATACACACATACTGATACAACATGAATGCATTTTGAATGAAATAACTAATGTAAGGGATATGTGTTGTAAGGCAAATGAGATTACAAATTAAATTGTTGCATTTATTTAACTGCCTTCCTGATAATGCTTTTGAATGAAATTCTATTGTTAAACTGAAAAATATTATATGGCCATTTTGTTTTACTGCAGAATTATTTATTGTGCTCATTTCCACCCTATAAATGAGTTACATTTAGCTGTCTATTAATCTGAACATTATGGAGAGTTGAATATGACTAGTATAGATGATTTTTTACTTCCTGGATTTTAATGTGGTAAATAAATTTAATTTTTTAGGAACCAAACGCATATACATGTTTAATTTTAAAATTGGGGCTCAGGTTAGCCATGTGAGTTAAAGCGTTGACCTTAATCTCACATGGTAAACCTAGAGTGGCAAGTTCGATTCTCGCCTGGACAAAGGAAATTATTTAATGACGGAATTCATTAAATAACATCCTAAGTCCCACCCTGGCTAGAAAAGGGTGGTAACTTGTAGATAACCCGTCCCAATTAGCCTAAGTTGCAAAAAGTGGACGTTAATAAATAATAATAATAATAATTTTAAAATGACTAGTGAAGTTGAAAACATATACAATAAAAAAACTCAATTTTTAAAAATGTTCTTAGCCTCATTCTTTAAATTTCACAACTGGGCTTTTATGGCGTATATAATACTATACTTGAGTAGTTTTAAGTGATGATAGCACCAAATATGGTATTCTTAAATGCAGAAAAATAGTAATAAACATGAATAAGTTTCAAATTGAAGCTGTAAATATAACGTGAAATTGAAAAGGTGCATTTAACCGCCATGAGGTTACATAGCTACGGCAGAGCCACATAGTGTGTAAGCGATGAACTACTAAGGAAAGCTAAATTCTCGTTTTATTTTTTATTGTTTTAGATTGAAATATATTTTTATTTATATAATTATTGAAGTGATATTTAATATTTGGTTTCCAGTTTAAGCTCCGAAATTATTTTAAGTTTTGTTACAATGTGGTAGAGTGAGATTGTAGTTATGATTCTGAGAAAACCATGAGCAGATCGACTGGGAGGTTTGGCTCCCTCCTGTAATCCAGCTACTTGGAGGTCGGGTACTTAGGATGGATTGAGATGGGGACTAACTGGAGAGAGGTGTTCCTGCGTCGACCAGGCGTCCGCACTAAGCTGACCATCAACATGGTGTGGCCGAGGGAGCTTGGCTTCACCAGGTTAGCTAAGGAGAGGCGTACCGGGCCAGGGGGGTAACCCAGCAGCCAAAAGTCTCCGTGGATAGCAGTAGTGGGATCGCGCCCGTGAGTGGGACCCTCTCACCAGCCCTGTCAATAAATTCAAACAAGTATCTTTTTGCCATTTTTTTCTATTAATTTTGGTGGTAATATATTTAAAGATGTTTTGAAATTGAGATTTTTTATTTTACCCAATACCCAATTTTTTATTTTTGAAATAAATAAATTAATAATATTCGTTTATCTGTACTGGAAATTAAATTAATTGGTATTTGTAATACTCAATTATTTTTCACTTTTTCAGTCAGTAAAAAAAACCTAAGGAAAAAGTAGTGAAATATATCATTGGACTTGAAATATTAATCTAATAATTCTCAAAAGTTAAAAACGTCCGTCATGCAAGGGCTGCGAAAACTAAGCTGATTTCTCTCATGGGGGAATAACATAATTCTGATCTCATCTCAACAAATATTCTCTATTTCAGAAAGAGGGGAGGGGTTACTGAAGGCTGAAAACAAGAAAGCATGAATAACTTGCTTAAAAATTGAGTTAAGAAAAAATGGATAGAACAACAATTGTAGAATATCAATGGTTTAACAAAATTGGCTCTAATATTGTTGCGAGAACTGCGTTCTTAAAAAATCAAATATTTAAATATCTTGAGGTAATCAAATATTTAACAAGTACGAAGGGAATGAAAGTAACCGACTGATGGCGCCAGGAATGTTCTTGGCGACGGCAGTCTGGACCCTTTTCCTTTGATTGCCGCCCGTCTATAAAAGCGGCCCAACTCGCCCGATAGTTAGTTCTCAGTTCTCTTTCTAGTGAATTTCAGTGCAGTTTTAGGTGGACATCAGTGTAGTGCCGTGTCTATGTGAAGATCAGTGCAGTGCCGTGTTTTGTGATCGTCAGTGAGTCGCGTGATCGTAAGTTATTCTACTGTGTAATAAGAAGTGAGTTTGTCTGTGCATACTGTGAGTTAGTAGTAATGAATAGTTTACCAAGTGTGTAGTGCAGTGCATTTTCAAGCAAATTGTGCAGTGATGAACTCTCTAAAGCTTGTGTGTTTAATGTTGCAAACTAAAAAAACTCTAATAATCAACGTTTATTATTTTTGTAATAAATGTAAGAATATTTTACGATCCGACTCGTTATAACAGAGATATTTTGAATTTTTCAACCTCGCCCCCCTCTAAGCCCCCATGGCCCGATTTCAACCATTAACGACTATGAACTTAAGACTTGTATGAAATGATTAAATCTTAATTGATGACGTCGCCACACAACGAATTTGCATGTCTCTCGCATAATAAAGGTCTCTTGTAAACAGCATTTGTTATTTAGACTTGGAATAAAGTCGTTCATGATATAATAGCTTCTTATTGATTTGATATGAGAAGGAGTGGGGGTTTACTGAAAGCTGAAAACTAAGAAATTTTAATATCTTCTTTAATCTTCATGATAGAGAAAATATGTATAAATCAACATTTATAGGTAATTTAATTTTTAATAAGATTGTTCTATATAATTTGTCTATCCGACGTATAATAACGGAGTTATTTCGAAATCCCCTCCGGTTGGATTTCAGCAGTTAACGAATTTGATCTTTAATTTTGGATGAAATAGGGATTTAGAGGGGGAATTTCAAAAAATTATCTGTTATTATGCATTGGATCGAAAAAATGTATAGAGCCAATCTTATTGGAAACGTAATGTTCTATAAATGATGTTATGTACGCTTTTTCCTACTCCACTCACATTATTAACTGAGATATTTGCATTTTTTAGTTTTCGGCCCTCAGTAAACCCCCACTCCTACTCATGTCATATTAACAATAAGCTGTTATATTATTATTTGAAGCCTACCATATATTGTTCTCATTGAGCTTTTACGTTTTGGGAAACCTGCTTAGTTTAATCAGCTGCTGAGTGATGGTCTTTTTAATTTTCGCCCTCTTCCAAGTGCTCTCCCCTTCCCTTTTAGTCGCTTTCGATCCAAGGGGGGGGGGTATACAATTAGACCTTATAATAATCCATAATATAAAATTTGGGCGTTCTTAGGGTACCCGTTTTATCAGATTTCCCTCACGGGAAATAAGCTATTGAGGTTTTACTCATGACGAGATTTTCGAAAAAAGATGTTAATTTGTTATTGAGAGTAACTTATTTTACGTACTCTTTTATCGTATACAGAAGAACAAACGAGATTTATGCTAAAACCTATAGCGGGAGGCAATTATTTTATTAGGACCATACGTCTGTACCGAACTGAACTAAACTCGGTATTGGAATTAGCTTCTCCATGATTATAAGCTATATAAAAATTTCTAGAGACGAAGAGGAGTGGGTGTTGGAAGGGAGGGATGAAATGAAAAATCGGAATAATTGGTTTGATGTTGGGTTTTCCGCAAAAATGCACATTAAAAAAGTTGTTTATTTTGATATATATAGCAACATTGTTATATACTCTTGAGAATTATAAAAAATATATGCGCTAATAACTAACTACAGCGGGAGTTTACAAATTATTTGACTATCCACTGAATTATTATATCATATTGATGCTTTAACGAAGGAATCTTTATAACGTTCTTCGTTAAATAATTAAATAAACGTTTCAAACACAACATTTTTATTTTAGAAGGTTGTAACATAGTTAATGAAACATGTAACAAGAACATTAATTAAAGCACACACAACTGGGCTACAACACAAGCAACACATCTATATTGGTCTCCACCATTTACATAACTGACTTATAAATTGCCCTGGTGGCGTATATTGTTCCTGTTTCCCTACATCACTTCCCGGCAGGTTATATGGTTAACTCAAGTTTCAGTAATTTAAAAAAGTCCGTCACGCAGGGGCTGCGTAAACTAAGCAGATTTCCCACGTGAAGTTATACAATAGAGAAATCTCCATACGAGAGCCGAGCAGTTGCGACAAAGAGCCGAACTAGCTTTTGGCGGGAAACTCAGTCTTCCGTTACCGGCCCAAATTTAATAAAAATGCAAATATCTCGGTTAATATTCAAGATAGAGAATAAATGTATAGAACAATATGTATAGTAAATTTAATTTACAATAAGAATGATTCTATACAATTGTTTGATCCGACGTATGGTAACGGAGATATTTTGAATTTTCGAAAATCCCCCCTCCCCTCCCACTGGTCCGATTTCAGCCATTAACGAACTTGATCTGTCTTTTTGCATAAAACGACTAAATATCCAGTTTGGTAAAGATCAAACAAAAATTGCCGCTAGAGCGTTAACAGACATATATATATATATATATATATATATATATATATATATATATATATATATATATATATTAGCTCAGATACCCGGCTTCGCCCGGAAATTCATTTGAGGCTGGATGGTGATGGTATTTTTTTGGCAAGGCTTTACTTTGCACAATATTTTTTTTATTTCCCTGTCCCAGTGTTTAGAATTTATACCCGTCGTTACTGTGGATTTGTTAATATTAAAATTTGTAAATTCAGGCCTCCCTTACATCCCCCACTTCTGCCCGTCCCTACAAATGTTGGTATGGCTTATTATAAGGAAGGCGTTAGTGCTAATGCACATACCGAGTGTTTTATTTAGTTCGGTTGAGTCTTTTGTGCCGAATAAAGCTGTTGACTCCCGCTATAATTTTTAGCGTATGACGCCTTTATACTTCGGTATACGACGAAAGTCTATATAAGAAAAGTTAGTCTAAATAACAAAATAGACAACTTTTGTTATTTGAATATTTGCCGAAAAACCAATAGGAAACGAAAAATCGCTATTTTTAATTTCAGCCTTCCCTTATAACCCCCACTCCTGCCCGTCCCTAGAAATGTTAGTATGATGCTAAATCACATACCGAGTTTGGTTTAGTTCGGTTGAGTTTTTTGCGCCAAATAAAATTGCTGACTTCCGCAGTAGTTTTTAACGTATAACTCATTTATACTTAGGTATACGACAAAAGTGCATATAACAAAAGTTACTCTAAATAACAAAATAAACAATTGCTGTTATGTGCATTATTGCCAAAAATGCAATAGGAAACGAAATATCGCTATTTTTAATTTCAGGCCTCCCTTATAACCCCCACTCCTGTTCGTCTCAGAGAATATTAACATAGCCTAAAGTCTAAGTTGGGTTAGTAGTAATATACATACCAAGTTTCATAAAATTCGGTTCAGCCGTTTATGCGTGAAAAGGTAACAAACAAATAAACAAACTAACAGTTATGGTGTCTATGACATGTGAAACGAAAAGTTATCGTGAAATTTCGCGAAAAAAAACAATGTACAGACAGAGGTTACAATTTTATATATATACTAGCTAAGGTACCCGGCGATGCCCGGGAAATCATTGTTGACTTACTAAAGATGGTATTTTGATAGCAAGACTTCAATGTGTACAATTACACTTCCATCCAAGACGTAATGGTTTTCCGAAATAGCCAACCCTGAAGTGTAACTTCAGGGGATTGATATAATAGAAATTTTAGTTTTGAAGAATAAATGAAAATGTGTTCCTAATCTATCCCTCTACACTTTTTGACTCACCTTTTTCAATAATTCAAACCATAATCATGGGTAGCATTTATTACAATTAAATATCATCTATAATGAACATATTTCCTTTCAAAAGCCAATCCGAGCTCATATAATATAAGGCAAAGTTTTTGCACGTAAGATTATATTTGTAATAGCGAATCACACTGGAAACTACTTTCAGTAATGCCAGACGGGAAATTAGTAAACTCAATTATCTAGTAAGGCTCCATTCATCTTCCGTTCCCGCATGAGACTTCTCAAAATTCTTCTACTTAAATTATTGATTCAAAACATTATTTTAATAATTTATCTACCGGATGGAACTAATTAATAGTGGTACCCTGAAAATATCATATCATATCGAGTTTAAACGCATATTGTTTTTAGCAGATTTCCCTGAAGGGAAATCAGCTATTGAGGTTGTACTCATGATGCGATTTTCGAAATTTTTCTTCAAATGTCCATCGATCCTACCCAGGAGATGACGAAAATGAGGTCCGTTCAAAACTGTATATATATATATATATATATATATATATATATATATATATATATATATATATATATCTATCTATATATATATAAAATTGTAACCTCTGTCTGTACATTGATTTTTTTCGCGAAATTTCACGATAACTTTTCGTTTCACATGTCATAGACACCATAACTGCATTTTGTTTCTTTGGTGTCTGTTTGTTTGTTTGTTTGTTTATTTGTTTGTTTGTTTGTTTGTTACCTTTTCACGCATAAACGGCTGAACCGAATTTTATGAAACTTGGTATGTGTATTACTACTAGCCCAACTTAGACTTTAGGCTATATAAATATTCTCTAAGACAAACAGGAGTGGGGGTTATAAGGGAGACCTGAAATTAAAAATAGCGATATTTCGTTTCCTATTGCTTTTTCAGCAAATATGCCCATTACAAAAGTTGTTTATTTTGTAATTTAGAGTAACTTTTGTTATATGCACTTTTGCCGTAAACGGAAGTATAAATGAGTTATACGCTAAAATCTATAGCGGGAGTCCACAATTTTATTTGTCACAAAAGACTCAACCGAACTAAACCAAATTCGGTATGTGAATTAGCACTAACGCCTTACTTATAATAAGCCATACTAACATTTCTTGGGACGGGCAGGAGTGGGGGTTATAAGGAAGGCCTGAATTTAAAAATAGCGGTATTTCGTTTCTTATTGCATTTTCGGCAAATATGAACATAACAAAAGTTGTTTATTTTGTTATTTAGAGTAACTTTTGTCATATTCATTTTTGTCTTTTAACAAAGTATAAACGAGATATACACTGTAAACTAAAGCGGGAGTCAACGATTTCATTGAGTGCTAACGAGTAAACCGAACTTACAAAAACTCGGTATGTCAATTAGCATTAATTCTTCCATGATTATAAGCTATATTAAAATTCTTAGGTTAGAACGGGAGTGGGGGTTATAAGGGAGGCCTGAAATAAAAATTCGCGATATTTCATTGTCTAATTGTCTACGGGAAATATGACAATTTGGAGGACAGTGAAGACTTACATAAAAAATTAATTTTATTATTAACAAATGCCAACAACGGGAATTAACCCTAAACACTGGGATGGGTAAATGTCAAAATATTGTGCAAATTAAAGCCTTGCCAAAAAAATACCATCACCATTCAGCCTCAAATCAATTCCCGGGCGAAGCCGGGTATCTGAGCTAGTATATATATAAAATTGTAACCTCTGTCTGTACATTGATTTTTTTCGCGAAATTTCACGATAACTTTTCGTTTCACATGCCATAGACACCATATCTGCATTTTGTTTCTTTCGTGTATGTTTGTTTGTTTGTTTGTTTGTTTGTTTGTTTGTTTGTTTGTTTGTTTGTTTGTTTGTTTGTTTGTTTGTTACCTTTTCACGCATAAACGGCTGAACCGAATTTTATGAAACTTGGTATGTATATTAGTACTAACCCAACTTAGACTTTAGGCTATATTAATTTTTTCTGAGACGAACAGGAGTGGGGGTTATAAGGGAAGCCTGAAATTAAAAATAGCGATATTTCGTTTTCTATTGGTTTTTCGGTAAATATGCACATAACATAAGTTGTTTATTTTGTTATTTAGAGTAACTTTTGTTATACACAATTTTGTCGTATACCGAAGTTTAAATGCGTTATACACTAAAAATTATAGCGGGAGTCAACAATATTATTTGCCAAAAAAGACTCAACCGAAATAAATAAAACTCGGTATGTGTATTAGCAGTGAGGCCTTCATTATAATAAGCCATACCAAAATTTATATGGACGGGCAGGAGTGGGGGTTATAAGGGAAGCCTGAAATTAAAAATAGCGATATTTCGTTTCCTATTGGTTTTTCCGCAAATATAAACATAACAAAAGTTGTTTATTTTGTTATTTGGAGTAACTTTTGTTATATACACTTTTGTCGAATACCTAAGTATAAATGAGTTATACATTAAAAACTTTAGCGGGCACTAACGCCTGAACCGAACTTAAAAAAACTCGGTATGTCAATTAGCATTAATTTTTCCATGATTATAAGTTATATTAAAATTTTTAGGTTCGAACGGGAGGGGGATTAAAACGGAGGCCTGAAATAAAAATTCACCATATTTACATGTATAAGAGACGGGAAATGTAAAAATATCGAAGACTGTGAAGCCTTATCGAACAAATAATTCTACTATTAACAAATCCACGGCAAAGATTGGTATCAATCCTAAACACTGAGACGGGTAAATGTCAAAATATTGTGCAATGTAAAGCCTGCTAAAAAATACCATCACCATTCAGCCACAAATGAATTCCCGGGCGAAGCCGGGTATCTGAGCTAGTATATATATATATATATATATCTATATATTTGTCTGTTACCGCTCTAGCGGTCGCAATTTTTGTTTGATCGTTACCAAACTCGATATTTAGTCGTTTTATGTAAAAAGAAAGATCAAGTTCGTTAACGGCTGAAATCGGATCAGTGGGAGGGGGGGGGTTTAGAGGGGAGGATTTTCGAAAAATCGAAATATCTCCGTTACTATACGTCGGATCAAAAAATTGTACAAAATTAATCTTATTGCAAATTAAATTTACTATAAATATTGTTATATACATTTATTCCCTATCTTGAATATTAACCGAGATATTTGCATTTTTATGAAATTTGGGCCGATACCGGATTTTTGAATTTCCCGCGAAAAGCTAGTTCGGCCCTTTGCCGTAACCGTTTGGCTCTCCTATGGAGATTTCTCTATTGTATAACTTCACGTGGGAAATCTGCTTAGTTTACGCAGCCCCTGCGTGACGGACTTTTTGTCATAATGACATTACCATTAAGGATTAATTATTATGATAGCACATATTTGTTTCAATAACATCAAGTTACATTATACAAATTAATTAATGGAAATGCTCTTATAGTTCATATTTCTATTGGAAATAAATTACAAAGTTAATTTCTAGGTAAAATAAATAAATGAGGAGGGGACGACGAAAATTTATAACCTCACTAATCCGAATCATACTTTGAACTATCATATAAGATGAAAACATAACATCATTTGTCATAATATTCATTTATTAAAAACCATTAAACAAGTACTAATATAATTATTGACTCCCGTTTAGCGTATATCCCGTGTTTACTTCATTTTACGACAAAAGTGAATGTACACAAAAGTTACTCTAAATAACAAAGTAAACAACTTTTGTTATATGCATGTTTGCCGAAAAACAAGTAGAAAATAAAAAAAGCGATTTTTTTATTTCAGCCACTTTTATAATCCCCACTCCCCTCTGAACCTAAAATTTTTAATATAGCTTATAATCATGGAAGAATTAATGCTAATTCACACACCGAGTTTTGCTAAGTTCGCTTCATTCGTTAGTGCCCAACAAAATTGTTGGCTCTCGCTTTAGATTTTAGTGTATATTTCGTTTATACTTTTCTATACGACAAAAGTGAATATAACAAAAGTTACTTTATATAGAAAAATAAACTACTTTTGTCATGTGCATAAAAGAAACCCCAATTGAAAACGAAATACAGCTATTTTTAAATTCAGGCCTCTCTTAAAACCCCCACTCCTGCCCGTCCCCTGAAATGTTGGTATGGCTCATTATAAGGAAGGTGTTAGTGCTAATACACATACCGAGTTTCATTTAGTTCCGTTAAGTCTTTCGTGCGAAAAAAGTGTATAAAATAAAAGTTACTCTAAATAACAAAATAAACAACTTTTGTTATGTTCATATTTCCAGAAAAACGAATAGGAAACGAAATATCGCTATTTTTACTTTCTAGCTTCCCTTATAACCCCCACTCCTGCCCGTCCCTAGAAATGTTGGTATGGCTTGTAATAATGAAAGCGTTAGTGCTAATACACATACCGAGTTTTATTTATTTCGGTTGGGTCTTTTGTCCCAAATAAAATTGTTCACTTCCGCTATAGGTTTTAGCGTATATCTCGTTTATAATTTGGTATTTATAATTTTTTGTATTTATAATTTGGCCTCCCTTTTAACCCCCCTCCCGTTCGAACATAAAAATTTTAGTATAACTTATAATCATGGAAGAATTAATGCTAATTGACATACCGAGCTTTGTTAAGTTCGGTTCAGCCGTTAGTGCCCAATAAAATTGTTGGCTCCCGCTAAAGTTTTAACGTTTAACTCATTTATACTTAGGTATACGACAAAAGTGTATATAAGAAAAGTTACTCCAAATAACAAAATAAACAACTTTTGTTATGTTTATATTTGCGGAAAAACCAATAGGAAACGAAATATCGCTATTTTTAATTTCAGGCTTCCCTTATAACCCCCACTCCTGCCCGTCCATAGAAATGTTGGTATGGCTTATTATAATGAAGGCTTCACTGCTAATACACATACCGAGTTTTAATTAGTTCGGTTGAGTCTTTTTTGGCAAATAATATTGTTGACTCCCGCTATAATTTTTAGCGTATAACGCATTTAAACTTCGGTATACGACAAAAGTGTATATAACAAAAGTTACTCTAAATAACAAAATAAACAACTTTTGTTATGTGCATATTTGCCGAAAAACCAATAGAAAACGAAATATCGCTATTTTTAATTTCAGGCTTCCCTTATAACCCCCACTCCTGTTCGCCTCAGAGAAAATTAATATAGCCTAAAGTCTAAGTTGGGTTAGTAGTAATATACATACCAAGTTTCATAATATTCGGTTCAGCCGTTTATGCGTGAAAAGGTAACAAACAAACATACACGAAAGAAACAAAATGCAGATATGGTGTCTATGACATGTGAAACGAAAAGTTATGGTGAAATTTCGCGAAAAAAATCAATGTACAGACAGAGGTTACAATTTTATATATATATTACAATTTTATATATATATATATATATATATATATATATATATATATATTCTCTGAGACGAACAGGAGTGGGGGTTATAAGGGAGGCCTGAAATTAGAAATAGTGATATTTCGTTTCCTATTGGGGTTTTGGCAAATATGCACATAACAAAAGTAGTTCATTTTGTTATTTAGAGAAACGTTTGTCGTATACCTAATTATAAAGGCGTTATACGCCAAGAAGTGATAGCAGAAGTCAACAATTTTATTTGGCACAAAAGACTCAACCGAACTAAACCAAACTCGGTATGTGTATTAGCACTAACGCCTTCCTTATAATAAGCCATACTAACATTTCTAGGGACGGCAGGATTGGGGGTTATAAGTAGGCCTGAAATTAAAAATAGTGATATTTCGTGTCCTATTGGGGTTTCGGCAAATATGCACATAACAAAAGTTGTTTATTTTGTTATTTAGAGAAATTTACTCAACAATTCTTTTCAATATGAACTACCAGGTACCTCACCTGGAAAACGTAATCCAAATTATAATATTATGTCCTTAATAATTTAAATCTATGCATAATGCACAGGAAACGGGATATATGACAATATAGAGGACAGTGAAGTTTTACATAAAAAATTAATTTTATTATTAACAAATCCACAGAAACGATGGGTATTACCCCTGAACACTGGGATGGGTAAATGTCAAAATATTGTGCAAAGTATAGCCTTGCCAAAAAATACCATCACCATTCAGCCTCAAATCAATTCCCGGGCGAAGCCGGGTATCTGAGCTAGTATATATATAATATAGATTAATGTAATGGCTAATGGGATAGCTCACAGTTACGTTGAGAATGTACTGTAATAGGGAGGAAGTATTTTACTTCATCTCAGGAGTAATACAGCTGTCGCACCTGCTTCTTATCTTATGTTGAGCTATCCGCATATATAAAGAAATTGTCTGGTTTTTGTATTTAGTAGTCTCTGATGTAATGTTCCTAACAGAATTTTAATGGATTCAGAGCTTCATGTGAGCGTTTGTCTTAATGAACTTGGTAAACCCACAGTCATGGGTTTGGTTCCCACCTGGGCAATAGAAATTTATTTAGTGACATACTCATTAAATAAAAGTCCATCACGAAGTGTCTACGTTAAATAAGCACATTTTCCACTTGCGGTTATAAGACTACTGATCTCACCTCACTATATATTTTACATTTCTAATTGTAAGTATTAGTAGAAGTAGGGGTTTAATGGAGGCTGAAAACAAGAAATTACAAATAATTCGCTTAATACTTGAACTAAAAATAAATGTTTAGTCCAACAATGACCTGGAATATGATAGGAGGGGGGTGTAGAAAATAGTGGAAATTTAAAATATTTCCGTTATGATGAGACCAATCGTAAAATATAAAACTAATATATTGATGGCCTGGAGTTGCTGTTCTAATCATTTTTTTGGCACTTGAAATTAATGGGTTATTCGTACATTTTCGTTTTCAGTCTTTATTAAACCCTCTTTTCTGCCAATCTGTTTTTTACATAGAAATAGAGAATATGTGATGAGATCACTAGTGTGTCATATCAGCTCGTGGGTATTCTCCTTAGTTTACGCAGTCTTAGTTTTAGGACCTGGTCCTGGTTCCCCCCTAAGAGAAATCAGCTATTGAGGGCGTAATCATGACGCGATTTTAGAAAAATATTCTCAAATGTCCATCAATCCTACTCAGGAGATGACGAAAATGAGATCCGTTCAAAATTGTGTTCAAAATTGTGTGCTCATATATATATATATATATATATATATATATATATATATATATATATATATATATAGCCTTTATATCAAGTAGGTAGCCCTTCTGCATTAAATTTTAAATCGTCCATTAACTTGAAACGGTTAATTTTATTAATAATTCTGTTAATATTTTAGCGTATTTCTCTCAAGGGAAATTTGCTATTGAGATTGTTCAAACAATTTTGGAAAAATAATTCTTCTTCAATTCTATTCGGGAAATTCTTCTTCAATTCTATTCGGGAAATGACAGAAATAAGGTATGTATATTGATGTGTGTGTAGGTGCATGCATGCGTTCATTTGCAGTTTACCTGTTTCAGATCTAGTTCATGGATCCCAAACTTGATATTTAAATTTCAGTTGAAACTAAAGGCGCCGATCTAAGTTCAACCCTCTGAAGGAGTGGGCGTTTAGAGGGTGCATGAAATTTTGAGTCACAAATATCTACTTTATTTGAAGATAACATGAAAAATGTTAATATTTCGTATTTTACTGTTTTATCCTTCAGTGCTCCTCGTCTCCTGCTCAAGTGATTTACACTTATGGATATTATATCAATAAAAACAAAAACGGAAAATCTGATTAGATTTCGCAGCCCCTAAAGTGGCGAAGTTCAAGCTTAAATATATATCAACTACTCATTGAATGGGGCGAAAGAGGATTTGATATCTGGCAGAACCAGATAGGGCTTGGGTTTGAAGGTGCTTTATTTAATTTTTATGGAGGTATTTCCTTTCTAAAATATTGAGGTTGGCTATTAAAGTTTCCTGCTTTTTTATTAAAATGCTTAATGTATTTATAATATTTTGGCAAACTCCAAGATTCTGTGTGAATTGGTTTAGCAAACTGTGAGGGACGGTGCGCCGTACAATTATTTGTAGTCGTTGTAGAAAATCCTAAGTTGCTGTTCTTTGATTTTGCTAGCCTAGAAATTACCGTACCAATTATTAACTGATCCTTTTATAACTCAAAAACAGAATTCTATTTGATTCATAATCCTATTAATTTGGAAGCATCTATGTATTAGTTCATTAATAAATAATGAACTTATTATCAACAAATTATTATCGTTTATAATCAGTCTCCCTGTTTTTTATTGTCAGTTATAGTTTTTTTCTTCTTCAGAAAAAAATAAGTTGGTTACTCAGTCTAAATGGTATTATATTCCCTCATCTGCGTATTTAATGTGTGGAAAAAATAAGAAATTCTTTTTATGGATGTTATACCATCCTGCCATACCAAATGTATTGGTTCTCAATACATGCTCGATTTTTACATTAATATACGAATTTTGTTTTAGTGCTATATTTATTTGTGTTTTTGGTGCTACTAACTTAGCTTATGGTATTAAGATAAAAAACAAAATCAATAGCTGATTCTTTTTTCCTGAATTCTACTATAAAGAGCGAGGTATATTTGCAGTTTCTACCCGCATAGCAAGGAAGGAGTCAGGTTGTGTTGTGTCTACTATCTGTCCAGCGGCCATATTTTAGGACAGCTAATCTGGCCATCTTTAGGACTTTGTCAAAGCCCATCTGAAATTAGAGCATAATAACTATCAATAATTAGCTGCTCTAACATAATTAGATAAAAGTCCGTCACGCAGGGGCTGCGTAAACTAAGCAGATTTCCTACGTGAAGGTATACAATAAAGAAATCTCCATACGAGAGCCGAACTCCAGCAAAGGGGCAAACTAGCTTTTGGCGGGAAACTAGTCATCCGTTATCGGCCTACAATTAATAAAAATGCAAATATCTCGGTTAATATTCAGGATAGAGAATAAATTTTATAGTACAGAACAATAGTTATAGTAAATTTAATTTACAATAAGATGGCCGACGTAATCCGAAGTATACCCGACCACAGACTTCATAAAAATGCAAATATCTCGGTTAATATTCAAGATAGAGAATAAATGTATATAACAATATTTATAGTAAAGTTAATTTGCAATAAGATTGGTTCTATATAATTTTTTGATCCGACGTATGGTAACGAAGATATTTTGAATTTTCAAAAATCCCCCCTCTAAACCCCCCGCCTCCCCGCTCCCACTGGTCCGATTTCAGCCATTAACGAACTTGATCTGTCTTTTTGCATAAAACGTTTAAATACCGAGTTTGGTAACGATCAAACCAAAAATTGCGACCGCTAGAGCGTTAACAGACAAAAATATATATATATATATATAATTTTGAACGGACCTCATTTTCGTCATCTCCTGGGTAGGATCGATGGACATTTGAAGACATTTTTCGAAAATCGTGTCATGAGTACGACCTCAATAGCTGATTTCCCTTAAGGGAAATCTGCTAAAACAAGACCATGATTATTAATCTATAAAGATTAGCAGAGCATTTGTATAACGGAAATATTTCAATGACAGGCATTTTGGTTGATGACAGCTCTAATCCTACACCCTTGTCCACCCACTTCTACCTGTTTTTGATCTTTCTTTCACCAAATACCAGGCAGAGCACAACCAAGGCCTCCCCTCGCTCTATCACCTACCTCACACTCATCATCACCACCTGTAACAATCTTCAGGTTTTTTCTGTTACCTGCTTGTTCAGACACTTGTGATTTGTGGCTTTCTAACTCTACTTTATCTCCATCCTTGCTTAAACATTAGTATTGTAATATAGAAATTTAAAAAAAACAAAACAGTACATATATTACCCCCAAGATTAATTGGAAAGGCCTTTCTCTATCCTACTGTTTACAGCTTTATATAGGTAAAACATTCAATAAAATAAAATCTCACTCCGAGCTTTGTAAACTAAGTAGGTATTTATGATATTGGACTGATTGAAATGTCGATGTTAACCTGAAATGTATGTTGGACATGTAATATTTAGTAATACAATAGCATAATAGGAACTCGCATGAGTTGTGGGGGTTTACTAAAGACCTTTCGGAACGACCTAGATAACTTTTCGTACACCTTTCGTTCAAATTCGTCTGTCTATGTGTGGTGCGAGCTTTTGATTTTGAAGAACCTTTTTTTATTTATCATAATTAACCTCCAAATTATGGCGGGAGGAGCAGAGAGAGATTGGTTTTCTCGTTTTCTAGGGAAGCTGATCTTTCCGTCAGAAGTTGTTGATAATAAACGTTTATACAACTTTCGATCTTAACCATTTTTTTTTAACACAACAATAAAATATACCAGAAAATGTACTAATATTTTCATTTATATTTTTCTCTTCCTCTTATGTAATTCATATTTGGTAAAAGTCTACATTATTATGTCCTTGGTCGTAAATTTCGTTTTTTTATAAAAATAGAATAGAATATATATTTATTTGTTAAAGATTTACTTCTTGTACAAATTAAATAAACAAACAACAATTCTGTCTTTTTAAATAAATAATTAAATCCAAGTTCTTGAGATCAACAATCATATGACAATAAAGAAAAAGAAAAAAAAAAAAAAAAGAAAAAAGGAATATAGTGTAAATAGTAAAATATAGTACATATTAGAAAACTAAAAGCATTCTATAAACTCTTTTCCGTCTTAATATAACATTTAACTGGAGTGTAGTCCATCAGCACTTACAGATTCGAGAGTATTGCATGCTGGCGTGATGAAGCAGTAAATCTTGTGTAGTTTTTCGAGGCTATCGATACTAAGTAACTCTTCTATTTTATGCACACCACTGACTGCTGAGGAAAGTGTTTATAGATATTTATTTCTGTCTTCGATGAGCTTCTCAAGAGCTTAAATAAAAATATCTAGAGCTTAATTTAAAAAGAAAATATATATTATAAAAATATGTAGATAATAAATTTATCTTCTAAAATATAGAATAACACAGGAAAAAAAACGAAAAAAAAAAACAATTTATAGTACTATTGTCATTTGCACATCTCGGTAGAATATGCGTCAACTTGACCTCTTGTCTTTTTACCAAAACCGTGTGGGGTAGGCCTTGGTCCTTCGAGGGATGTTGTAAGAAAGTTCATAAATTCATACTTGTGTTCTATTACGGAGTCATCCGTGGTCCGCCATACTTCTGAACGGGTACTCATAGTATTGGCTGAAAGAGTATCCATCGTGGAGCAAGAAGAGTAGGAGTACTGAGAATGGCCCTGTAATAAGCCGAAAAAGTACTGTTTTGAAATAAATCTTTGAAGTGTGCGCCCACCTCAGAATTTATGGCAGATTAATCCGAAGCACTTTTGTGGCTCCTCACGATTTATTTTTATAAACGCTTAGCGCTTTCGGGATTACATTCCCGTCCTCAGAGCTTACGGCGTGCCTATAGAGATGCTACTGGGCTGAACTCTGCCGATGCACCCACAGTTCAGTCCTGTAGCATCTCTATACGCCCGCCCTACGCTCTGAGGATGGAAATGTAATTTCCGAAAGCGCTAAGCGTTTATAAAAATAAATTGTGAGGAGCCATAAAATTGTTTCGGATTAACCTGATTCATCACTCTCACCGACAGCTGAAAATAAAAATTGGTGAATATTTATGGCCATTGAAAGTAAAGTTTCTTGCCGAGGATTAGGTATAATACTTGCTATGCAGCTCTACCTTCGATCTTATTTTTACCGCTTTCTTTTGGGAAATTACTGCAACAGACTATACGTCTTGAGTGCAATCCCACTCAATGCTCAGCCATTTCTTTCCTTTTTTTCTTCAGGACGCTAGTTTCTTTCATTGTTGTTTAGCCCTTGGAGATATTCTATGACTTCTAAGAGCTGTTCTGTGATATACCGTAAAGTATTTATTAATTTTCGAAATAAGATGAAACAATTCATTTCTCTTCGTGTTTATCTATTGACTCATATCTATTATAAGTTGTTTGTGTCTTGATTGTCCTCTTATTTTTATGGCTAGTTTAAAATTTGTCTATATGTATGTGTTTTTATTACACTGTTCCATTATATTCACTATTATAGTTGGTATAACAGTGGAAGAGGAGGGATGCACTGACCAGCTGATATTGGAAGCATAATGAAGGCTTATTGTGGTTGTGTTTGGTAAGTTGTTGTGTACTTGATGAGTTGTACTGCAAGCAATATAGGTGTGTATAGAGGAAGGGAGACATGGGGTGACGTGGAGCTGGTAGCTAGGAGGGGACGTTGTCGAGGGGTGGAACTACTTATTATTCCCCCCTGCTATCGATCGGGATTAGAGGACCAAAAGCTCGGGTCCTAGCGGGGTCGGGTGGTACGGGGCGAGGGGCGGCGGTGGGGTCCCCAAAGATAAATAAGGTCCCCCGACAATGGCGGGGTTCTCTGCTGCCGGCTGCCAGGGGGCAGATGTTCAGTCTGCTCCGAGCCGCGCAACATGGAGTTCATACCGTCCAACAAGGGACACGTCAAGCTCCTCTATAAGGACTACATGTACACTAAACACAAGGTCTGCGGTAAGGGCGTCAGGTGGCGCTGCGTCGAGCGACTCCTCAATTGCAAAGGTAGCATCACCACCTCCTTCGCCGGTGATCTTCCCGTCATGACAATCCCACACAACCACCTCCCAGATTTGAATTCTGTCAAAGAGGCTAGAGAGAAGGCCAGGACTCCTTTCGTCTACCCCTTCCCGCCTGTCAAGTCTCCCGTCGCTTCCTCCTCCGAAGGTGAGTTTCATATAGTTTATCATCTCTCCCAACTCGTTGATTTTACGCGTAGCGGGCGGGAAAAAGAGAATTCCAGAGTTGCGCCTCATCATATTGATAACACATTCAATATAACTTATGTTTATTTTTTTTTTAAATTCTATTATTTCTAATCAATATCTTAAGAAACCATCAATGTGATGTTACAGAAAGATCCGCCAAAACGAAAAGATTTAATTGGATTATATCCGTCTTAAGATGATTATGTGACAACGTTGCAGACTGTCATTCAAGAAAATAGTAAATTTTTGTAGCTTTAACATTTATTTGCCCTTTTATGTTCCCTAGTTGCTATTATATTATACCATTATTATAAATGTAGCTGTACAAGTGTTTAGTGTTGATAGTGAAAGTATAAGTAGTATCATTGAAAGCGTGGAAGCTGATTTCCTTGAGAAATAAATTTTAAAATATTAGTTTCTTTTGCAAATACAAAAAGAGCACTGATATTTAAAGAAAACACTTTGAAATTTCAATATTTTGTTTTATTCTAGGTTTTATTACTATTCGGCGAAGTAACGTTATACCGTAATTAGTAGTTACTGGAGGTGATTGTATGGTTGCAGTCCAAGAGCACAGTTCTTATGTCTTCCGACAAACTTTTCTCAACGAGAACATTTTCATCCGTATCACAATGATATCACAGTGCCAAATTAGTTTTTAAGTAGTTAAACACCAAATAATTAGAAATTTCCACTTAATTATTTCGCGGTATATTTTGCTTCTCTTTTTTTTTTACTTTAAATATTGTAAGCCATTAATAGTTTACTTTTAGAATTCACGATGGAACCGGTGACGATTGTAACTTCTGAAACCACAACTGCTTATAATTATAATGGTTTTCATCAGGAACTTGTAATTGAGTGTTTTTTTCATTGAGTCGATGAATCATATGTGTTAAAGCTGTCACTTATTTAATCCAAAACAGTATTTAATTACCTAATTACTCCAGCACCTGATAAGTTCTCCTGCTTGACGTAATTCTCACATAACTGGTTCCTCAAGATTTCAGAGCTAATGCAGCTCAATTATTTGCCGAGTTAATACTCTCGAGTGATAGAAGCTGATAAGAAGAGTGTTTGGACGGATTGACATTAGAACTGTTTGTACGGGATTCGCCGGTGCTGGGAGGGGAGCAGATGAGTCACCGGCCCCTTCAGCCTTTCATTCATGGGGGAGCCCCTTTTTAAAAATATCTTTCTCCACCCCATTCTCCCAGTTTTTATAACTATAAATCAAATTTAAAAAGTAAATATTTTTCATAGTTACAGTTCATTCTCTCTTATTTTTCTTTTTAAAATACTTTTACTTTATTTTTCCACTGCTTTAAAATTTTCAAATATCACGTAATTGCTACTTGAACCTGTATTTCGTGGCCTTTCTGCAGAAATTTCATTTCTGCCATAAAACCTCTGAAGCATGCCACTATTGCCACTTTAGCATATCTTAATTTAAAAAAAAAACAGCACTTTTTATAAAATGCTATAAAAAAAAAATATTTATTCATTAGCATTAAAGAAAATGAACTATTAAAAATGTCGTTAGGGGTTTGTAATTTAACATTGCTTTTCGAAAATATTTTTGTATTCATGAAATACATATGGAGGTTGTTGTTATAATGAATGAAATAAAATAAAAAATAAATAAATAAAAAAGAAAGTTCCCGCAAGGGTAATGGGTATTGTTTTAGTTACATAGTTACTTAATAAAAAGTTCCAAATTCGAAATACGTAAACTCACCAATTTGTAATTTAGAAGTCTTGTAACGCTGGGACAGTGTAAAGTAAGTAGATTTTCTTCATTCAGAAGTGAATCACTGATGATGCCATCTCGCATTCTATTAAATATTTCTTCCTTATAAAAACTATTTATAAAACATAGTTAAAAGTTAAGCTGGATTTATGTAGTGATATAATTGCTTCAATTAAACGTACCATCTGTAGGAATGGGAGATTATTAAAGAACTGTTCTGATACACTGTGAAGTATTTAATAATTTTCAAATAAGAAAAAGGTCGTAACCTGTTGATAACCCCTCAATTAGCCTTAGTAGCACAAAATGGAAGTATATAAATGATAAAATAATAGTAATAATAAAATACCAGTAGCAATGAAAGAAAATGTCCGTCAAGTAGGAGCTGCGTAAACTAATCAGAACTCCCTCGTGTTTTACAATAGAGAAATCTGCCTAATAACAACAGTAGTAGGAAGGAATCTCTATACCTATTCACCTATATATATATATATATATATATATATATATATATACTGCTCAAAAATGTAAAGGGATATTGGGTATTTTTTCTTATCCTATTAATTTTAATTAAATCGATCTTAATTAAATTTCTTTTTTATGGGGGCAAAAGTCAATAATTTCTAATAAATATTAATGATATTTATAATAAAAAAAAAAAAAATATGCTATTTACCATACATACCACAAAAAAGCCAATATCCCTAGTCACTTTTGTTCAGTTTATATATATATATATATATATATATATATATATATAATTTTGAACGGACCTCATTTTCGTCATCTCCTGGGTAGGATCGATGGACATTTGAGGAAATTTTTCAAAACTCGCGTAATGAGTACGACCTCAATAGCTGATTTCCCTTAAGGGAAATCTGCTAAAAGATATTTGGAATTTTCTAATCCCCCTCTCTAAACTACCACTATTCAGATTTCAGCCAATAAGAAATATAATCTAAGTGCTGACTGAAGGGTCTAAATATCGAGTATGGTATAGATCAAATAAACATTTTCTAGTAAGGACGTATTTACATGTGGCTCACAAAGTAATAGTTCAATGATAACCATATTCGGTATTTAACTTTGGAATGAAGAGGTTTATGATATACCATATTGTAGGTAATGTGACATTAGTGGGCTTTATTGATGGACAACCACTAAAATTTGGAAATATCTCGGTTAATATTGAATATAGAGAAAACTTGTATGTAACAACATTTATAGAACATTACATTTTCAATAAGATTGATTCTATACAATTATTCGATCCGGCGCATAACGACGGAGATATTTCGAAATTCTCCCACACTACCCCCCCCCCCCGCTCGGCCGATAACGAACTCTATCTTCATTTTAGCAGATCTCCCTTAAGGGAAATCAGCTATTGAGGTCGTACTCAAAACTCGATTTTTGAAAAAATTCGACGAAAATGAGGTCCGTTCAGAATTATATATATATATATATATGTCTGTCAACGCTCTAGCGGTCGCAATTTTTGTTTGATCGTTACCAAAATCGATATTTAAACGTTTTATGCAAAAAGACAGATCAAGTTCGTTAATGGCTGAAATCGGACCAGTGGGAGGGGGGTTTAGAGGGGGATTTTCGAAAATTCGAAATATCTCCGTTACCATACGTCGGATCAAAACATTGTATAGAAGCAATATTATTGCAAATGAAATATACTATAAATATTGTTCTATACATTTATTCTGTATCTTGAATATTAACCGAGATATTTGTATTGTGTGTGTGGTCGGCAGGAGTCGTCTATGTTCGGGACTTTCCGCCGAGAGCTAGTGTGGCCGTTTCCGTAACTGTTCGTCCCTCGTGAATAGGTTTTTAGAGATTCCTTACTACTACTGTTGTTATTAGACAGATTTCTCTATTGTAAAACTTCACGTGGGAAATCTGCTTAGTTTACTCAGCCCCTGCGTGACGGTCTTTTTATTTCGTTATCTCTTAGGTAGGATCTTTGGACATTTGAAGAAAGTTTTCGAAAATTCCATCATGAATAAAACCTCAATAGATGATTTACACTAACGGAAATCTGCTAAACAAAGAGAGAAAATATGCCAAAGTACGTGATTGGTTATTAAATTATTTTAGATTGAAGACAGTGAAATGTTTGAGACTTTACATATCATGATTACATTCAGAATACCTTCATTTCATCATTCAACATTTAATGATTGCATTCAGAATACCTTCATTTCATTATTCAACATTTCTTGATTACTTTCAGAATACCTTCATTTCATCATTCAACATTTAAAGATTACATTCAGAATACCTTCATTTCATCATTCAACATTTCTTGATTACATTCAGAATACCTTCATTTCATCATTCAACATTTAAAGATTACATTCAGAATACCTTCATTTCATCATTCAACATTTAATGATTACATTCAGAATACCTTCATTTCATCATTCAACATTTAATGATTACATTCAGAATACCTTCATTTCATTATTCAACATTTCTTGATTACTTTCAGAATACCTTCATTTCATTATTCATCATTTCTTGATTACTTTCAGAATACCTTCATTTCATCATTCTACATTTCATGATTACATGCAGAGTACCTGATTAAAATGATTGTACATTCTCGAAACCCCGTCCTTTCTATTTTGGTCATTTATAAACTATATCAACGATATATTTAAATGGAATTCATTTTTGTCATCTTTTGATAGAATCGATAGGCAATTGAAGATGTTTTTCGAAAATCTCAATGGTGGATTTTGCTTACGGTTTATCCTGAAATTTCTTAAAATAAGCATTGCCTACAAAGTAACATTTATATATAAGGTTATACTTGTGTTTCGTCAAGTTTGTGGAATACCTGAACAAATCATTTTCATTGACATTCTCGTTCTAGTTATGATTATTTGCGACTTTTCATTTAGTGGCCGTACTCTTAAATATTTTACTATAAATCAATTGATATGTTAAATAAAATACATTTTTGTAACAAATGACATGAAATGACCATTATTTGAAGACCTCATTTATCAGGATAATGTTTACATTTAGTTCATTGATTTGGTTAGCTATGCTTGTTAGGACGTAGGCCTAAATGGTTACCTTAGTGCTGTGCGTTTAGTTCTTTTGTGGGAAAATGGAATTTATTTAGTTAAGAACTCTGTAAATAAAATCCTTAGTTGCTATCTCGCTATAAAAGGTTAGTAGGTAACCTGTTGATGCCCCTCTCTGTAGCAGCTTCTGTGGTACATCTATATATATATAAAATTGTAACCTCTGTCTGTACATTGATTTTTTTCGCGAAATTTCACGATAACTTTTCGTTTCACATGTCATAGACACCATAACTACATTTTGTTTCTTTCGTGTCTGTTTGTTTGTTTATTTGTTTGTTTGTTTGTTACCTTTTCACGCATAAACGGCTGAACCGAATTTTATGAAACTTGGTATGTATATTACTACTAGCCCAACTTAGACTTTAGGCTATATTATTATTCTCTAAGACGAACAGGAGTGGGGGTTATAAGGGAGGCCTGAAATTAAAAATAGCGATATTTCGTTTCCTATTGCTTTTTCAGCAAATATGCACATAACAAACGTTGTTTATTTTGTTATTTAGAGTAACTTTTGTTATATGCGTTTTTGCCGTATACGGAAGTATAAATGAGTTATACGCTAAAAACTACTGCGGAAGCCAACAATTTTATTTGGCACAAAAGACTCAACCGAGCTAAGCCAAACTCGGTATGTGAATTAGTACTAATGCCTTCCTTATAATAAGCCATACTAACATTTCTAGGGACGGGCAGGAGTGGGGGTTATATGAAAGGCCTGAAATTAAAAATAGCGATATTTCGTTTCCTATTGCTTTTTCTGCAAATATGCACATAACAAAAGTTGTTTATTTTGTTATTTAGAGTAACTATTGTTATATACACTTTTGCCGTATACGGAAGCATAAATGAGTTATCCGCTATAAACTAAAGGGGAAGTCCACAATTTTATTTGGCACTATAGACTCAACCGAATTAAACCAAACTCGGCATGTGAATTACTACTAACGCCTTCATTATAATAAGCTAAACTAACATTTCTAGGCACGGGCAGGAGTGGGGGTTATAAGGAAGGCCTGAAATTAATAATAGTGATATTTCGTTTCCTATTGCATTTTCGGCAAATAAGTTGTTTATTTTGTTATTTAGAGAAATTTGCTCAACACTTCTTTTCGATATGAACTACCAGGTACCTGACCTGAAAAAATTATGCCAAATGTATGTCAATATTTTCTCCTTAATAATTCAAATCTATGCATAAAGCACAGGAGACGGGAAATATGACAATATGCAGGACAGTGAAGTCTTACATAAAAAAATAATGTTATTATTAACAAATGCCAACAACGGGTATTAACCCTAAACACTGGAACGGGTAAATGTCAAAATATTGTGCAAAGTAAAGCCTTGCCAAAAATATACCATCACCATTCAGCCTCAAAGGAATTCCCGAGCGAAGCCGGGTATCTGAGCTAGTAAGTTATAAAACTGCCTTGATGCATTATATTTTTTGCAATTACAATTGCTAGTCTAGGATTTACACAGACCTAGTAGACAGAATATACTTCTTGGATGTTCTCTCGTCTCTTGCATGACTGTTGAGTTAATATTTTTTGAGGGGGGGGGTCTAAAGAGTTATAGAAGAAGAAGGATTTTAGGAACTGTCATCAAATGAACCAGTGAGGCATTACTTATTGTACTCGTATAATGGGCTTAACTATTTTGATTCCACGAAAACTTCACCACACAGTCCTGGGTTCCTATAAATGCATAGAAAGTAAATTAGAATAAGAGTAGTCCTTTTTTGCATTAAAAACAGACGTTTTTTCCCGCATAAAACGGACAACGTTGCTTAGCCAAGTGTATATATGTGCAGATGCATATGTAAATTGATAAGGTGATGATAGCGATGTAAAAAAATACGAATCTACAGGTACTGTTTGAAGTGAACGGTTGCACGTGGAGTGAAAGGTTAAGAATTAAGACGGCAGGTGGATCAAGTAGGTCATTTCGCTGGGGTTATCAGTAAATAATATGCCCCACTCCAGGAATAGCTTCCAGCCGGACCAAAACAGCTCGCCATTGCTCTCGCTCAATAGAATCCCTAGTTTATTTATACATTCTCCAGCCCGCGGACTTCCATTACCTGATGCTTTCCTACGCTCGATTGCCTAAGTTTAAGTCAAATTGAACATTTATTTTGAAGACGTAGATCTTACTTCGGGAATGGCTATGAGTCGAGAATTGAACACAGGTCTGGTGTTTTCTTAAACCAGCCTCGATGAGTACTTACTAGGAACACCTGTCCTGATATTTTTCTGACTTGCAAGAGGGACTACGCCCCCTCCATTGTGAGTCTGCAACCAATAGGACGTGCATAATAATACTTTCACCGAGGGACACATATTACCAACTTGTTATATCCTTCTTTGCCATCGCTTACCGAAAATGTATATTTTCCTTATTAATTGCCTAGTCATACCCGTCGAATGACGAGTGCTGATATGACGAACATTGGTGTATTTAAGTTTTGAATTGGTGTTACCCGTTGTCGAAATTCATATCGTAACCATCGAAATACAATGATTGCTTTAAAGATTTTCCTAAGAAGCTTTAGTTGCCATTTTGTGCTAATACTTGTAAAAAGTTATGTTGTAAAGCATGAGATGGTGATCTAAGGTAATTTACAATATTAATTTAGGGCGGGAGGTGAAGGTCTGTCATCTTGATTCTTTAAAATGAAAAGCCAATCCCTCACTAAATATGTTATTAGCAGGTAGCTCTGGCAAGGCATAAACCTTGTTTTTAGGGCAGTTGGAGCATGTTAACTGGACTGGACATCAGGATTATTCATTGTAAGCATTATGCGCTAGTAAAATATTTTGTGTGGGATTGACGTTTTATTTGAAAGGTAACAAAAGTTCCTAATACTTGAAAAATGATAACAAGACTAATGATGGACGAACACCTTCGACAAATTCAATCTATGCAAGTGGAATAAATAAACTAAACAATTTACACGAAGAGACTACATTATGGTTACCGTTAAAGGACTTTGCGAAGGCCGCTCTAACCCCAAAATGAAATGATTGCAATATAACGTACAATAACTCATACTGGCAAATTGCAGGAAGAGGCGTCGCATTTGCCTTTAAATTTACTGACAGAAGGGATATCCCTCCTTTTCTATAATTATTCAGCAATTAAAGAACAATAACGTACACCCAAAAATGTAGCATTAACATGCTTTTCAAATTGCTTGTTAACAAAATTGAATACTTCTACTACTGCAAGTGTGTTTAGTAAAGATATTTTATTCTTATTATTATTATTTGAATATCGTTTATTTTAGTAGATTTATATTATTATTCTTTATATTTATATTTCATTTTCTAAATTAATACTATTATAAATTATAAAAAGTGTTACTAATATTTTTTTAAATAAATATAGGCCACGTGGATTATCTAGCTGTGGTCTTGGATTGCCTAGCTGGACTGGCGAAACTTTTATTGCTTAATAAAGGTTTCTTCTTCTAGTTTTTAATAATTTCAGACAAATAAAAAAAGTCACCCATGGAGATAGTGGCTTAACCCAATTACATTTTCTACAAATGGTTTTGCAATTGACATCCTTAAAAAAATTAAAAAGGTCAATTTGAAATAAAGTAATGATAAACAGATGTCTAGTAACACTTCCCGACCTGACTAGAAAGGGTACTCTCATGCAAATAACCCGTCCTAATTAAATTCAGTTGCATAAAGTGGACAAAAAAAAGAAGAGACATTAAACACTTAAGTGAACAAAGAAAAAGACTAAGAGTGTTTAAAATACATAAAACGAACCACTTAACAGCTGTTATCGTGAATCGGAGCCCACCTTTTACAAAAAATAAATAAATTGTATTGAATTTTTAAGCATTTTATGTAGAATTAAAAAGTAGTCTTCAAGTGCCTGTGGCCTGGCTTCGAAAAAAATCAGTTGAACTCATGTTCACTGTGGGCGGGATGAAGGAGGAACACCTGCCGTCAGGTGTATCAGATGTTTCACTTCAAGGTGAGAGATATACTCTGCTGATCTCTCTTGTCCATTGCTATCTTGACTGTCCGATAACAACCTGCTTCATTATTTCCTCAATGCTGTTACCGGAGAGCAATGTCGGAACCACGGTCCCTCATAATGGTTCCAGGATGCCCGTTCTTCAAAGTCTTAATAACAAGTCAATACTAACATGATACAGATAAAAAAATAGTACATTTTATATGCAACTGTTATTTTGCATTTCAGACTGTCATAAGGTGTTTTGCTAATGATATGATAATTTGTCATTTGAGGGTGGGTTCAGAAGCATCATTAGAGAACCCGTTTTTCAGTGGGATTTAGAAATTTAAATTTTTTTTATGCAGAATTAAGACACAGTTTAATTCGACATTTTTAATGTCTGGCTAATACTATCCATTGTGCTTGACTAGCCGGCTCTCTATCGCAGCGTTTTGTATATTTTTAACGAGATGATAGTTGGTATGAATTAGACATTATAATTCTCCATCGTTACTATCAATCCTTTCTCAATTTCACCCCGATGATTGCTCAAACAAATCTAATTCTTAAAATTCCATAGTTAATATAAGTTAATAAGTATGTTCGGTTTAAGAAGTTTGGTTCCTTTGATTTGTTTAGTTCTTGAGTGGTAGTTCTAAAATCATTTTTCAATTGGTCTGTGACAACTCCAAATCTTGCACATTTCATTTTTCATGGTAAATTGATTGTCAATCAAACTAGGTAACTCCAGCAAAGGTGGCTCAGCCTCCATGAGCCTCATTTCAGGAGAGGTACTTTTGACATGGTCATGCGATCGCTTCGCGCTTGCCATAAGTTATGTTATTAAAAATTAGTTCCTTCATGAAAAGCGTCTGAGAAGTGTACTAGGAATCAGGCGATCAATCAGTAATGACCCTACCGACATATTGGAATATACTCCAACCAAGTTGTACGCTATCGAACAAATTCCGGATGTAGTTACTTTAGTTAATTACTTCTGTTATGTGAAATAAGTAATCTTGCTCAAGAGACCATGTAGGGGCAACCACACTATCGATGGAAGATCAGACGGGTTTTCAGACTTGTACCAACACCTTTTACTCCAATGCACTTATTTACTGAATTTGAATTCGAAATTCAATATAATTTTGTTATCTCGATTGCCCAAGTGAGAATGGAACTCACGGTTCTAGGTTTACCATGTGAGGTTAAGACAAACGCCTCAACCCAAATGGCTAACCTGAGCCCCACATTCAAGTCCGTCACGCAGGGACCGCAAACTAAGCAGCTTTCCCTTGAGCCGTACCGAGACATTCTCGTTAACTTCAAGATTACATATGTACTAAATTAACCGAGAAATTTGCTATAACGACAATTATAAACTTGTCAAACCTTTCCGGCTTGATTTATCTCTTTGCTTACATGTTAATATGTTAAGTGTTTTTCGTCTGTTTCCTCCCTCCTGTGACAATATTAAAATTCTGTCACGCTGGATGAATTGACATTGTCTTAACAATATTTCTACTTATGAAAATATCAATCATAACAGAGTTTACAAACCACTTTGCATGTACGATCATATATAAGTAACAAGCTAGAAGAAAGGGACAAAAATTGTACCTGATACCCCAGAGAAGTTTATTAAATAGAATGAGGCAACCATTCGTTAATTCGTGAATTTCCCCACCTTCATCTGAAAGAGTATACTTCAATTATGAAAATTCAAATGGGTTCTATGAAAATTATGTTGCTGTTATAACAGAATCTTGACTACATTCTGGCTAAATGGTGTCTAGATATCGCCATATAAATCATAGATTTAATATATGATGGTTCGGAAATGTTTACGACTGCTTCAAACTTAAAAAGTCCGTCACGCAGGAGCTGCGTAAACTAAGCAGATTTATCACGTGAGTTTTACAATAGGGAAATCTGCATACAGGTAACACTTAACACCACCGTGATTAAATACAAACGATAGTGATAAATCTTTCAGTTAATTTCAATAAGCTCCCAACGGAAACGGTTTCTGAATTGTAAACAAACAGGTCTTCACAGTAAAGAAAAACAATTCCTGAAATATATCTGAATATATCATATTAACTTTATTGCAAACTATTTACTATATCTAGTACTGTAATTTATAATGAATCAGAATAATTTTTATCGCAGTCACTCAAATTTTAGTAGTCCAATAACTAAAGAAGGGGAGGTATCAACAGAACGTATTTGCATATATCTCACAAAGTAGAAACTTACCCGAATCTCTAAACCAATTTCATGAGAGCCGATCAGTTACGGAAACAGCCAAACTAACTTCGGCGGAATCTCATGAACAGAAGCGACAATAGCCGATCTCATCTCGTCCTCACCTTAATAGCTGATTTCCGTTTAGGAAAATCTGCTAAAAGCAACATAAAAGCAGCTGTAGAAAAATGATTATAAACAATTATTCTCTTGGCTTTGTTCTCGTATATGTGACAAAAAGTTAGAAAACTGATATGGAAAAGTCATTACACTTTTATTTGGGGACGCTATTGTTATTTTAAGTAGTTCGTGGCATAGCGTTTAGAAAATCTGAAAATATTAGATGAATAATGTATAATTCTATGTAACACCATGAAGGTGCACTCTAGTAAACGGGCACACGCTCCCGAACACACACCACGAAACGCCTTATTTCAACCTTAAATTCCACACAATGTTGCCTTTACTATATGATATGATAAATATAGCATCACCAATGAATAGCAGCCTTATTATGACCGATATAAAAGCTGATATCTTACCTTTTCGTGCAAAACTGAAGATTATTATCATTAATGGTCGAAATTGGGCCGGGAGGAATTGGGGTTCAGAGAAGGATGAATTATGCCCCGAATAAAAAAAAAAAAAAAACCTATCCAAACGGATTAACAATTTTTTCTCAAACTAGAAACATCTCGCGTCAAGCTTAAATTTAGTCTATAGCCTTTTTTATATAGGCTACTTGTAACGAATGAAATAGTGAACAGAATGTGAGTGCATTATCATTCTGTCATTTTAGAATACATAATAATTTAAACAGTGTATATCATTAGCACGACTGGGGTATGATACAGTACGTGACATAACATTATTCTACATAAACATTAACAATAAGATTATAATAAAAAATAAAATCGTGGCGTCAGGGAAATACCCTGCTTTGATTTCGCAGTACTTTGTTAGGAGTGCTTCGCTTAATACGACACCATTTGTCACTATATATTCCTTAAATATCCTATTCACGGCGTCGTATTCCCAGAGTAGAACAAGGTATGATATATTAACGTGTCATTCTAGCACTTGGGAAATTAGCTTAGTTTACATTGCATCTTCGAGACGAACTTTTTTTTTATTTTGTCTTTTAGTATTTCATTCTAGATTTAAAATTTGGAAGCCTGTAAACTGATATTCATGTGTTAAAAAAGTGTAGTAGTAGTATATGTAATCCTCCAGGTGTTGGATATTCCTTATTTCCTGGAAGCTTGTTCAAATTGTAAACGTATAATGGAATGGAAGGAGAGACATCTGTAGGTTGTTTGGGAAAGTGAAGGTTACAGTATGACTCCACAGAATGCTCTGACTCTCGTACATCGCACTTGAACACATTTTCTAAATTATTGAGATTACTTTTTCTAAAAAGGACTAAGGCAACTCTCAATGTTACTGACACGTGACCTATTTAACATTTCATAAATAATTACCTCATATTAACCCTTATTAGTTCTAATAATCATTTAATTAGGTTTGATTCTGTGATCGGAGTAGTACATACTAGTTGTTGTTATTTAAGTTATGTTTATTAAGTTCTACTTACATGTTTAATTTTTGTTAGCAGATTTCCCCAAGGGCAATCAGCTATTGAAGTCGTACTTATGGCGCGATTTTCGAAAAAAGTTTCGCAATTGTCCATCGATCTTATCCAGGAGATGATGAAAATAAAGGCCGTTCAAAACATATAAACATAACAAAAATATGTATACATATATATATATATATATACATATATATGTATATATAGATAGATAGATGTATACATTTGTCTGATAACGCTCTGGCGATCACAATGCTTGTCTGATTGTTACCAAACTCGGCATTTAAACATTTTATGAAAAAAGGAGATCAAGTTCGTTAACGGCTAAAATCGGACCAGTGGGAGGGGGGGAGGTTAGAAGGGGATCTTAGAAAATTCGAAATATCAGTTACTGTGTACGTTGGATCGAGACTGTATAGAACCTATTTTATTGTGAGTTAACTACAGGTTACCACCCTTTCCTAGCCAGGCTGGGACTTAGGATGCTATTTAATGAATTCCGTGACTAAATAATTTCCTTTGCCCAGGCGAGAATCGAACTCGTCACTCTAGGTTTACAATGTGGTTAACTCACATGGATAATCTGAGTCCCATTTTAACATTATAATAATTTTTTTAACAAGATTGGTTACATCATTTTTATTTTAAACAACCAATCTTTCGATTGGAATTTCGAAATAACGGACATATTTTGATTTTTTTTTATCCCCCCCTCCAACAACCCATTTGCCAAGAACGATTTCAATCATTACTTATTATAATATTTAGTTTTGCAAGAAATGGTTATATATTAATACACACACACAAACATACATATATAACATAAACAATAGGTCCCAAATAGATAAATGATATTTATATAAAAAATGTAAAAGACAACAATTGTATAGCATAAATAGTATGTATTCATGATCGAGAAATAGCGTATGTAACAACTTCCATAGGCAATTAAAGTTGCATAGGGTGGTTCAATACAATTTTTCGAACAGGTGACGGAGATATTTAGAAATTCTCCCTCTCTAAACTCCCCCTCTCCCGTCATCCGGTCCGAACATGATCTTTAGTTATATATGAGGTGCTTATATACCGAGTTTGGTATTGACCAAACAAAAATTGCAACCGCTAGTGATAATAAAGACAAGTATATATTTATATATACCTCACACTTATGTGTATATATATATATATATATATATATATATATATATATATAAAATTGTAACCTCTGTCTGTACATTGATTTTTTTCGCGAAATTTCACGATAACTTTTCTTTTCACATGTCATAGACACCATAACTGCATTTTGTTTCTTTGGTGTCTGTTTGTTTGTTTGTTTGTTTGTTACCTTTTCACGCATAAACGGCTGAACCAAATTTTATGATTCTTGGTATGTATATTACTACTAGCCTAACTTAGACTTTAGGCTATATTAATATTCTCTAAGACAAACAGGAGTGGGGGTTATAAGGGTGGGCTCAAATTAAAAATAGCGATATTTCGTTTCCTATTGGTTTTTCGGCAAATATTCACATAACAAAAGTTATTTATATTGTTATTTAGAAGATCTTTTGTTATATACACTTTCGTCATATACCGAAGTATAAATGAGTTATACGCTAAAAATTATAGCGGGAGTCAACAATTTTATTTGGCACAAAAGACTGAACCTAAATAAATGAAACTCGGTATATGTATTAGCACTAACGCTTTCATTATAACAAGCCATACCAACATTTCTAGGGATGGGCAGGAGTGGAGGTTGTAAGGGAGGCCTGAATTTTAAAATCGTTTTCTATTCGTTTTTCGGCAAATATGAACATAACAAAAGTTGTTTATTTTGTTATTTAAAGTAACTATTGTTATATTCATTTTTGTCGTATAACAAAGTATAAACGAGATATACACTATAAACTAAAGCGGGAGTCAACTATTTTATTAGGCGCTAACGATTGAACCGAACTTAACGAAACTCGGTATGTGAATTAGCATTAATTCTTCCATGATTATAAGCTATATTAAAATTTTTAGGTTAGAACGGGAGTGGGGGTTATATCTATGCATAATGCACAGGAGACGGGAAATATGACAATATGGAGGACAGTGAAGACTTACATAGTAAATTAATTTTATTATTAACAAATGCCAACAACGGGTATAAACCCTAAACACTGGGACGGGTAAATGTCAAAATAGTGTAAAAAGTAAAGCCTTGCCAAAAACATACCATCACCATTCAGCCTCAAATCAATTCCCGGGCGAAGCCGGGTACCTTAGCGAGTATATATATATATATATATATATATATATATATATATACATATATACATAGACACATAGCCACACACACATACAGTTGACGATATTTTTCGAAATCGCATCATGAGTACTATCTCAATAATAATATATTTCCCTTAATGGAAGTATGCTAAAATGTGGTCAATATTGGTAACATAACATTTTTTGGCCCGACTCATAATAAGGGTGGGTATTCATAAATTTAAAATTTGTATCCCCTCCCCAATCAATGTCATTACACCTTAACTAGATTTCGTGTCTTTGTTTTACATAAAACGTTTAAATATAGAGTTTGGTTGGCAAGCATTGCTACCTCTTGAACAATCACCCCCCTCAGGTCATCTCCTGGAGAAGACATTTTTGAAAATGGCGTCATGAATTCAACCTTTTTATGAGAACTCTACTAAAATTTAGTTATTGATAATAACTGCATCAGCCACTTACAACTGTTTTATTATTATTGATAGTGTTATTACATTGTCAATGTGAAATGTGAGGATACATATATTATTATTATACTCTTCATTCAGAAAAAATAACCCTGTTAATTGTTTTGAAATGTTAACTAGCTTATTTATATCTGTCTCTTTTTCATCACACTGTGATGGTTCAGAGTAGCCGAGTATAAGCAGCTGTGCCTTCATCCTCATGAATCATTAATGAGCAGATATAAACAGATATCAATTAATTTGTCACCATTTTTTATATTATTCAATTATTAAGATTTATTAATTTTTAAATGTAATTAGGTTAACATGACTTAATTAATTAATTATTTACCTTACTTTTCCAAATAAATTATGCACTTGTGGCTAATCTTGGTTTTTTACAATCATACATTACCATACACACTAATTATGAATTATGAGACATAGCTTTGAACTGAAAATCTGGTAATGGCATAATCAATTTCTTCAATCAGATTTAAGGATTAGATTTTCAATTTTCAGTTAACTCCTACTCCTACTTTTACCGCAACCATCTAATGATTAGCTTAAAAGGTGAATATTTGTTAGGGTAGTACTGTAATTAAGGGAGAACTAGATAATACAGAAAAAGTCCGTCACGCAGGGCCTGCGTAAACTAAGCAGATTTCCTATGTGAAGTTTAGCAATAGAGAAATCTGCATACTGGTAACACAACACCGCCATAAGTAAATACAAACGGTAATGAGAAATCTTTCAGTTAATTTTAATAAACTCCCAACTGAAACGGCTTCTGAATTGTAAGAATAATTTATATTTTAATAACTCAAATTTTAGTAGTCCAAGAACTGAACAAGGGGGGGGCGGATGAACAGAACGTATTTGCATAATACTCACAAAGTAAAGAAATTTAGGTAAGGTTAGAAACGACAGATTAGGTTAGGAGCTTCCGCCAGAGCCGAGACTTACGAAAACGGACGAACTAACCCGAACAACACCCTACCACAGACTTCATAAAAATGCAAATATCTCGGTTAATATTCAAGATAGAGAATAAGTGTATATAACAATATTTATAGTAAATTTAATTTGCAATAAGATTGTTTCTATACAATCTTTCGATCCGATGCATAATAACGGAGATATTTCGAATTATCGAAAATCCCCCCCTCTCTCTGGTACGATTTCAGCCATTAACGAACTTGATCTGTCTGTAATATCGAGTTTCGTAACGATCAAACAAAAATTGCGACCGCTAAAGCGTTAACAGATATATATATATATATATATATATATATATATATATATATATATATATACACACATATAAAATTTGAACGGACCTCATTTTCGTCATCTCCTGGGTTGGATCGATGGACATTTGAAGAAATTTTTCGAAACTCGCGTCATGAGTACGACCTCAATAGCTAATTTCCCTTGAGGGAAATTTGCTAAAAGGTGACATCAACTGCGGGTCATTCCTGGAGAATCAGCTTACACGTAACATTTTTGCGCACAAATAATTCTCTCAAATGATGCAAACTTTATTTTTAGCAGCTAGTATCAGCTTCCTCCTCCTCCTACCATGTGCGATGGATTTCCAATCCACTACGTGGAACCCAGTTGTATTCTTCTGTAACCTCTCATCCCATTTCATCTTCGATCTCCTTTGTGGTTTGCTACCAGCCGCTATCTAACTCATTGCCTTCTGCACTGTCCTGTTGCGTTAATTCTTGCTAAATGTCCCGCAGGAACTTTAGAGGATTTGTAATGTGCTACATCATAACCAGAGGGTGCCAATCTCCAACGTGTAGGCCATAGTCCCGAAGTCAAACTGACGCTACTTGGATTAGCCACAGTTCACGAGCCATATACACGCTCTGGTTCAGGGAACTGACCATACCCGAGGTTACTTCGATGATCGAACTACAACCAGTAACTCACACTATTTTAGAAACCCATGTTTAATATGACTGTTAGAATACTCATTTTGTTTTGTTAGGGTAGTTTAACTAACTAAGCACTAAACTCTTTTACTGCCAACTTCAGGTCACCTATCATTGGGTAACATATATATATACATATATACTAGCTCAGATACCTGGCTTCGCCCGGGAATTCATTTGAGGCTGAATGGTGATGGTATTTTTTTGACAAGGCTTTACTTCCCTTGATATTTTGACATTTCCCCATCACAGTGTTTAGGGTTTTTACCCGTCGTTGCTGTGGATTTGTTAATAATAAAATTAATTTTTTATATAAGACTTCACTGTCCCACCATATTGTTATATTTCCCGCCTCCTGTGCGTTATGGATATATTTCAATTATTAAGGACAAAATATTAACATAGATTTGAATTAATTTTTCCAGGAGAGGTACCTGGTAGTTCATTTTGGAAAGAATTGTTTAGCTTATCAATATTTCTACGCAAATTACTTGCTTCATACATTGTTCCCGAAAAAATGTATATAACAGAAGTTACTCTAAATAACAAAGTAAACAACGTTTATGTTCAGACTTGCCGAAAAAACAGTAGGAAACGAAATATCGCTATTTTTAATTTCAGGCCTCCGTTATATCCGCCACTCCCGTTTGGAACTAACAATTTTTATATAGCTTATAATCATGGAAGAATTAATTCTAATTTACATACCGAGTTTTGTTAAGTTCGGTTTAATCGTTAATGCACAACAAAATTGTTGGCTTCCGCTTTAGTTTTTAATGTATATCTCGTTTATACTTTGATATACGGCAAAAGTGAATATTACAAAAGATACATTAAATAACAAAATAAACAATTTTTGTCATGTGTAAATTTTCAGAAAAACCAATAGGAAACGAAATATCGCTATTTTTAATTTCAGGCCTTCCTTACAACCCCCACTCCTGTCCGTGCCTAGAAATGTTGGTATGACTTATTATAAAGAAGGCGTTAGTACTAATACACATACCGAGTTTTATTTAGTTCGGTTGAGTCTTTTCTGCCAAATAAAATTGTTCACTTCCGCTATAGGTGTTAGCGTATATCTCCTTTATAATTCGGTATACGAAAAAAGTGTATATAACAAAAGTTACTCTAACCCCCCCCCTCCCTCCTACTCATGAATTCAATCATCTGTTATGTGATGAATGTCATGATTATAACATGAAACACTTTATTCTGATATTAAATACCAAATATTGTTTTCATGCGACTCTTATCTTGCGAGATACAGGCAAATCCGTTGTGCGATGTCGTCATCAATTAAGATTTTACGTTCTTGTCTCGAAATGTTTATTTGATCTATACAATACTCGATATTCAAATATATTCATTTAAATTCCTTCAGTAACCCCCCTCTCTTTTTTTGCACATAAGTAGTGAATATAGTTGTCGTTTGCGGCATATCTCTAGCGGTGTCTTCAGTATGGTGGCCCACGACATTTCGCTGGCTTCTTCTGTAATAGTGAATATGTGGTGAGATGAGATGGCGAGAATCTTATACCCGCACTTGAAAAATCTTCTTAATTTACCCTGCACGACTGACTTCTTATTAATTTATTTGAGTGTGTGTGTGTATGCTTACTTTAGTCCACCCTATATATAACATTATGAAATTGAGCTAAATCTGAGGAATGTTCTTGGGAGATACAAAAAGTTAGAGCATATATTTAGGGAGTTTGAGGTTGAGGTGGTAAGGGTCCAGGATCTACCTGCCCAGCACCTGCCTCATCGTGGTGGATATTGTTTTAGTCAGAGGCAGGTAGGGAACATACCACTTTTATGCCCGTCTATGCCAACAACCGTTTGTTTGCAGACATCTCAGTCACCTTCCTTATTACGATCTTGATTTCGATCAAGGCATCCGAATTTGTATTGGAGTTAAGCAAAACATCTAGCACACGTAAAAATTCTAAAATCTTCGACCTCTTTCCAGTTTCTCAAAAATGTACAGTACAACAATTGTGTAGGTCGTTATTTTATCTATATGATTCGTAATCATTTTCGATCCGTCTCATAATAATGACGATATTTAAGAATTTACCTATAACTCTTTCGATTTTGGTCGAGACCACATTAATTACAATCCGTAAAATGAATTTTTGTCCCAAGAGCGTTTAGAGACATACATGTTACCCAAGTGAGTCCTAAAGCTCAAGTGGCGATACCAAACTCGATATTTAAACGTATCATGCAAAATCTGAGATCAAGTCATAAAAGATACAAAATTAAAGAAGAAAAAGTAAATATTTACGTTATTATGTGTTATTTCTATTTTGTTCCATATGTTTGTTATCTTTTGATATTCTAATAATCTATCTAGGCTTCTTCCTGCGAATGTTCCAGGATTTTTCAATAGGTTTCTATCTTTGTCGTAGGCCCAGCATCTGAGAATATGTGAAACTGTCAGGATTTCAAAGTCTTAGCAGACTGAAATCATGGGGTCTCAGCCCCTTAAGAGGTAGACTTGAGTTAGTGCACAATGCCCAATTCTTATCCATGTTGAGGGAAGCTCTTCTTGTCTACTAGTATATGTGGCTTCTCCCAAGAGCTAATGGTAGTTGTCATTTCTCGATTTTTTTTTTCGTTGATTAGCAGTCATGCATTCACTTTGGCAGGATTTAATAAAAACTGAAATTTTTCTAAGCGTTGGCAGTTGTAAAAGACAGAGTACGTACATTTTCATCTTTACATCTAGCTTCTTGAGCTAACCTGCTACTTTTCATTTATGGTCAATGAGATCGTATCCATATGATATTTTTATTGGCTGGCCCTTTTTGGTAGAATTCCATTAATAGCAAATTCAATGAAATGAATTGTTATTTTTAATGTTTTATTTTCGCATTGATTGAAGTCAATGAATCCGTAAATTCAGCAAAATTCCTTTCTTTTATATTTTGGATAAGACTCAACGTTTTATAGATGCCAAGTTATTTACCCGTGATAACTCTACAAGAGTTTTGTCGTTTTGAGTTGTCATGAATCAAAGCGACACCGACATCTGTTGACTAAACTTTGGAGGCATCGCTGTAATCTTTAATTTTTTTAGCAGATTTCTCTGAAGGGAAATCAACTATTGAGGTCGAACTCATGATGCCATTTTCGATGTTCTTCGATCCTCCACAGGAGATGAGGTCCTTCAAAACTATATATATATATATATATATATATATATATATATATATATATATATATATAAAATCGGACCAGTTGGAGGGGGGTTTAGAGGAGGGAGGTTCGAAATATCTCCGCTACTATACGTCGGTTCGAAAAATTGTATAGAACGAATCTTATTGTAAATTAAATTTTCTATAAATATTGTTGTGTACATTTATTCTCTATATTGAATATTAACCGATATATTTGCATTTTTATAAATGTGTGTGGAAACGGACGCGATGAGATCGGCTGATATCGGTTCTATTCATGACTCCAACGAAGCAAGTTTGGCCGTTTCGTAACTGTTCGGCTCTCGTGGAATTGGTTTAGAGACTCGTTACTAGTATGCAGATTCTGTACTGTAAAATTTGTGAGGAATCTGCTTAGTTTACGCAGACTCTTCTTCTTTTCTGTCTTTGAAGAGAGTCATTTGTTTTGTAAAAGATGCAGTGGATTAATCTATTTTATTATAAACTCATTGCCCCATACAGAAATACTGCAAAGGACAAATATTAGGGATTTTGATGCTCGGATTATCCATAATTATATTTGATCTATGAATTATATCATATTGTTCTCGAGTCCGCTTATTTTATACAGCCTCTGTGTTACGGACTGTATTTTTTTTAAAATTATATTTACTCGTCTTTTCATTCGAATTCCCAACTACTGTATATCAAACTGTGTCCTGTAACTACAGATGCACTAATTATCACTTCCATTGCGCTAACTATTTGTTATATGGAACCGCTTTTCGTTTATTGTTGGTGGGTTAAAAACTTTTTGTTTGTTCGGTTTACGATAATGGACATTGTATTTTTAGTAATTTATTTGGCAAATTAATGTCGATTGATAGCATAATTTCCTTTACTCCATTAGTGGTCTGAATCATCATCATTTGATTTAATCATTTATCCAGATTTCTCCCGAAACCCTTATGACCAAGAGGAACAATAAGCTATTAATGAGATTTGCTATTTGTGGTACGCATGAACAGAATTCACGTATCTTGGGGCTTTATTTATTCTTCTTCTTAATACAGAATACTAAGTTACATCTTTAAATATTCTTAAGAAACTTCTATAATCGTGTTAGTTTATCAAGAAAGTTAAGTAATCTTAAATGAATGGCGTGAATCATGCAATATTTAATCTGGGTTGAAGCAAATTCCTTTAAAACTGTAATTTCTGCTTTAATATTATTTTGTCAGAGTTGGAATGTTTTTCGTTCATCTACTACAGTGCGCTTCCATTCAGTTTCAGAGTAAAACATTTAGTCTGCACAATAATTAAGATGTCTGCTTCTTGTACATCACATTCTTAGCCTCTTTTCTTGGAGCATAGAACTAACTATACTCTCTCCTATCTTAAGTCCTGCAAATCGAACACTAACATAATGCACCGGTACAGTATTTAGCAATGTAAGGGTAGCTGCTGCAATTAGTGATGTCAAAAGCATCTCTCATTATTCCAAAACCCCTCACGTTGAAAATAGAAATGTTAAAATAAAAAAGTCCGTCACGCAGGGGCTGCGTAAACTAAGCAGATTTCCCACGTGAAGTTTTACAATAGAGAAATCTGCCTAATAACAACTGTAGTAGTAAGAAACCTCTAAACCTAAAAAACATTATTTAGGGCGTAATAACCCAGTAGTTTCTAGCCCAAAAAACAGTTAACCTAACCTCTAAACCTATTCACGTGGGACGATAGTTATGGAAACGGCCGCCAGAGCTCTCGTCGGAAACTCCGAACATAGCCTATTGGTGACCATACGCAGAATACAAATGCAAATATCTCGGTTAATATTCAAGATAGAGAATTAATGTATAGAACAATATTTATAGTAAATTTAATTTGCAATAAGATTGGTTCTATACAATCTTTTGATCCGACGTATAGTAACGGAGATATTTCGAATTTTCAAAAATCCTCCCCTCTAAACCCCCCCTCCCACTGGTCCGATTTCAGCCGTTAACGAACTTGATCTTTCTTTTTACATAAAACGCTTAAATATGAAGTTTGGTAAGGATCAAACAAAAATTGCGACCGCTAGAGCGGTAACAGACAAATAAATATATATATATATATATATATATATATATATATATATATATATATATATATATATATATACAGTTTTGAACGGACCTCATTTTCGTCATCTACTAGGTAGGATCGATGGACATTTGAAGAAAAATGTCGAAAATTCCGTCATGAGTACAACCTCAATAGCTGATTTCCCTTAAGGAAAATCTGCTAAAACATTAATTGTTAAGATATAAAATACGTTGATTGATGAAGAATATTAGCCTGTTTGTTACTATTAATTATAACTGTCATGATTTCATACAAACTGCCTTTTCTGGTAACATTTTGTAGTTCACCACAGATCCTTTCTTTGTTCACACCATGCCAGAGACAACTCTCACTACTTGGCTGATGACACTTATTGAATATTCGAAGCTGAATAAATATTTCTGTTAACGTTCTTATCGCTCACATTGATAATTTTCCAATACGACTATTTTTTACTGGTATTCTGCAACTTTTTGAATCCCATAAATTGTATAATAAGTATTACAGAGGGTAAAAATATCATTAATTCAATTGCTTTGCTTTTATGAGCTACTATTCCACCATAAACATATCTTACTAAACTTAAGTCGTCATATCTCCATTTTTAGCAGATTTACAAGGGAAATCAGCTCTTGAGGTCTTACTCATGGTGCGATTTTCGAAAAAATTCGTCTGATGTCCATCGACTAACTAGGGGATGACGAAAATGACGTCCCCTAATAATTATACAAACACACACACATATATATATATATATATATATATATATATATATATATATATATATACACACACACACACACACACACACACACACACACACACACACACTTGTCTGTTACCGCTCACTAAAAATAGGTTTAGAGGGGAATTTTTAAAATTCAAAATATCCCCCTTATTATACGTCGTATTGAAAAATTGTATAGAACTAATCTTATTTCAAATTTAATTTCTTATCAATGATCATTTACTAATTTTCTCTTAATATCGTGAATATTAAACGAGATATTTGCACTTTTTTAGTTTTCAGGTTTCAGTAAACCCCCACTCCTACTGATGTCATTTTAAGAATAAAATGTTATATCATGAACCTCTTTATTGGAAGCTTAAATATCAAAAATTGATTCCATAATCAAGATTTTATGTTCTTAACTCGACAACTTTTATTTGTTCTATACCATAGTCGATATTTAACTGTTTCAATAAACCCGAAATATCGTATGAGTTAATGGCTGAAAACGGACCTGGAAAAGAGCGGGATTTGAAAATTCAAAATATACCCCTTACTATATGTCGGATCGAAAAATGTTATAGAACTAATTTTTTTTTTTTTACTGATGATCTTCCAATCGTTGTTCTGTATATTTTCTCTTAAATCAAATATTAAGCGAGTTATTAGTACTTTCTTGTTTGCTGCCTTCAATAAACCCCCACTACTACTCATCGACTTTTTAAGTAGAAATATAGGATAAATGTTGAGATGTCGCAAGTGTGTTTTACCAGTTCGTGGGAAATCTCTTAGTTTACGCAGCCCTTGCGTGACGGACTTAACATTAATGGTCTGAGGAGGGCTTTTAATTACTTGGCAAGCCAGCGTTTTTAGTAAATGATAACTGTCGAATTCTCTCTTGAAGAGAAAAGCCCCTTCAAATATTTTGGTTTCTTGGAACTGGCATGCAAATATCCTAAAATAACCGTATTCGGTGTGTGTATGTGTTTGGAACGTTAACCTCACTTCCTTAAAAAAAAAAAAAAAAAAAATAGAAATACTAAGTAATAGTTTTAAAAAGCCCTTAACTTCCAGTTATTTTTTATTTTATCTATGTAAATAAAACTCTAAAGGTTGTCTGATTTTCTATTTAAATTCGTCGGAGATAACTTTCAAACGATTTTAAGAACATTTCACGAAAATTGAAAACCTTGTCTATCTGCCCTCCCGTTGGTTATTCAATTACTCAAAAAGGACTAGGAGGATTTCTATGAACTTGTATATTTGTGAGTTAACATCAAAGGTTCAACATATGAGAATTCAATTTTCTTCTGGAGGGTTGGGGGTTACTTCGTCGTCAAAATACATATTTGTCAATATTTTCATTTATATTCGTTTTATCAGAAAAATTAGAGAACATGTGTTTAGAATAACGATTAAGGCCCTAAAACGATATCTGCATTTACGAATTTTGAAGTTTTACTCCCAAGTTACAGACTCCAAAGACTTTATTCGAACTCTATGGAAATGCCCCGTGAATTGAAACTTTTTTTATTGCATATGAATTAAGGAACTCACACTATTTTATATTTTACTATCACTCTCAGGAGGAGGTGTCAACGTCCAAAGATGTATTTGTAAATCTTTCCTAATATGGATTTTATCAAAATAATGTAAATAATGATTTGTATTTAGAATACATTTCCGACGCTAAAACATTATTTAGTTTTATGTATTTTAAAATTTTGACTTTCGACTTCCGGTCACTGAGTAGAATTCATAAGTGTTCCAACTGAGTTCCCCAGACAGAATTGAGAATTTTTTGAACATGTCTCATGCATACGAATATTGCCAGCCTGGGCTATTCTTTACTTTACTATCATCAACCAGATGGGGGAGCGGGTTACTTGGAATTCTAAGCTCCTGTTCGTTAATATCTTCTCAGGTATATTGAATGAATGATAGCAGATTTATTGTTCATGTTACTGGGTATTTGTGCTATTTTTAAATATCAATATGGATGATTTCGTTCATCCTATCCTTATATTCCCACGGGAAACAATGTCTATTTCAACCCGACAACGACGTGTAACGGGGCTAGTTCTTAAAAATGTTGAGAGATGACCAGAATTTTGTGGGCAATGTGCGAACTATGGACGTTGATTGTTCAAATAATATTTGAATAGTATTTTCTGTGCTAAAATGGTTGTGGTAAGATAAAGAATATTAAAATTTAACGTACAAATATGTGTTGTGTGTTATTGGGTTAGATATCAAGTATGATATGAGCCAAATAATAATTGAGGCTATTCATTGGTGGTTCAAGTATCTCATATAGTAAAAGTAAACTAAGAAGTGTTTAAACTTGAAAGAAGACATTTCGTGATGACTGTGTGTGAGGCGCGCGCGCGCGTTTGCAAATTTACGCCATGATATTCGAACGATTCATGTTGTTTACTATACTTGAAACTCGGAATATAAGGTTCTTTTGAAATTTGTAGCTGAAGTTCTCCAACCAGTAAAATCGTTTGGGGGAGGATAATTACAATATAAATAATTTCATTCAGATACAGAAAATGTATATACAACTTATAATTTTATTATAAAGGACCCTATAAATAATCAGGGGGAAAATAAGACCAGTTATGATACCCTCTGCAAATATTTGTTTACTAAAAAAAACAAATTTCAACTTTCAAAGGAATCGCTTCTTTATGAATGCAGCGAGAAAGGCCTTCAGTTCTTATGAGTGACCAAAGACCAGCAGAGGCACAAGGAAGAGGCAGTCAAGGCTTCTGCTTTGTAGACTGAGACAGGACAATGATATCGATGCAGCGATGACTTTGAAAACCTATTTCTTCTTTTGGTTATTTAATATGATATATGTTGAGGGGATCACGACTGATTTTCCTGTTGTCCTGACATACTGCTGTCACCGTTCAGCATCCACCCACATCAACCTGCAAATCATGATCTATAAGATTTTTTTTTATTTAAGTGGGCTTTATTTTTTAAACTTCTTACGACCATAACGTAGGGACTAAGGTCATTGAATTGCACATATACAATTCCTCTACAAATTTAAAATTCTTAGTTCTATTCACAAAAATTTAAAATTGTATGTTTTACATTGTCATCAGCAAATATCCTTCATACATTAGCATTTAATAAATATTTAAAGTGGTAAATATTCTACTAATTTGTGGAATACTCCGATTTGCTACGAAGAGACCATTGTTCCCATTTACGATCTCCTCAATCATCGTCTTTTCTGTAGTATTACAATTTGGAAAACATAATTTGATTTTTTTTGCCTGCTCTTCTCTACAATAAACTGTAGCCCGGCAAGGCTCTGATATTGTAGTAGTATGAGTGGTCAAGTTAAGGACCGTGCTGACTCTACCCTGCCAATTCGTAGTATCGTTGTAGATCGTAAGATGTATGCTCTATGATCATTGTGCCTCATTAGTTATATAATGCATTTTTATTAACAAAAACATATGCTCTCTTCGAATGAATCAATTTTCAACCTGGAATAATTGGAAATGCAATATGGCGAAAAAGGTTGTTTTCCATTGTTTGTATACAGGATTATATTCTTGATTATTAATAAAGGATTCTTGTCAGTCGGTCGACCAGTCACAATTTATCTATGCTTAAGTACACATTTAGACTTTTTTCTGATTGACTGGTTCGAGTAGGGGATTATAATTGGAAATACAACCGTGTTTAAAAAGTATGGAGTAAATGGGAGATTTAATTGTTATATATACATGGAATGTTCGTCAGAATCAACAGTTTTTGTTAAATATTCTTGTGCTCATGAACTAATTGAACTAATCTAGTCTAACTTTTTTTTGGGGAATGAAAATTGATATATAGAATGTAGTTTTAAGTAGAAGTTTATAGTAATCTTAAATCATAGCTACCAATTTTTAAGTTTAAATAAAAATTATTAGAACATTTGTCAGAAAATATGCTACGGTTAAGTCCTTGTGACTTGTAAATAATCCAATGAGTATCGTGATAATAACCGATGATAATCAGTGAACAATTGATATTTCTCTTCTTAATAAGAAGTTACTCTGGAATGTAGGCGATGGAAAACACGAGAGGTACTAAGTGCTTATCTTCTACAGAGTTGCTCAAGGATGACATGACAAAAGTAAGGAAAGCCCTAATTTTGGAGAGGCTATTTTCTCCCCCCTTGTTAAGACAAGGAGAAGAAAAAGGCGGAAGGAAGGGTTGGCCAGTGGACTCGAAGAATCAATACCGGTGGAGACGGCGAAAGATGATAGCCAGAGTGGAGTATCGGATAAAAATGTCGAGGGTGGGAGGCTGGAGAAGGCCCCCCTGGACTAATCCGAGATATGATTCGCTCGAAAATATTGAATTTGGCTGGTGCCTTTGCGCAAGTTTATCTAATAAATGACTCAAGGGCCAGGAGCAGGGGGTTGGGAGGGAGGGCTGCAGGAGGGAAACGAGCCCCCCCCCCCCTTGAGTATAAAATTTGATGTTGAAATAAAACTTAGCCTTCTCGCCGGTGCGCCGGGGGAACCGGTCCGTTCGATAAAATATTCCGGGGGTTGGGAAAAGTTTGTCTGAGGTTTTCGGCAGTTTTTACGTCGCCGCCATTTTGAAATTTAATGTGCCAAGAGAGGGAAGGGGCCTGTCCTACCCCCACTCTCGAAGGCCCATCAACTCCCGTCAGGTTCAACCAAACTGTTTTTTTTATTATAACTTTTTTTTTCCAAAAATAGCGAGAGACCTTTTATTCTCTAATCGTGGTCTTCCTCCGTAATGGACTGGGGAGAATGAAAACGCAGCAATATCCTTTTTAATTAAGTCCGCATGGCTGCTTCAGAAAATTTAAAACGGAAGCCTATGAGAACGCTAGGTACGTCGGCGGATTTAACGTATTAAAGATAATTTTTCGGAATAGCCTTTCAACAAATCTTTCTCCATTGGGTGGTTATCTTTGATGAACTTTCGACTTTCAAGCATATCCAATGATCGTGAATCCATTCCTAAGAAGTAGTAATACAAAAGAGCTTAGCTCTTCAACCCCATCACTCTGACTCAATTTTGTTAACTCGCTTCCCCCTTTCTGTGCAAATCACCCCGATATTTCTTTTTAACTCGTTAGAACATCGTAAAGAAAATTGGGAATTCGTATTAGAGACTGGCTATATGTGCCTTATTTTGATGTTAAGTATTTTTATTTTTGTTATAACTTTTAGCTAGAAGCTTAATTTAGGTGTTAAATTTTCTAAGAAAAAGAGGTTTTATAATATAATGTAAATCTATTTAAGTACGCGCTACTTTCATTGTAATTCCGCCCACGTATGATTAAGTAAACAGGCTCAAGGGAAAAGTAAATGGTGACAGCTGTGCGAAATATTCTGTGTTCGGAAAGAAGAGTACTCGAGGGGAAGGAAAGTTATAAAAATAACATAGTCGGTGAATGTTGAGTGAAAATGGTTCACTAAAAATGTGGCAATAGGAATTTATTGAGTGACTGAATTCATTAAATGAAATCTTTAGTCCCACCCTGGCTAGAAAAGTGTGGTAACCTGTAGATAACCCGTCCCAATTAGTCTTAGTCGTAAAAAGTGGACGGTAATAAATATTTTTTTTTTTTTTTAAAAAAAAAGACCGTCATACAGGTGCAGCGTAAATTAAGCAGATTTTCCACTTCCTGGAATGTCACATTAGTAACGTCATTTCACCATATACACTATATTTTATATTTCTAAGTAAACATACTGATGAAGTGAGGGTTTATTGAATGCTGAAAACAAGAAAGTAGGAATAACTCGCCGACTCGTATGAACCTATATCATTCATTTCGACCATTTTCGACGTACTTACAAAAAAATGTCAACGATTGATGACTAATAAATACGAGAAAATTGATAAGATGGAACGACTAACTAATAATAGAAGAAATAATAAAGAAAGGAAAGACTCCACCAGCTAATCAGTCGTATTACGATAATAGACGGACGAAACATCGAAGAATATCGTATGGGTTTATTACACTTATATTGCATTAAATATACATATGAGTTTTGTTAGTTTGGTGCATTTCCCTCCTAGAGGTGAGACTTGGGCAACGTTGTGTCGGCCTAAACTGCAGTCCTTGGACCAGTGATCCTGGTTTGTAGGAATGATACAAGCACCCTTAAGGGTAACTGTGGTAGTTGCTGTATCTGTGACACAAGGGGTAAATTTTGTAACACTGACTAGGAAAGAAGGCAACGAGAAACCACTGTCCGAATTTAGTCCCTTCTAAGCACCATGGAAGTTCCTAATAGCAGCTTCCGATAGAGCACAATGGTTGCAACTACAAGGCGTAGTTTTTAGATCACGATGATATATATGCAAAATAAAGAGTAATAGTAAATAAAAAAAATACCATGTGGAAATACCAATGAAGACCTTTCACCTGAGTGGGTGCAAGACGACAGGGGTACAGCTAACCCCGTATAGACATATAAACCACTACGCGACGTTCGCAAAACAAAGATGTCGAATAACAGCTGAATAAAGGATTACACCGGAAATTTCAGTGGACTACTCAGTACACCTAATGATTGGCTTGAGTATGGTGCCATTGCACCATTAGCGTTTACCATATGCACTCGACCATCAGCCAGTAATGACACCATCCACCGACAGATCTCAGTAAACATTGAAGGAAGAAAAAATAGATATTTATATCTAGCAAAATATCCAAAAAGATTAAATAAAAAGTTAGAACTGCCAGTATTAATGATAACTGTTGTCATATTCGTCGGTGCATACCGTCGTCACTGGCTGATGGTCGAGTACAGCTAGCAAGCGCTTTCAATTGCAAAGGTACCATCTTCACGCCGTCTAAAGGTGTACTGTACAACCATCACTGGAACTGTACTCGACCATCGGCCAGTAATGACGGTCTTCACCGACAGATATGACAACAGTTCATAAAGATTCGTTCTTTCCAATTTTTTTATCCTGCATATAATAATGGAGACATTTTAAATTTTCGAAATCCCCCTGCCATTGGGCCGATTTCAGCCATTAACGAACTTGATCTTTAATTTTGCCTTAAACTTTTAAATATCAAAATGTGACAACAATGGACAATCATCGAAATAAAAAATTGAGACTTGAGACTGCTAGAGGTTTAACACACACACATATATATACACACACACACACACACACACACACATATATATATATATAATTTTGAACGGACCTCATTTTCGTCATCGCGTCATGAGTATACAACCTCAATTGCTGATTTCCCTTAAGGGAGGAAATCTGCAAACATTTACTACTACTGTAATGCAGGCTTTTGAATATATGTATTAATTAATTATATGCATTTTAAAGGGACATTTAAATCAGCTTAGGCGCATCTTCTTTTTATACTTTAATATTCAATTTTATATTTTTTTTATCTAATAAAAAAATTGAATTAATCTCTCCATGAATATTGTTTTTTTTAGTAAGTCACTGTGCCAAAAACGAAATCACTGTCAAATAGATCTTTAATAATGTTTCTATTTTCATTAATGTATATATATAAATTCAACGATTACAGCACCTTCTGAAACTAAGATAGTTACAGATAAAGTTCAATCACCCATTAATTTCAGGAAGGTATTTCCCTCAGAAAGTTGCTCTAACCTTCAATTTAAATTGACCACTAAATAGCTTGATAGACACTTCGGCGAACAAGAATGCTTAAATGCTTCTGTGAAACGAAAAATTTCAATAATTGGGGAATAGGCTCTTCCGGTCCAACTTTTCCGTTCGTTCTATAGTTCTATTGGTTATTTTATACGTCGATTAAATTTTTTTTTATTAAAACAATTTGCTTTTAGCTAGAAGCTATTAAAGATTCTTCATGTTGCATGTATCTGCGGTATATTTATCTATTTATTTTTCTCCTATTCTGCATATCATTGGCATTCAGAAGGTTATTTAAGTAATTAAATAAGTATAATAGTTGAAATTATATAATGTAAGCTTTATTAAATTTTAAGGGCGATTAACATACTTAGTCGTGTTCAATTATAGGAACTAATAACTTATAAGACTTATCAAAATTTCATGGTCAACGAAAAATATTAGAATTAAAAATGGTTCTAAAATGATGTAATGTGAGGTTAATGTAACTTAACTTAGCATGTTTAGACTTTTCAGGTATTAAAATAAAGGTTTAGGTGGCTTTACCTAAACTATTTCTTTTTTTATAATAAGAAAAAGTGTGAATCGCTTGATTTGCGATACACCTAAATAAACAAATAAATCAGATATTAAAATTATATACTTAAATCATAGGCAGGTAGTTGGCTGTCAGGTCATTGTCACTTGTATCCATTGCAGATGGTTTTATCTGTTCTTCAGTTAATTTGGTGTGGCCTCTTCTAAGGATAGAGAGTATAACCTTTCTCTTCTCACCTTTCTTGTCTTGTCTGCCTCTCTCTTGCGGTGTAGTTCCTCAAAGTCAATAGAATTCCTTGGAGTTCAGGTCCCAGTGTGCACTGATAAGGAGACAGTTTCGACTGATAATTCTTCTCTCACTCCGACAGCTACTGAACCACCTCCTATATTAGTTTTCTACCCGTCGGTATACCATAAGTTGTAATGTTGTTGCTGAGACATTGTGATATATAGAAATTGTTTAAGAGATAGATATGATATATATCTAATTGTTCATGGAGGGATTTCTGGTTCTTTTTGAGGAGCTATTCGCGAATCAAGAAGTGAACAAATCTATTCCGTTGTAACGTATTGCTAATTAATTTATAGATCAAAGTTAGTATCAGAATAAATGAATCATGGCCACTATATTCAGTCACCAAATAACTTCTCTTCTTCATTGGTTACTTTTTAAAAACGCACTCCTCAACCATTGCTCTCCTTTCAAGTATATTCCAAATATGTCTGTGGCATGCTTATTTTTCCATGCTTTAGTTCTAGTGCTTATTTTCTTCATTTAATTGTTATTTTAGTGAAAATGTAATTGATTGTTGTAAACAGTGCAGTGATATAATTAAGAACAAATATCAAAACTCATCTTTGTTGGAATTTAATAAGAGTCCTCCACTGACACAATTTGATTAATTGCATAAATTTGCTCGTGGGCTGTTTTCTGTTTTTGGTACTACATACTTATTTGTGTGAGAAGACCTTCTCCAAAATGAAGTACACAAAAAATGTTTACAGATCAAAATTAACTGATGAGCATCTTAAATCTCTTTTAATAATTGGTACAAGTAAAATTAGTCCACAACTACAAACTATTGTCAGTGGAAAATCTCAATTACATAAATCTCATTAGTATTTCATTTGTCATTATGCTTGTTATAAGTTATGTTTTTATTTAAAATGTATAAAATGTTAGTTGGATTCATTTCAATAATTTGTTAGTTATTATGTTCTGAAGTTAAATTTTCTGCATATTATACATGTCTTTACTCATTACAATTCTGTGTTTCTTTATCCAACTTATCACAAAAACAATAAGAATAAGCCTACAACAATGTTACGAGTAGTTAGCCCATGACCATATCAATGTAGATGACATATTAATAATTATTCAACATAAAATTAGAATACTTCAGTAAACTAAATTTAATTTGCTATAAAAAATATGTTCTCTAAAAGGAGTTTTCAAGTATGCTAGCTCTCCGCGGGCCGGATGTGGCCCTCGGGCCGTAGTTTGGAGACCCCTGCTTTAAGTGCAGCTCTCTCTCTCTCAATCTCTCTCTCGCTCTCTCTCTCTCTCTCTCTCTCTCTCTCTCTCTCTCTCTCTCTCTCTCTCTCTCTCTCTCTCTCTCTCTCTCTCTCTCTCTCTCTCTCTCACACACACACACACACACACACACACTCACACACACACACACACACGTTGATGATTATGTGATTTAAAAGAAGTTAATAAATTCAAGAGGGAACTTTATCTCTTCAGGTAAATTTAAATATTTAGTGCTTTTGGCAGTATTTTTAGGCACTTATATTTTTATTATTACTATTTATTTAGTGTGCTTAAACGTGCCTTCGATAATGCATGGATACAATCAATTTCGTATGTTGTTAATTTAACTTCTCAAAAACATCTAGAAAAACACATCTTAAATACTTACGGGATATAATATCTTACATTATTACATTGTGGAACATGCTATAAACATCTCAACACTAGGGAACCTCAAGGATGAGCATGCGTCCATTCTAATGGAGTTTTATAGTAAAGGACGTGCTTCTAAAGCATTTACCAAACTATGCTAACTTACTCGCTTATGCAGGCGAAATAATTATATAGATATAATTATATAGATGTTTGTTTGTTGTAAAGAAATGTGTATAGATGTAGAGCAGATTATTATTATAGATGGTGTGGCTGTTTTTGAGGTTTGTTAATGAAAGAAGTTTTAGTCGAAAATTTTACTTTCTCGTCCTCTGGGCTCTAAACAGGATATACAGTACATTAACATTGTTAAATACAGTGGTATATGTTATTTGTACTTACCAATACTAGAACTACTAAAATACAATACTTAAATCTATGATTCAACTTATGGTTACATATATCAACTGATTTAACCTGCTTCAAGGTGGTTTTTTTGCTTCTTTTTACAGCCTAACATGTTTAGGTAGTCATTATATTAGTATATGTATCTTTTATTATCATTTTATAATATTTTTCTCAGACAGATATGTATGGTATATTAAATATAAATTCTTATTATATAATACATTTATGAATAAAACTCATGCTTAACAAATTAGTTATTGGTACAAATAATATTAGCTTAAATGAATATAAATGCTAAAAATGTGATTTTTATATCATGTCCATAGATATTTAGCTTCTAGTTTGTTGGTGTTATTTGAATGAAAAGGCGCGCGTGTGTATGTGTTGGTGTGTGTGTGTGCGGGTGTATATATGTATGTGTGTGTGTTTATATATATATATATATATATATATATATATATATATATATATATATATATAAAGAGAAATGTATCTGGTGTTCAGTAAAGATGTTATTCAGTGCTTTTCCTAGCGAACGTGATTACCCTGAGGAGTTCACTGAATTTAAATTTCATTGAAAATTACTTCGACGGATTTTATATCTTGAATTTACTCGTCTCTTTAGTATCGAAGTGCTTAACATAAAAGGAGTGTGGAGTTCCTGATGTCTGTAAAACAAGAAAAGAGTATTTTCTTAGCAATGGTTGAAATGGGACAAAGCCAAACGTACCTGTATTTTTATGTCTATTACAGGTTATTTTTATACGAGACGCCGTAGTTTGCTAATTTGAAATTTTACCTGGACAGGATGTGACTGGCTTATTACTAACCTTCAGTTTTTGCTGCGGCCCAGCTGCTACCTGCTCCATCCTTTGCCTCCTCTTATAACAACCTCTTCTCATATCTTTCAAAAATTTAAAACTTATATTCCTCAGGAATTTGGCATCATGAATCTTAACATCGTGTTTCATTGATGTCTTAAGGTTTGACAAGTAAACTACAAGATGTTTGTGCATAAGTGCCTTTGAGTGTATGTTATATCAGCTGCCATTCTAACTAATATTGAAATAAAACTCCACAAATTATGAATATCATAGTACACACCTCTAAGAACAATTAAAACAATTGTCAAGTCTATTTTCCCTTTTATTCTTTTAATCTTTTGTATTATGTTACTCTTACAACGGCCTTTACCTACCCTCGAGAGAATAATAATGGTTGCCAAGTAGATTACTACTTTCTTGAATAGTCTGAACAAGTCTCCATCCTCACTTCTAATAATAGATAGTTGAGAAGAACTGCCTACATCAACAAACCACTGTTATTACTTCATTGCTAAGAAAAAAAAATACGAAGATGGACTGATAGAATTCGATAACATATTAACATTTTATTTTTAAGCGTATTATACTTCAATTTTTATATTAAAGTTCTAGGTAGAGTTAACCAGCTGAACAACAAACAAATATGCTATGAAGGACTTTTACATAAATATGCTCCATACTTTTGTTGTATCTTGTTTACTTAATGAATCATATCCTGGAGGAAATTCTATTATTTTATTTTTAATACTTAATTACTTGTTACAACGCGTTGTGCAATTTGCACTGTAGAACTAACAATGTTGTCAAGATTTTACCTTTTTCCTCGTAATCGGCAAAAGATCCTTGACCAGGTTTTCTAGATAGTCATCAAGGCTTTACACTTATCAAGTCTTTCAAGAACCAAGCAGCTTAAATTCTTATTCCTTTATTGTTAAAGGGGCTCAGGTTAGCCATTTGTGTTAAGGCGTTGGTCTTAATCTCACTTCGTATGCCTATAATAGTGAGCTCGATTTCCACCTGGGCAATATGAATTTATTTAGTGACTATCTCATAAAATAAAATCCTTTGTCCCACCCTGGCTAGAAAAGGATAGTAACCTGTTGATAACCCGCCCCCATTAGGCTTAGTAGCACTAAGTGCATTCTAACAAATAACATTTTATTTTTAAATATTCGTCCTGTCTGAATGTGCCCAAAGTGTTAACATGAGAGTGCCAATTATGAGAATAATAATTCGTTTGTAATCTGTACTGGCCCGCTTAGTTTTATACTGTTGCTTAATAACATTTTTTTCAATACACCCTTTAGTAACACAAATATTGGGAAAATATGAGAATTGAATAACTGTTCCGATCTGACGATAATGTTCAAGCCTTGAAAAGACTATGAGCTAATCAAATTTTATTAGAGATTGACTCATTATTTAAATCGAATTTTAAGTTTAGCACTAGTTCTGCGTAAAGGCTTTGGCATGTCTTCAAACCTGTGGTTTTAAAACATAGGAATGGGGCATTTTTTACGCTGTACAAAAATTTCAATCATCATTGATCAGTGTTAATAAAATATTCGATCGGTAAAGATTTGCCTGAAGTTCTGACTTTTAAGGCTTCGGAATAGTGACTAGATGTATTCAGATAACTGCAATTTATAATAAGAATTTAATTTAGCTTGAATCACATTTCTAGATTACCACTATGCATAGGACTCACTTTGGGTGGGTTAAAGACCATTTCTATAGTTGGTTGTTGCTAATTGAAGAAAGGTAAATGAAAACTGAGTCGGTGAATGAGTCTAAGAGCGAGGTGAATATTACAGCCTGCTTTCATTCGATGGATCTGTGATCAGCATAGTATCTCGTTACTTATGTGGATATTTTGCCAGAGTTTTGTTGCTGAATGTACACGAGAGATGAGGCGGGCCCCACTCTCCCCTTTATTGCATCTTGAAAAATCAAGCGGATGGTCTCCACTAAATTAGGAACCAACCATTGTCATAAAATTAAGAAACTTGTGTCCCTTACTGTTGAAGTTTGTTATGGGAGTTACTGAACGATATCTATCATCTCATCTGAGCATTATGTATGAAAGGAACAATCTTTCCCGTTTCCTTTAAAAACCAATTTGTTAAGAATTGGCCAATTAAAATAATTTAGAGTTATTTAATTCTCTATTAAATACATTAGAGTGAATCGTGCCTGGAATTACAAATTAACTTTCTCAGGAACAGCCATGGTAAAGAAGAATCAGCAAATCTGGTAAGAAATTGTTCTCAGAAAGCGCAAGTAAAATTTGAAGTATTTCCACAAATGTCCATACCAATGAATGTGATATTTGGGGAAATAAAAAAAAAAAAAAAAAAATAGGTTGGGTAAACAGAGAGGCGGGTAAGCGTGACGATATGGCTGGGAGAGCGGTCTGTACAGTTAGATTAATGAGCCACTGTCTTGGGGGTTAGTGCTCTAAACGGAGTGTCATCCTCTACTGGACTCATGTCCGCAATCAGTGCATACATACTGTCGCCTGCTTCTTTTATTCTCTGTGTCTCCTTTCTCTTCGTCAATGGGTCCTATTTGACGGCCCAACCCTGAAGTTTAATGCCCTCTTCTTTGAATCACATTTGGAAAGTTCCACTCCGTAACTATTGCATCATTTCAGATTGTTTTCAAAATGTGATAAAGACTTCCAATCCCCGAATAAATCTATGCTAATGCCTACGCGTCCTCCCTTTGCTCAATGCATAAAGTCGCTGGTGATGGGAAAACAACAGATCTATGGTTCACGCCGTAAGGAGACAATTGCCATTGCAATTCTTATTTAATTTCAGATGATTAAGGACTAATTAAATCTAAGTAATTAAAAAGGCCGTCACGCAGGCGCTGCGTAAACTTACCAGATTTCCCACTCACTGGAATATGATACCTTGATGATCTCACCTCATCATCTATTCTCGATATCCCTCGCAGCAAGAAACCTATGTAGACAGGAATTAATATGTTAGATGGATAAATAAGTGAAAATCGCAAGAGTGAGAAGTGGAGGTTTGCAAAAGTCTGGAACCCAAAGAAATACAAATAACACCGTTAATATTGGAATCAGAGAAAACATGTATAAAACAACAGTTGGGGACAATTAAAATTCCAACATTATTGTTTTACAATCGATGAAATTTGTCAAAAATCACCCTCTCCATGACTGTTTCCCTTAAGAGAAGCCTACTAAAATTGAATCATGTCATTTCATACTTCTAGGTTGTAAATCTCTTATTTCCTAGGATAGTTTCTTCTTTTTATATTACCATTCGATTAATACCTTATATCTTGTCCGGAAGATATAATACTAGTAAATGAAAGCCCCGTTCTCATATAGATCTCTTACGCCCTTTCCAAAGATTTCTATTGTCACAGCTTTGGATTTCACAATATTTATGCTCAAAATGTAACAAAATCAGAAAAGAGTTATTTGATAATATAGTTTTGGCCAGCTATTGAGGTCGTACTCATGACGCGATTTTCGAAAAATTTCTTCAAATGTCCATCGATCCTACCCAGGAGGCGACGAAAATGAGGTCCGTTCAAAACTATATATATATATATATATATATATATATATATATATATATATATATATATATATATATATGTCTGTTAACACTCTAGCGGTTGCAATTTTTGTTTAATCGTCACCAAACTCGGTATTTAATCGTTTCATGTAAAAAGGAAGATCAAGTTCGTTAACGGCTGAAATCGGACCAGTGGGAGGGGGAGTTTAGAGGGGGGATTTTCAAAAATTCGAAATATTTCCGTTATTATGCATCGGATTATTTGCATTTTTATGAAGTCTATGTTCGGGTATAGTTCGGATTAGATCGGCCATTTTCGTCAGTACTCGGCTCAGGTGGAAGCCTCTTCTAACCTTTCCTGTCGTTTCGTCCTTATCTTCATTACTTTGTGTGATTTATGCAAATACGGTCTGTTCATCCGCCCCCCCCCCCTTCTTTAGTTCTTGTACTACTAAAATTTGAGTTATTAAAATATAATTTATTTTTACAATTCAAAAGCCGTTTCAGTTGGGATTTTATTAAAATTAACTGAAAGTTTTCTTATTACCGTTTGTATTTATTCATGGTGGGCTTGTATTACCAGTATGCAGATTTCTCTATTGTAAAACTTCACATGGGAAATCTGCTTAGTTTACGCAGCCCCTGCGTGACGGACTTTTATAAGTACATAGTATCAGTCAATGCTGCCATATTTCTTCCAGTGAACAGCACATGGACATCTTCCGACTTGAATGAGTGATCCTGTTATGTATGTTACCGTTAAGGTTTTCTTCATTTCAGAAAGGCTTCTGAAATTTTGGACGTAAATGGGCCTCATTTTCTTAAGCTAATTCTAAACCTAAACCTATCAGAGGTATTTTTGCTCTTACCAGGTCCTCTTCTGAGTTATCCTCACTATGTTATTAAGCTTACTAGGAATTGTGCAGTCTTCAGCTACTATGGTGCTACTCCTAGCCAAACTGGTTTATGCATATCAGCACACACTAAAGACTTGGAGCAGATGATCTGCATACTCATAAGACTTCTCAAAGATTGTCAAACACAGAAATATGGTCTGTAGTTGAATGCCCTGAGAAAACCTATGTATGTACATTTCTCAACGATTGTCAATAAATCGAGTTATAAATGCTACTGGTATATTATCTTCAAATTCTGCTATTTTAGTAAATACACAACTGACACCAGGGTGCAAAGGAGAACGCACAACAGCTTGTGCTAATTAAAAAGTCCGTCTCGTAAACGGATCAGAGCCCACTCCCATGAGTAGGAATGACACGTGGAGTCATTACAGTGCCTCTTACCATCACACGACTGAATATAATCTCTATTCCCCCCTTTCTAAGTACCCGATGTTAACAAGAAACATACGTTAGATATGGCATGTTTAGAGATGTTGTACCTTTAAGGAAACATACTAATGGTAGGAACGGGGTTTATTGAAGGCTGAAAATGCTAAAACATATAATGCCCTTAATATTCGTTATAACACAAATTTTATATGTGTATTATAGAATATACAGGGTGTATAACAAATAGTTGACAATGCTTAAAACGGTAAAACTATACCAAAAATGTAGTAGTAATTTTCCAGATAATGTTTTGTCTTACAATTTAATGTAAGGGTTACTTTAAATTACGTTAATTATTTTTTTTAATTTATATCAAAAATAACTTACATTTATTTTTACCATGCTCATAAAAGTAAACGAATGAAAAAGTTACTTGTGAACATCGAAGTGCATAAGCCTTAAAGTAAATTTAATGCTGATTTCAAATATGTAATGAAATGTTGAAAAAAATAAAAAAATAAAATGTAAAAGTAGAGATTGCTGAAATGTTTAATCGTAAATTGTCCATTATGTGCCGCATCGAAAACTTTGTTTATTTAAGACATATTTTTATCAATTTTTGTTCTATATAACGATATTTTCAAATTATCTACCAAAATGATAATTAAAATGACCGCATGTTCGTCTTGCCGGACAATGTTTCCTCCTGCATATTTATTTCAGCGATTGGAATAGATTTCCTCAGACATTGAAGACTTTTTATTTTTGAGTATCATGACAACTCTTTGGATTTCTCGTTTATTTTATTATTCTATATATCCCAAGTGTGGTTCATTCTTTTGATCGTACACAAACGGTAACATCTTGTTGCCCAACGACTTAGTCCTTATTGACACGGATCAGTTTGTTTATTGCAACTTAGGAGTTTCTATACATATTATGATTACCTTTTTCGAAGAGTAATTTTCTACCTACTGCCCTCTACCTACAAGATCCATGAGACCTTTCGCCTTAACGCTACTGGACTCTGAGAGCGTATGGGGCACTTTAGATCATTTTAAAAAGGCAGGTTGAAATACAATCTTATTTTGACATGTGTATATTTATGTCCGGGATCTCTCTTGTCTTGCGAAAAATGAATGCCTGACACTCATCATATTGATTCATGTACATTCTCCTAATTATTATCTCCCACCGCATTAGATATGTCTTGCTTGACCTACACTTTATTTGGCGAAGTTCAATGAAGGACTATTTTTAGGTCGAAAAGATCGCAGAGGAGGACTCTTCGTCCATGTAGAATTGACAGACTTTTTCAGCGATGCTGCCGTTGACAAGATCCACTCTCTCCTTCCAGAAATCGATCTGGCGCCCCATGATTCCAGGGAAATTAGTGTGCTGCTCTCAAGTCTCAACCTTACCTTGCCAGAAAGTTTAAAATTAATAAAGTCTTCTATGGCTTCTCTTTGTATCGAACCTTCCTAAAAATGTCTTATTGAAATTGTAAAGCATTAATAAATACATTTTTTTTTTGTAACCTTTTCTTTAAGGGAGGCATCAAAAACATAGTGGAGGAAAAAGGGGAGCTGTAGAGTGATGGACATGTGAAGATAAGAGGAGAGTACTAAGAAAGAAGAAGGTGATGGGTGACGGGGGAGTGATCAGAAAGGATTTGAAGCGGTGAATGCTGGAGTCGGGGTCATGGCCGGACGGCTACCATTGTGTACAGAGGAATCCAATTTAACTGAGAGGTAGCCGTGTCGAAAGATGGTCTCCGGCCGTCTTCGTGTCCAGCTCTGTGTTCTTTAATAAGGAGAGCAGTCAGTAATGAGGGGGGACACGTACCCACTCTCATTTCACGGCTATCTACCGGAGGGTGTCTCCCGATCAGCCCGCTTCTGGGTGAAACTACGGAATTTGTTGCATTCCCTGTCTGTCCTCTCAGACACCTGTTTCTGTGACATGATATAATATCATATTGCCATGTAGTTGATGGTTTTTGTGATGTTACCCCTGTAGTGACAAGCTTATGCTTTGAAGTTCATTGGTAAACAATAGTAGTTTATATCCTACGTTCGAATATTTCTAAGCACCCTCGACTTTATTTCGACTGAGTCAATTTTACAAATAATAATTTGAATAGAATTTCCTTTGACACCTCAACTCAAGTAACATTCATTGTTAGACTGGTATGCGTCCATCCAAAATACTTTCAAGTAGAGATCTGTTATTCTATAATTTCTTTTGCACTCTGCGTTTCTCTTATCGCTGAGGTGCGAAAAAAACCTGGTCACATGCTATATGAAAGCAACCGGTGGACATGGTTCAGCGAACTGAAATTCTTAATAATCTGGAAACTGATATGAAGAAACTGAACAATGAAATAATCAAAAATTGCAAGGGGAGATTCCCATTTACTGGAACCGAAACAATAGGTCTACTTAAAAATGGTGTAGTCAAAGTTAGTCGAACGATTTCTCATCTGCCCCTTGTTCTTGAAGTATTCATGTTTATTTTCTTACCTGACTCAACAATCCTTGAAAGACCTACGGCCTTCACCACAGTTCATCTGGTCCTCTGCGATGAATCTCGAAAAGTACTTTCATCTATAATGATAAATATGGGTTTCGATTAGGAAGAGGAAGTCGAAAATCCTAATAAAATTAAAGGCAGTTCTTCGAGTAACAAAGGTAGCATAAATGTGATAAAGCAATATTTGACTTTATTGATTATTTATGTATGATAGTTTTGGTAGTAGTAGTTTTAGAGTATGAAGTAATAACAGCGTGGAGTAGGTAAAAACGACAGATGGTAGGTTTCCGGTCACGCTGTCAGCCGTGCCCCTGGGAGCGGAACCCAGTCTAACGGATGTACCAAATTAATATGTAACCGAAATGGCAGACTTTCCTCTTTATACCCCACAAAATTAAACTTTGTTTCTATCAAAACATCCTCAATAATTTCTACGCCTCCTACCCATTTTAATTTGAGGATATCTTTTCATTCCTTTTCGTTATCCACTTGCTCTTTTTCCTGTTCTTTACTTTACTCATTCTGTATCGACGTTTACTAAGATAGAACAACAACATGTCTCTAAATATATGATACATTTCAAATGATTTTTATTTATTTATTTTTTACTCTCCAGGCTTTGTAGGCTAATTTCTAATTTTTAATTCTGAGGCTCGGCATTGGTCGATTTCATGACAAGAGTACGGGTTTTCTTTACAATATTTTTAAATTTTCAATTTAACGTGGTTTATTTTCATAAACTTGTGAGAACTAAGATCAATTATGTTAGGGGAAATATTGACTACTTTGATATTGCGTAGTTCAAAATTCGACTTTTATTTAATTCCTATCAATAAAATGTAAAATATGGACCACAAAATTGTTGACTCGAGCTATAGTTTAATCTCATACATAGTTAAATCTTATTTAAAGGTATGGCCCCTGAAGAGGTGGTATGGAAGCCACGAACCATGTAGGGAAGACAATGCAGAATGAAGCCTGCGTTAAAAAAAATAGCTGATTTCCCTTAAGGGTAATCTGCTAAAAAAAAAGGAGTGACTCTTCCCAATAAACTATGAAGAACAGGTGAGGGTTCGATCCCCACCAAGGGAGAACATTAGTTCACGTGTTCACTAGTGTGGCGCACAACATATTTTTGGATCAAGAGCATTTAGATTCTAGTCTACTCAAATGTTATAAGTCTATTTTCATAAGACAAATTTCATTGTTCTTTTACTCGAATATTCTCAGCGATATTTGCAATTTTTTGTTTCCAGTCCTCAGTATTAGTAAGAGTGGAGTTATTCATTTCGAATTAGCCATAAACAAATATATCAGGAAGCATATTATTTCAAACCTTAATACAATGTATTTTTTCCATCGGACCAGAAGAAGGGAGCTCAGGAAGGGGAATAACAAAATTGAAAAATATTCGTTATTGGATCAGAAAATATTATATAATAATCCAGTGTGCAGCAAGTCGCGTAGAAAATACGCTTAGTTTTCGCAGCCGCTTAATGACAGACTTAAAAACGGTAAGATATAATGTATGAAATGCCTTATTTGAACCTTAAATGCATCTTAATCTTCACTTCGAATTTTTACTAGAGCTGTAAAATGTGAAGTAATCTATAAACACTTCTCAATTTTTATTTGTTCGTAAGAAATGCGTATGTTTATTTGATTAATGTGAAGCGATAATTTGAGTTTGATAGACGCTTTGAGCGCCTAGAAATGTAAAATCGAATTATCTTCTGATATTAAGAATGGCTTCCAAAAATTCGTCCAATATTGTTGATTTATTTCCTTGGATCGTCATTCTCTAACATATTGTTCTAACTTGAACATTAAAGCACTTGTTTTTAGGCGTTGTTGAAGTAATGTAACCATGGTTAGTGCTTTTAGGCAAAGATATTCATAATGATCATATCAATTCATAAAATAAGTTTTATTATGGGTGCACTAGAGTCCCAAAAAAAGATAAATATAATTAATCCATACATTTGTTTACTTATATCTTTCTTTTTCTCTTTGTTCCCTGTACGACTGAACCAATTTTGATAAAACTTGTCAAGCAACATATCCCATCTTAAACTATAGGCTATATTTACAATTTAAGGGGAATACTGGAGTGAGGAGGTTTTATTTCCAAACACTATATCCAAAATATTTGTTGTTCACAACTAATGGTGAAGTTCTTCCAACATACCTATTTATATACCTATTTAATTCTGGTAACTGACACGACTCTTTTTGCAAGTATGATGGATTTACTAAACTGTTTTTATTACAGTGGAGATACATTTTGACCGAAGTACATTTGTGTAGATCCCACGACCCTTTCATAATAAAACAATATCATGAAATGGATAGATGACAGAGTAGAGAGGAACCAAATGACCTGGGAGGAGATGGATAAGAGGGGATGCACGACCTGAGGTTATACTATAGGGGTGAGATTCTGAGCCGGAGTAATATAGGAAATAAGTAGTAGTTAGCCTCTAATGACAGGCTCAGTCTCATGACATCGGTATGTTCTCCTTGTACCTTTGTCTCGCTCTTAGGTACCTTTTGAGAGATTTTTAGGTTGGCTCAATGTGGCTACGAATATGATAATATAACCTTAGCAGTTCTTCGTCTATTTCGGCTTCCTAAATTCCTATTCACTAATTAGTCTGAATATGGCCAAGATAGGTCAAAATATTCTTGTTATATTATTTCTTCATTTTAACGACACTGTATTGGTTTGTGTATATGAAATCTTATAAGATATATTGCGTGCAAAACTACTAAAATAACGGCATTTTATAAATATCCGAGTTCTTTGGCAATATTTCACAATTATACTACAACCACGTACATCTACATATAATAATGGTTTTTATTCTATTGCAAAATTTATAATAAAAAAAAATAGCACTCGCTGTAATATAATAAGTATTATACAATTTAACAAAATGTGTTAATTAGCCTGGAGATCGGAATGTCACCTGCTGTACCGCAAGGGGAAACAAAGAGTTACGTTGCAGATGAAATCGTGGTGAGTCTCTTTTACATGTCCTCGGTTGGGTCCTGCGACTTGCAGTCTTGGATGAATCCCAGTGCTGGCCCTTATTGAATAAAGTCCTTTACGCAGGGGCTGCATAGACTAACCAGATTTCCCAGATGCTGGACTGGCACGCGTCATCTCACCAAATATTTACTATTTCTAAAAAAAAAAAAAAAAAAAATAAAAAATCGAAGAGTGGATGGACCACGTGGAGGAGGGGTACTGACGACGGAAATCAAGGTAGTACGATTAACTCGCTTTAAGTTAATAAAAAAAAAATAAAAAATCCATAGAACAACAATTATTGTTGTACATGAGCAGTTTAACAAGATTGGTTCTATAAGGTCCGACTCATAATAACGGAAATATTTTGAATTTTCGAATCCCTCCCTCTTAACCTCCACTATTTCATGCCCGATTTCATCCAGTAACAATATGAGCTTTAGTGTTGATAATGTTAAATATCAAGTATGGTATAGATCAAATAAACATTGTCGAGTTAAAAGATAAAATCTTATTCATGACTTCTTCACAGAACGAATTTGCATGTATATCGCATAACGGTTCTTGAAAACAATAAGCAAATAATAGAGTGGTTCATGAGAAGAGATTATTGTTAATTAGACATCAGTAGGAGTTAATGTTTACTCTGAAGGCCGTAAAAAACTTTGAAACAAATCCAAATATATAGGATAATATATATATATTTCCTCTACATAGTTACTCTATGTGGAGGGATTTTATTTTTCTGCACATCCCATGTATATTTGCATTATATGTGCATTTTGTCAAAAATTTTAACAACTCCAGTTGACGAAATTCCAACTTCTAATCCCCCCCCCTCCCACTGATCGGCCATTAACGAACTTGATCTTGAGGTCCAGTTCTAAGAGCCGCCAGGTCAACATCCAGGACCTTCGGGCACTGATGATGATGCACTGCATCGAAAACTCTCTGTCGTTTTAATAAATTGTTACAGTTGAAGCGTAGCCATTCTTTCATCTACCTACAAACTTGATCTTTCTTTTTTCATAGAACTTTAAATTTCGAGTTTGGTAAAGATCGTACAAACTATATATATATATATATATATATATATATATATATATATATATATATATGTGTGTGTGTGTGCGTGTGTGTGTGTGTGTCCTGCGTAAGATAGCTTGGAAATTTGTGGAAATGTTTCGGAAATCGTGTTGTGAGTACAACCTCAATAGTTTATTTCCCTTAAGTAATTTTTAGAGAGCCAAATCTCCGTAGTCTGCTTGAGCTTACATGACAGGTATTAAACCAGTATGAGCATGTAGACCACAGTTTTAGTAATCAATCTTGCCCCACAGATAGGTTCCTAATGAGAATTTTAACAAGGAATGAATTTGGACTAGGAGGAATTTAGCTGGTATTTAGCCCTCTTTAGTTACGGAGTCCTTACTCAGTTTTTAAATATGTTTTTACTGGAGGGAAAAATCTGCCATTGAGGTTGACCTCATGGCGGGAGTTTTGAAAAGTTCCTGTAAATATTCCTCGATCCACCCTGGAGGTGATTAAAATGATATCTGTCCAAAATCAATCTTGTTCCAGCGAATAATTTGTATTCTTTTTGTAGACATCTGTGCATCTAATTTTCACTTTGAGTTACTGTACTAGTAATCATTTGAGGCACAGCATAATTTCAATTACTGTTTATATAGTTCGATTTTCTATTTCTCTACTAATTAGAACCCTATGCAAACGCAACTTGAAATTTAAGTTGGGCACAAGATGATCAGTGATTCACTTACTAACAAATGGAAATCTACTCTTGCAATATGAGAGAAGTTGAACTGAAGGCAAGTACAAATAACTCAATTAATATTCAAATTAGTGAAATGATTCATGATATATCAGCTACTTGTTAATAGATGGCAGGAGAGGGTTTGTTTATTAAGGGCTATAAACAATAAATGTAATTCTCTTGGTTAATATTCAAGAAAGATGGAAATGTAAAAACGGCATTAAAAAAACAAGTTTGGTTACACAAAATATACAATCCGACTCATAATAATGGTGGTAATTAGAATTTTCTATTTCCCTTTCGTAACGGTATCCAGGAAAACAAAGACAGTGTGAATGTAAGAGTGTGTGTGTCTTCTTTAATAAAATCGACCAAGATATAGATAAGGTTCTGTGTTAAAAACTTCTACCACCATCCGCCATACATTACGCACCAGTAATACGCAAGATGTCAATGGAATATACAGAAACATGAATTGCCGTTTTAAGATGAACAGCTGTCATTGCATAATTGTTATTCAATAACGCCCACGTTTAAATACTATGGATAATGGGGGCAGATCATCTACAGGTTACCATCGTTTTCTGCGGGGGGGGGGCGGATACGATTTTATTAAGGGAGTTTTTCAATAAATAAATTCCTATTGCCCTTGTGGGAATTGAATCCACGTTTAGGTATACCAAGTTCTATGGCTAACGTCTTAACTCACATGGCTAACCTGAACCGCATGAGATACATTAAACAGTTTAATAACCAAGTAATTCTGGGAGGTTGAGGCACGGAAGAGTGCCGTTACAGAAATGGCTTGTTTGGCGCCTATCATTCGGGGGTTCCCCTAAGCCTCCCAATTGCATTTTTAGCAGATTTCCCTTAGGGGGAATCAGTTATTCAGGTTGGACTCATGGCGTGACTTTAAAAATTAAATTGTCCATCCATCCTGCCCAGGAGATGACAAAGATGATTAAGATGTCCATTTAAAACTATATATATAGACACACACACACACACACACACATACTCTATCGGTCGCAGTTTTTGATTGATCGTTACCAAACTCTATATTTAAACGTTCTACATAAAACTAAAGACCAAGTTCGTTAATGACTGAAAATGTGACCAGTGGTTAGGGTAGGGGTTTATACTGGGAATTCTATTTGATCTACAGAATACACACCGATTACTTGAATACTAAAGTTCATAGCCCTTAATGTCTGAGCTTTGTTTGAGGATTGAATTTTTAATACAAAAATTAAAAATATCTCCGTTATTATGTGTTGAATCGTAAAATGTTATTGAACCAATCTTGTGAAACTATGGATGGTCTACAAATTGTTGTTCTATGCATTTTTTCGTAACTCCAATAATAAGTGGGTTATTCGTACTTTCTTGTTTCAGTCTTCATTAAAGCCCCATTTATACTCGTCGGTTTTTTACATAGAAATAGAGAATATGTCATGAGATTAAATCCCTAGTTTCTCTTACTAGCTTGTAGTAAATCAGCATACTGTTCGCAGCCCCTGCGTGACGGACGTTTTTATTCTTTCTGTATGTTAATATGTAGTTAGAACTGTATAAAGCAGATGGTATTAATTTCAGAATTACACTCACAGTTCTTGATAGAAGCCCTTACGTATTCACCATTAAGCAAGACCAACTGGCATAGCACAAAATTTTGTGGGCGGCTTCCCCAGCATTTCAAAGTAATATAGTTAACATTCTGCAGATAACCGCAGTGTTGTCGGGCTCCTTTGAAGTTAACAGGTGCGCTGGTGTATTTCCAGCATGCCAACCACTCAAGGAAGGAGGTTCTGCATGCTTGAAAAATGAAAGAAGTCACCAATTCTCAATGGAAGTTCATGTTGCTAATAAAGAATTTTTATTTATTTATTTGTTTCTTACTTCGCTTCATTAGCGATTAGTATGTTTCAGTATAAATTGGTGATGAGCCTAGGTAATGACAAATAATTAATACGGATAAAATAGTGGAAAATAATATAGATTGTAATACTTTTACTGATGTGTGAATCCCTAGTGTAATCGAGTAAACTGTTGATGGTTACGTGTTACAATTTTGAATAATCGTAAAAAGTGGTGGAACCAAAACCTAAGGTGAATTTGTCACATGCTCAAGACCTTCTCAAGGGTAGCTGTTAACATACGTACATGTTAATTAATACATATAATTTGAAATTTAGTTGTCGAGGCATGAGAATATGTCATCTTTGTTTTGGTTGCTTTCAGTCAGTAATAGTTCTTGTAAGTCGTAGGGAAACTGCTATTGTCATTTGCCAGCATTTTGTCAGTATATGCTTTATCATCAAGTCAACGTTACAAGGACAAATGAATGTATTCATTCGTTAATTTGATGGGATTCTAAGTTTCGAGAGAACGACTTCTCTCCTAGAGTTTTGGGTGTTTCTTGCTACACGCAAAAAATGTTTTTAGTAGCACATAGATTATTATCAGTACTTGTTTTATTTTTTGGGATACGGGGGGGGGGTTCGTGTAAATATGTATTGTTTGAAGAGAAAGGAAAAAAGTCTGTGCAAATGATAAGGGGTTTGTTTAGTGATGATTGGTTTTCATCATGGCAAATAGGATACCCTGACACCTGCCTCCTAGAATGCTGCGTGATTACTTTTAGCAGATTTCCCTTAAGGGAAATTGGCTATTGAGATTGTACTCATGACGCTCCTAGTTCTTCAAATGTCCTTCGATGCATTATTTGCATTTTTATTAAATGAGGGCAGGTAACGGACGGGAGTGAGTTTCCCGCCAAAAGCTAGTTCGGCCATTTCGTTAACTCTTCGGCACTCGTATGTAGGTTTCTCTATTGTATTACTTTACATGGGAAATCTGCTTAGTTTACGCAGCCCCTGCAGGACGGACTTTTTCTTCAGTAGCAACAGCTGAGCCGACTCCCTTATCGCTTCTAGATTCATGCCACATTAGTATGGTCCTGTTTTCCGTGAAGAAATTCATTGCTTCTGGCTCATGACATAGATAGGGCTTGCACCTAGTGCTAATCGCAAATCCGAATTATTATTATAACATTATTGAGCATAAGCACTTTGAACTGGGCAGCCGAGTATGCTGTTTATTTATTTAAATTTCATTCTATAATTCAAAAGTAATTTGTAGTTCGATTACTGTCACTTCGGTTTCAAAGGCTTAAAGTCTTAATACTTAAACCAGTACTATTAAAAATATACACGCTCTCGTAGTCTAAAAGTGACTTGCTAATTCCAAACGACATCACAGAACTATTGACGATTTCCTCAATGTCACAGATGAATACAACACACACATCCCCACACGTCTAAAAATATATTTACCTACGCCCAAAAAACCTAGTTCCGTGTTGTATTTCACTATTAATAACTCAGTGTCTAACGTAGAAAAAAAGTGTGGAACGTTTTTTGGTATAAGATGGGTTTTAGTGTAAAATTCCGAATTTTCATAGATTTCTCTTATAAGAAACCAGTTATTGACGTTGTACTCAATGGATCGATGATGAAACATTTAAGACCATCGATACCATCTAGGAAATTGTTTAAAAGATAATTTTATTAGCCACAACTTGTCGCAGCATTTTTCAATAAAATGTGTCGTTACTGAAATAAAGGTTTGTACAATTTTGCGGTTGAAGGATGCGTCAAATCGAAAATTTCATCGATATGAATTCGTTGTAGAATTTGATGTTCTACAAGAATACGTCATAAAAAGTATGGAATTCTATTGGAAATTCCAAAGTTATGGAGAAATACTGTAGAAGGTTAGGAGGTTGAATAAGGACTGAAAAGATTCTTCAGGGGTCACAATTATGGCTTGCCAACTCTCAGCCTTTTATTAATATAATTATGGATTTTAAGGGGGGGGGTGACCCGGGAACTTGGGACACCCTGTAGAAAATTCAAAATATATCCTTTATAGTGAGTCGAATCGTAAAATGTTATTGAACCAATTTTGTTATACCTTTGATGTTCTACAATTGTTATTGTATGCATTTGAGATCACAACTGAGTTATACCAGCACGGGGAAAACTGCTTAGTTTACGCAACCCATGCGTGACGGACTACTTGAATGTAGCATAGTACGTTCTTGGTCCCATCATTGATGCCCAGATTATAATTTGTTAGCGTGAAACTGGAAAGACACGAGCCATGGGTTCTGTTTCTTTATGTGTAATAGATGACGATATGATGTGCATAAATTTGATTTTACTTTCTTATGTTTGCTAAAGTCGTTTAAGGTGGTTAAAATATTGGGTGGATATAGGATATACTGGAAGACATGCGTAGAATTATGTTCACATTCGGAGAGTTGGCTGAGTTATGGAGACTCTGGGTGCACGGGACGAATGTTAATAACAGGGCTCTAGGGTAAAAAACGACAGACGTTTCCGGTCTATTTAAAGTATCATCAGTTGCATTCGTCCACTCCTTATCACACTCCTTAGTCATCCACACCGAAAATTGAACTCATCACTTGTCGTAGGCCACTCATTCCCATAATGTTAGCAGATGCTCTTATGTGGTGGTTAAATGATATTTACATTTCACTTGTTCTGGGTGGATATTATAAGTAGTGTGAAGGACATTATCAGTTAGTTAAAATGTCTGTCAGCCAGAGCGAACTAATTGGATTACCCGCTTAGTGGTATGACACACTAGTGATCTCATCTCACTGTATATTCACTATTTTTTAGCAAAAATTGGATGAGTAGAAATGGGTTTTACTGAATTTGGAAAACAAGAAGGTACGAATAACTCACTTAATATTCAAGTTACAAAAATAAAATCCGTAGGATTTTCTATTTTATCTAAGCAGTGTTCCCACACAACCTCTTCTCACCACACACACACATATATATATATATATATATATATATATATATATATATATATATATATGTTAAACAACGGATGAGTAGAAGGAAGTAGACAAGATAGCACCAATATATTGAATATTCTACCGCCCCCCCTCCTCCAAATGCCCAATATTCTAGGTCAGATTTCAGCCAGTAACAAATATGATGTTTAGTTTGGACTAAAACGGCTAAATACCGAGTATGAATGGTATCGAGTTATCGGGTTGCTAAAGGCTAAAAGAAGAAAACATGAATAGCTCACTTAATACTTGGTTCCGAAAAAATGCTTAAAACAACAGCCTTTTTAGAGCATCAATAGTTTACCAAGAAGTGATCTATAATATTTTACGATCCCACTCATAATAACAGAAATATTTTGAACTTTCGAACCCCTCCTTTATTCCATGTCCGAATTCTGCCAATAACAAATATGATTTTTAGTTGTTGACTGAAAAGGTTAAATGTTGAGTACGGTATAGATCAAATAAACATTAGATCAACGGAACAAGAACGTAAAATGTTGATTGATGACATCACCACGCATCGAATTTACATACTATTCTGACATGGGTAGGAGACTGAATAATGCCATTATCGTTGTTAATATTGAAAATAGAGAATAAATGTACCAAGCAGTGTTTATAATACATTTAATTTACAATAAGATTGGTTTTATACAATTATTCGATCCGACGTACAATAAAGGAAATATTTTGAATTTTCGAAACCCACTAGCTCGATTTCAGGCATTAACTAACTTGACCTTTAGTTATTCGTACGCTAGTATATCGAACGCTTATATATCGAGTTTGGTAACGATAAAAAAAATTGTGGCTGCTAGATCATTCTCAGACACACACGCACACACACACACACATACACGTATAATATACATAGTTTTGAACGGACCTCATTTTCGTCATCTCCTGGGTAGGATCGACGGACATTTGAAGAACTTTTTCCGGAAATGTCGTTATGAGTACAGCCTTAATAGCTGATTTCCCTTAAGGAGAATCTGCTAAAAACTGGAAATTGTTACTTCAAAAGAGTTTTAAAATTCAAACTTTTAGTCATACATTTTCACTAATTTGCAATTGAATTTTCTCTAGAATACCAATCAAACATCATGCTGGTGCATAATCTGAGCAGATGTTCCAACAGATAAATTAACACGATCATGGCGTATACATTCGGTTCTTTATTTCTTGTATAATAAGAAACCTATAAAGAGAAGGCTTGACTTTTTAGCTGGATAGGAGATGCTATTGACACAGTTGTTTTAAGAGAAAATAGTACGATTAGAATGTCGAGGTCAAAAGAATCTCAAAATTAAAAAATAATGCGTGGAGTAGACATGAGTTCTTTGTGCAATTAAATTTTTTTTAAAAAATATATGTTTTGCTACACTTTATTTAAAATTATTTTCTTTTGAAAGTGATATATGATATCTCCGTTCCATTGTAGCCCATTTAAAAATTTATTTAGTATGCCCTGAATTGCTGACCGAGAGTAATAAAAGTAGAGAAAACATCCTGTCTCCCATAGAAAGAAGCCACACATGACCACAATTGGTCATCCGGAAGGACGGTTATCGTTTTAATTGTCAATAACTTAGTCTTATCTAATGGGTATCTTTGAGAAAGTCTTCATATAGGTAGTGCTGTAGCCGAAGGGAGAAAATGCACTCTCTAGATTACTGTCGAACATTAGTCAGTCATTGATCCTTTGAGAATTAATGAAGCTATTAGAGAAAATGGAGACTCCTGTATTGGGAAACGGGAGTCTATTTCCAGGAAAATCTCATAAACACTTCTCCAGACGGGATGGGGTAGAGTGTTGACCCTCGGTGTCTGGTGGCTCCTTCCGATGTCTTCAGTTTCAACTAGGTCAGCGTTCCCCCGCCACTCCTACAGCTGTTCGTGGGGACGCTTCATTGTTTTACATCCCAACCATTGTCTAACAACTTCGGAGCATCTTTGTGGGTAGAAATATCAGTTTTCCTCTGTTTATCCACAATCAATACCTATTTTAAAATATTTTCTATCATAATAATAGCACTTATATTTTATTTAACGTTATTTTTTTTTTATAGGAATTTTACAAAGGAACAAAAAGTGTTATCAAAATGATAACAATGAACAGGAATTATTTCATAATGTTTATGAGTCCCCTTGTTCAAATTTTACTGTCTAAATACGCGGGAGAGTTTAGTAATTCGTCTCATTATCTAGCTATTTCTTCCATATTTTCTCCGCGCATGTCACACTTTTATATCATTGGTTTAATATAAACGTTTTCCGCTTCTAATGGCCGTAATTCAGTAAATTCCTCAGCCAATGAACAATGCAATGCTACAAAAATATCTTGCTTTGCTTTGTTTTTTAGTTTAGTCATTGAATGCGCATAACGGGGAAATAAAATCCGTAGTCCCAACTGGTTATTTAGTTATGGTAGCCCGAAGTGTGCGTTAATAAATAACAGAGAATTTAAGAGATAAATCGTATGACTGTTTTTGAAATTTATAATTTTTCTTTTATTTTAATTCGGTGGTTTATTAATTTTTAGGGGCTCAGGTTAGCCATGCGAGTTAAAGCGTTGACCTTTATCTCACATGGTAAACCTAGAGTGGCGAGTTCGATTCTTGCCTGGGCAAAGGAAATTATTTAGTGACGAAATTCATTAAATACGTCCTAAAAGCCCACCCTGGCTAGAAAAGGGTGGTAACCTGTAGATAACCCGTCCCAATTAGCCTAAGTTGCAAAAAGTGGACGTTAATAAATAATAATAATAATAATATTAATTTTTAAAGGAATTAACCAATCTACTGAGTGTTTTTATGGAGGAAGGTAGACCATTCCCCACTGGCAACTACTTCAATGAAGTATTTCAGAATAATTTGGTCTAAGACATTCCAAATTGGCAGGACACTGAAAATTGAAATGTTTGGCTCAAAACCTTAAAAAGGGCTTAGTGCTTGCCATAAAGCGGCCATATAGTCAGTCACCTTGCTATGAATACTATGATGATGTTTGTTTTCTCTTTTCGCCTCCTCTCTTTAACTGGAAGCCTGCAGAACATACGTAGGTATATGGCCAGTTTTTCTCTACAGTTGCTGCAAGGGCGTTAAACGCTTTGTGTAAAGAAATAAAATCATCATTATCATTCTGTAACACTTGCATTAATCGCGTACTAATGACAGAGATTTGGATATGACAAACCATTTTAAATATTGGGTTTAGGTTTTATTTGTCTAGTAAGAATTATTTAGTAAATGACATTTATATTTAGTCTTTAGAGCTAATTATAAATAGTATTGCCATAAGCATGCATTTCTATTGTCGAGGGACAACTGGTCCTATGACAATAAAGTATCAATGTATATCTCTTTTCAAATAACCAATGTTTTTCACCTAGTGACAGTTAACATGGTATTTAACTTTAATTTGAATGACCTCTATTGAAGAAATCATCAAGGAAAAAATGATTGTACTGAACTGACGCTTAGACCTCTTGTGGGAAGCCAAATGACGTACAGAAACAGATAAGGAGGTAACACACGTGACATGAAACCTCAACTAGCTTAGGGAAAACAGTTCATAAACGAGTATTAATAAGTATTATAGCTCAGAGTCATTTTCTTTGAAAAGTTTGTTTATAGTGTTTTTTCTCTATTGCACCTTTGAAACATAATTGATTCATTTAACAAATGGTAAGGTTATATGAGTTAGCAATCTACAATATACAAATTTTCAACTAAGGGAGAAAACTCTGATTGTTAAAAAACACGTTTTTCTAAATTTGGTACTGCATTTAAATTCCTCTTTGAATCTATTTTTCTTTGCAGTTATTTTAAACTTCTTGGATGTTTTAACTTTATGTCATTGTTTCTGTATCGTACAATTTTTTTATCAACAGAAGCCCAGTTAAAAAAGTCCGTCTTGCATCAAAGACAGAGTAGTGATCTAATCTCAGCGTATATACTCTATTTCAAAGTAAAACTTCGAAGAGTAGAAACGGTGGTTTATTGAAGGTTGAAAATAAGAAAATGTCAATAGCTCGCATAATATTTGAGTTAAACGAAAATATGAAAAACACCTATTCCTAGAGCATCAATAGATTGACATGATCGATTTTATAACATTTTTGTTTTATTCGACTCATAATAACGGAGACATTTAGAATTTTCGAGTTCACCTGACTCCCATATTCGATTTCAGCCATTAACGTGATCAAGATAAATTTGAATAATGAGGTAATCATTTATTACTAGAGGTCACCTATTCGTATTTGACAGACTCATACAAACCTAAACATAAAGTATAAAGCGGAAAGTGGAAACAGGTGGAATGGTATTAGGAAATAAATAAAATAAAAAATGATGTGTATATCCGTTTTTGTTTTTATGCTTGGGCCCAAAAAGTATTAACTATATAACCCACAGACAAAGTAATCTGCTACAATTGTTCCAAAAATAAGACTGTATCACTAAGCATCTCACTTCTATAATATTATCTCAGGTAAGAAAAAACGCCTCTTTCCTTCACTGTTCTTTATTCGTTGCGACAGAGCGCTTTCAGAGCATACGCTCCATCATCAGTGCCCTGCTCTTCACAATGATGTGGCAGGAACCAAGGATTCCCTGTGACTCCCAGAACAGTGAAGGAAAGAGGCATTTTTTCTTACATGAGATAATAATTCCTTCACCATCCTGCACCTCAAAAAATGTCTATAATATTACTTCTTCATTAAAAGATTGGCATTCATCGTTTCTTTGCTCAAAGTGCTTGCTTACCTATGTGTGGCCTACATTTTCGCATAGAGCTCGCCTCGAACTAATGCTATGTATCATTTACTACTGGCCGGTCTCTCATGTCTTCTAACATAGTGACTGGTTTCTTGTCGCCTTCTGAACCAGGCAACAATTTAAACAAGTTAGTTTAACAATTAAGACATCATGATGACAATTCCATTCATATCAATAAAGCCCGTCACGCATGGGCTCCGTAAACTAAGAATATTTCCTACAGGAAGGTTTACAACAGATAAATCTACATACTGGTAAGACCACCGGGAATGATAAGCAAATAAATACGGTAAGAAGAAATCTTTCAGTCAATTTTCAATATCTCATATTTCAATATTAATAATATCTTCAACGGAAGGCGTCGGAATTGTAAACAAACAGGGCAACCAACATCGCAGGGCTGAATAGAAAGCATCTAAACAGGAAAGAACAACTATTACTGAAATATATCTGAATATTACATATTAATTTTATTGAAAACTATTTACTATATCTATTATTGTAAATTATAATGAATCAGAATAATTTTTATGCATATATCTTGTATAATAAATGTCTGTTGAAAACAATATGGACATTTGAAGACAAATTTATAAAATCGCGTCATGTGTACGACCTCAATAGCTGATTTCCCCTAAGGGAAATCTGCTAAAAGCCATGAGTCCAGACAATTCCACTGAATTTTCAGAGCTACCCTTCCTCATCAGTCAGCTTAAGCTGAAAGACGGTGTAAGTATGCTGACTACAACTGTAATATATCGTAGTCTTTGTCTCATTTACTCCTTGTAAGTGAGCCTATTTACAAAGAAGGCGCATTTAAACACGTTAGGCTAATAAAATAGACATGTTTTCTTCGAGGTAAAAAATTAATGATTCCCGAATCACTAAAGTGTGGCACGTTTCTTATCAAATCGAAAATGAGTAAAGGAAAGGGCATTTAAAGATTGTTACCATAAGACTTCTGTATTCTCCCCATTCTGTATTTTTAAGAAATCTAAAGAGATTGAGTTTTCTTTGGGGAAATAACCATATCATTTTTATGATGCAACATTACACCGAGGAATTTAATTTATTTTTCTTGCTTCAAAAAGTAATTTTCTAGTTTAATAATTAATGAAAGCACATGTCGTTGTTTTTAAAAAATGATATCAATTTTTTTCTGATCAAAATTTAGGGAGAACCCAATTACTCACCTTTCTAAAATACCTTATGAATTTTCATTGGTGTTTTGTAAAATATTTTAATCTGGAATAAATAAGAAGATATTCTTCAAATTCACACATGAGTTATACGATACGGTACTATATCCATTTCGATGGAGTGCTCATTGAGCAACACCTTGAGTTTCTGATCTAATAAAGAGGATTTTGTTTATCAAAATTTATTTATTTAGTTTCCTGCTAACTTTCCGTTAATTATCTAGTGAACTAAAATTCCTGGCCAAACTGTGCTCAATATTGTGAGTGCCCCAGAAAATATTCTTTAGAGTATAATTTTCAGGCGAGCAATATCAAAGATCCATGTTATTGATTTACTATATCATTGACCATCTCACCGCAAGGTTGTACAAAGTTACGTAGTCTGTGTGTGATTCCAGTGCATACAATGGAAATCTGCTTACTTTCAATTAGCCCTTCGTCACGAACTTTTGGTTAAACTTGGAATGAAAATATTTCTAGAAATAACATAATATAACGCCATAAGTGTATGTTTATCTCTTGAGCAATTTAATGGCATTTATGGGTGTCTCATTAAGTATTCTCCGTTCGAATAAGGCCTCGTCTGTCATCCGTCTCTAAATAGGATGAAACGAGGCTACTCACGGAATTTAAATAAATATTTGCGTCGGCTGGAGGAAATGAGTCAGATTGAGTCAGTGCCATTTGGAAATCCGAATGATTCACGTATTCCTAGCATAGGAGTCGGTAATAACAGAGGCTGTAGGGGTCTCAGGGCCGCGATGAGGCGGTCACATCAAAGTATGCTCTAATGCTCAGTCGTCAATGACTGGCACAATCCGGTGCCCGCTCAAATTCCTCCCTTACACTATGCCTCAGATGGAGCACAAACCCACAAATAGTTCGGCTACAATTAGAGGCCGGCCTTATATGCCTTCAGTAAACCAACTGACCACAAGACCATTTTTTTTTGCTTTGAGATAATATTTTATGACGGGTATGATATATACATAATCAGATGCTGAATTTTTTAAAATAATATATTACTGAAAACAGTTAATGAAGTCATTTTTTTCATTGTAAGTAGGATAACACTTGAAAATATGTTAATTCCAGCTCTCTTTAGAGTGCACATACACGATAAGAGGATGAATGAGAAAAATTGCATGAATATTCTCTTAGCTTTAGCAGGATTGCAGAAGTAATTTCGTTCCAGTGTAAACTTACTAATTACACGTATTTCTATTTGCCTATGAATAAGTCTGGTGTGTTTTCCTAAACCGGAAATGAGTTTCCCAGCATGAGGTGAATACTATACTTAGTGTTTTCTTGAACTATGGGAAATCTTATCTCCTTTGTTTGAAAATTATTCGTACTGCCGTGCATAATTAAGCAGTATAAGGAAATTTTCCTCCTGTGGAAATCCGAGTATTGAAGTAAGGGTTCTTCATTGTAGCACTTTTCCAAACAATTGGTCTTTTAGGCACTTTATGACGGCTAAAATGACATGTATTATCATTAGTTATTACAAATGGACTATTTTGACCAGATTGTATAATTTAATATTTTATTAGGCTAGTCAAATCTTCTTTTTTCAAAAGTACAGCTAACAGTATTAGCTTTACGGAGGTTCTTGCAAAATTATATCATGATGTGAAGAGCGGTAAAATTATACTCGGTCAAATTGATGGATTTCTTATTCGAACATTTAATGTTTGTGGTATTATTGTCCCAACTACAATTTTTACTTTTCATAGGGCTCAATGCTGCCTAGAACAAACGCGTCACTTAACTTTTAGTTAAGTTAGTGTCACTTAACTTCATCCATCATTCCAGAACAATATGTGAAGGCGTACAATAATAAATAATAATTTAGCTTTGCACATTACCCTCGCAAGTGCGTTTATTTCCTTCATGTAGCATACAATTAGTATATAATATGTTTGTTCATAATTCGTATGAACATGAAAAAAAGAAAAATTCTTGAATAAAATAAAAATAAAATAAATAAACAAACAAATAATAGGCATAAAGAAACAACAAACAATCATAGGGATGAAAAAAATCAAGGAGCAAAAGATAGAAGAATGATATTAATCTCTTAATTCTCTCTATTTTCTTAAATTGTACTGACGCTGCAACCCCAAATACAAAACTGTTATTCCCTAAGTCATAATTCGTTCGATTGCAACAGCATTTTATTGTTCGTAAGCCGACCCTAAGTCACTTATTTGTCGCCATCGAAAGTTTAACTTATGAGTCAACATATGAATTTGGATCTTGGAAGTATGATTGTGAAAGTTTATATAAATGTTTTGGCCACTCTTAGCAGATTTCCCTCAAGGGAAATCAGCACTTGAGGTATTACTCGTAACGACAGGACGACAACGAGGTCTGTTCAAAATATTATATATATATATATATATATATATATATATATATATATATATATATATATATATATCAGCATAAACCTGATTTTCACGGGATCGAACAACGGAATAACAGGGTCACAAGGACATGCAGTAGTTTCCCATTGCCTTCTGCATCAGACCATCCAACAGATCTATTTTTGTTTTATCGTTACCAAACTCGATATACAATCATTTTATGTAAAAAAAAAAAAGATCAAGTTCGTAATCGGCTGAAATCGGACAATTGGAATTGAAAATTCAAAATATCTCCGTTATTATGAGTCGGATTAGAAAATTGTATAGAAATAATGTTATTTATAGCAAATTCAATTACCTACAAATATTGTTATACACATTTTTTCCCGATCATGAATATTAATCAAGATATTTGGATGTTTTTGTATTCAGCCTTCTGTAAACCCCCATTTCTACTCATGTCATTAACAATAAGCTGTTATATCGTGAACCACTTTATTCTAAGCTTAAAAACCAAATATTGCTTTCAAGTTACCTTTATTATGCGAGATACATGCAAATTCGTTGAGTGATGAGATCGTCAATTAAGATTTTTCGATCTTTACTTGAAAATATTTATTTTATGTATAACATACTTGATACTAAACTACTTCAATCAACACTAAAGATCATAGTTGTTATTGTTATTAGTCGGGCCTCGAATAGTGAGGGTTAAAAGGGGGGGTTCGAAAATTCAGAATATCTCCATTATTATGTGTCGAAAAATATTATAGAACCAATCTTGCTAATCTTTGGATGCTCTACAATTGCCGTTCTATGCATTTTTTCGAAATTCAAATAATTAGCAAGTAATTCGTACTTACTGATTTTGTGTCCGAAAGTGAGATGAGATCACTAGTGTGTTATACCAGTACATGGGAAGTATGTTTAGTTTACGCAGCCCCTGCGTGACGGAATTTTTTAATTCAGGACTGAAGGTCTCCAAGCACTATCAAATGCACCATTAATGTTTAATGAGATCAAAACGATGTGTTCATTTTTAGCAGATTTCCCTTTAAGGAAATCAGCTACTGAGGTTGTACTCATTTTTAAATTATTTCTTCAAATGTCCATCGATCCTACCAAGGATCAAATTAGTGATTGGCAGAAATCGGACTGAGAATAGTGGTGGTTTAGAGGGGGAAGGGAATCCAAAATTTCAAAATATATCCATTATTATAAGTCGTATTGTAAAATATTATAGAACTAATCTTGTTAAACTATTGATGTTCTACAATTGTTGTTACACGTATTTTTTTGTAACTCAAGTACTAAGCGAGTTATTCGTACGTTCAAGTTTTCAATCTTCAGAGTGGAAGTTGTGGGAAATCACACTCTTTTATTTCTTTTATATATTGCCTTAGTTTCCCTGATATGTTAAGGTTATTGTAATAAATATTTACTTTCTATTATTAATATAAACTTTACTTTATTATGCCATATTACGACAAATGATATTATGCGTTTATACTCAAAGTGTAATTCAGGTTGCAGAGAGGGCTAAGATCTTTTCTCTTTACCTCGTTTTTTTCAATAAAAATTAAATTTTGTTTACGCTAACACTGTTATTTATTTCCACAAGGGATAAAAATTATTAGATCATTCGAAACGTTTAATGTTTTGAATAAGTAATGTAAGTAAAACAATGTTGATAACCCACGAACAGTAAAGAAGTATGTTATATATATATATATATATATATATATATATATATATATATATATATATATATATATATAGTAAACGCCTGCTCCTACTCTTGCAATTTTTACTTTAAGCTATTTAATCAAAAAATATATCTTATATAGCTTAAAATTGGAGTGTTCTTTACATAGAATTTTTACTAAGGAAGAAATAGATTATAAATTGCGATGTGATCTCATTTGTGAGTTATTCCATTAGGTGGGAAATTCATTTCCCCAATGCTAGATTGTTTTGATCTATGTTCATATTATGGTATTATGGAAGGAAATGTTACCAAGTAACCACATTTTTCCCCCAAAGTAGGTTGCCAACTACTCAGGAATTATTAATAAGAAAACATTTTAGTAAATAGGACACCTTTTCAACGGATTTGTTAATGGTCTATAATTTAGTCAGGGTTAAACTTATCTTAATTTATAATCGCTCTTACGGTTATCTCCTTTTAATAATAGTTTGCTCGTGCGTTTTATTCTAACATTAGTGATCATCTGCCTTTATGCCTGAGAATGAGATAGGTAGGACTAAAGAAATTTGAATATCTGGAATTAAAATGCGAGAATATTTCTGGAGAAAATGATTGTTCAAAATATATGCGCACTAAAATCATCAACAATTATAACAGCTTTCGTGCAGGAAGGGGCCGCTGCTTTCACACGCAACGACTTATTCAGAATAATCCCATATTTAGCGTCATCAACAAATATCCCATCACAAAAACCCATACTAGTAATGTAAAAATATAACAAAGTAACACCTTTTTCCCACGATCAAATTAAATTTGCTTACAATAGGTCTTTTCTCAATACAGTTCTCATTAATCTCTCTCGTAAGTTCGCACCGGTCCAATATACTAAAACTGAACTATACTCAATATACGTCATCATGAATGTGCGTCCTCTCAAGCATAACTCCTGGTGTGAAGATTTTGTATCGGATATCTTTCAACATTTAATATCACTGTGTCATTTAGTATTAACTTGTCATTGTTAATCGTAATTGAATAATGCCTAAATCAGAAGATACTCTTCAATTTCTCAAGGAACTGTTTCAACATTCAGATTGTCCCCCTCAATAGCAAACTTGGAATGTCATTTATGCCTAGAAGGAACTTTCCAGTCACGTAATTAACTTAAATATTCAAATATAAGCAATAGCAATCGTATGAACACATACATATCCTATATTTAACTGATTCCTTTTATATTACTTGAGTGGTGTTCTGGAAAATAGGAACCCTCAAATAATCTATGGTATCTTGTCGTCAAGAGTTTTGTTTGGTGTGTGTATATATATATATATATATATATATATATATATATAGTATATTGTATTTCTTTTCCGTTTGGCATTGTAGACCTTAGAGATCTTTTGCCGCCCCCGAGGGGGATTTGGGGGAATCACGGTGAGAGTTTTACGAAGTGGGTGATGAACTCTAAGGACAACCCCTGTTAACCAAATTTTGAAAATCTACATTTTCTTTTAAAAAAATCGTAGTGAAGGAATAAATAAAATTTAAAAAGCATGGTATATAAATTATAGAGGGATAGGTTCAATTTTAAAAAAAGAATACCAGATATCGCATTAGTCTACGGCAAGATATCTGACAACTTGAAATCGAGCTTGAATATGTGAGGCTCCTATTCCAGGAGGAAGATCAGCTGATTAATTAATGAAGGGTACTGTCTATACATCTCTTGATGAGATGAATTGACATAGTACACAAATCAGCGCCTGTCTCTTTTCTTTGTTTACACACTACGTCGCTCTACCACAATTTCCAAAAACACTGATGTATCAGGTTGAATTAAAATAATTTTTTCAGTCCCCATTCTTTTCTTTCTAACTGTTAAAGTTAAATGAAAATCTGTGGTGGAAAATCAGTAGATTTCGTAGAAGGGTAAAGGTTACGCGATGGGGTTTTCCAAGTTTACATCCAGGACTTGATAGTTTTTCACTTAAAACGCAAGGATATTATTTTTAATTTCCCGAGGTATGGAAAGTGGAATGTCCCAATTCCTCATAAATCAATATTTATTCAAATTTAAACGAATTAATACAATCATTAAAATATTACGATATTATTGTTTCCTGTGGAAGTGTAAAATAAAAATAAATAAAAAAATATATATTCGACTCATATATAGTCGACATAAATTGATTAGGGTCTTGGGGGGGGGGGGTTGGTGATTGGGTTGAAAAATTTGGTCACGGAAGTCGAGTTATAGCAGAATTTAATACGTTGAGAAACCTGGATTTCTGAGAACTGTTGCTGACTGGAACCAAATGTTCCTTGTTTGTATTGTACATGGACCTGCCCTCCTGCAGTGTATCAGCATTTCACTTGAATTTGTTTTAGCATTTTTCGGATTTGTTTCCGATCATTTATTGTATGTCTGAAGGTGTCATTCGAAGTGGTATCAAGTTCTCCATAAATTGTACATTTTGTTCATAGAGAAATAACGGTTAAGTTTTGTTTTTTAATAAGGAAAAATAAAAACGTAAGTTAAACAGGGGCTTCGTAAAGTAAGTAGATTTCCCACGTGTTGGACGACTCACTAAGGATTTTCAAATATCGTGCATTCCTTAAGAGAAATATGATAGAATTAATAAATGTTCAAATGTTTGAAATTACATAGATGAGTTATTTCCTTTATTTGACTTGTTTGATCTTTGTCAATTGGACCATTTAATGATTTATAACTGTTGCAGAGTTCATTCACAGCCGTGATTACGTTTACTGACGTAGTGGTCACTGGATATTGGAATGCTACTAATTAATACAGCATTTGTAGAGTGAAATCCTTTAGGTTCTTTCTATTCTAAAGTAGTTTTAAGGTATTTCTATGGATCTAAAACGAAATATTTTACATATAAGACAATACGTTTAGTTTTTGTACCATTAGACAAGACACACGCACGTACGCACACACATACACACCCACGCACACGATTATTCGCTTCCTGTTTTTTTGGCAAATATGCTCATAACAAAAGTTGTTTATTTTGATATTTAGAGTAACGTTTGTTATTTACACATTTGCCGTATAACAAAGTTTAAACGAAATATACAGTAAAAACTAAAGCGGAAGTCAACAATTTTAAAGGGAAGAAAACACAGAACGAATTTCAACGAAACTCTGTTTGTAATTTAGTATTAACACCTCCCTGATTATAAGCTACATTGAAATTTGTAGGTAGGAACAGGAGTGGGGCTTATAAGGGAGACCTAAAATGAAAAATAGTGATATTTCGTTCTCTATTTTTATTTTAGCAAACGTGCACGTAACAACAGTTGTTTATTTTGATAATTAAAGGAACGAAATATAAATGAGATGCGAGAGTCAACAATTTTATTGGGCACATTCCACTTAACAGAACTCAAGGAAAATCTGTCTGTGGATTAGAATAAGAACCTTCTTGAATATCAGTTATATGAACATTTTTAGAAAAGAACAATACAGGCCTGAAATGAAAAATAGCGCTATTTCGTTTTCTATTGGTTTTTCGGGTAACGTACACATAACCAACGTTGTTTAGTTTGTTATTTAGAGTAACATTAGTTATAAACACTTGTGACGGATAACGAAGAAAAAATGAGATATACGCTAAACATTAAAGCGGGAGGCAAAAATATATTGGGCACCAACGGTTTTTGGCGAGAAAGGTTGATTTTTTTGGAAATGGACACGTGGAAACACACGAGTATATCGAAACAAACGTGCAGTGTTTGAGTAACTTGTCGAGTGCTGGAATGCAACTAGCTTGCTGGTAACAACTAACTACCAACAGCTAGTTACATGCTAGTGCACGTGCACAGAAAACGAATTGCTGGAAACAATTTTCCTTCAAAGTATTGCACAAAAGATATTTTTTGAAATAATTGTTAGTCATTTTCACTTTTCAGGAAGATAACCTCACTATTTATTTATATACGTGAAATTAAAAATATTCACGATTTTTGATCACCAAGTTATTTGCTTATTTCTCCATAGCCATTATCGTTTAAATCATAATTTTTTAAAAATGCTATTTATAATACTAGCTGTTTTGATTATTAAAGTATGCACCTATAGGAAAATATAGTTGTAAAAAAATTGAATGGGGAATCACTCTATTTTGCGAGTATAATGTATTTTAAGTTAATCTTCTTAAATGAAATCTTATTAATTCGTATGCTTTTTATTCTGACTCATATTATAATAATATTAGAGAATCATATACGGGAAGTTCATAACGGCTGAGCTGTCTTCGTGACATAAAAGGTAATTTCATCCGCAAGTTTACGGGCAGATTTAACGAGTTTTTTTTGTTTTTTAATATTCATATATTTTAATGTTAATGTTAATAATATAGAAATAATTCGAAGTAAGTATTCCGCGAACTTTGACAATGCGATTTTACTTTAATACTGATTATGCTTGTTCTTTCAAGACTTAGAGAAAATAATTATGAATATTCATAACTTATTTTTTCAGATGTAAAATCTTTCATTACGAATGTATAATATTTATGTGCATATAATTAACACATCCTAAAGTCTTTGTATTTAAAATTCAATGCGTTTTTGTTTTACTAATTTGTTTTTTTCGTTTAATAATATCATGGTTACAATCCCAGGAAGATTTAGTCATTCTGTTAGCTACCTGGGCGAGAATAAGATATTCAAAGTTTAGTCTAGTAACAAATTTCATGGTTATGTTTCGGAAAAAAAATTCAGTGAGTTGTTAGTTAAAACGTCCCTTCACGCAGGGCCTGCGTAAACGAAGCAGATTTGGTGTTGGCATGACACACCATTGATTTCATTCATAAAAAAGTCCGTCACGCAGGGGTTGCGTAAACTAAGCAGATTTCCCACGTGAAGATTTATAATAAATCTGCCTAATAACAACTGTAGTAGTAAGAAACCTCTAAACCTATTCCCGACGGACGAATAGTTACGGAAACGCCCGCCAGAGCTCTCGGCGGAAAGTCCGAACATAGCCGACTCCTGCCGACCACACGCAGAATACAAATGCAAATATCTCGGTTAATATTCAAGATAGAGAATAAATGTATATAACAATATTTATAGTAAATGTAATTTGCAATAAGATTGATTCTGTACAATATTTCGATCCGACGTATAGTAACGGAGATATTTCGAATTTTCAAAAATCCTCCCCTCTAAACCCCCCCCCTCCCACTGGTCCGATTTCAGCCGTTAACGAACCTGATCTTTCTTTTTACATAAAACGACTAAATATCGAGTTTGGTAACGATCAACCAAAAATTGCGACCGCCAGAGCGGTAACAGACAAATAAATAAATATATATATATATATATATATATATATATATATATATGTGTGTGTGTATATATATATATATATATATATATATATATATATATACACAGTTTTGAACGGACCTCATTTTCGTCATCTACTAGGTAGGATCGATGGACATTTGAAGAAAAATTTCGTCATTAGTACAACCTCAATAGCTGATTTCCCTTAGGGGAAATCTGCTAAAAACGCAGATATTTTTAATTATTGAATCCACCCCCCCCCCTAATCCCCTGGTAAGGTTCCTGGTCCGATTTCAGCTATTAACGAGTATGCGTCTTAGAGTGGAATTAAACGGTGAAAAACTAAAGAGTGGTAAAGCTTAACATTTTGAGTCAAGACCGAAAAATCTTAATCGATGACGTTATCACACTTCGTATTTGCTTGTATGCCACACAAATATAAATAAACACCGTTATCAATAGTTTATATATAAAATATTGCTTACAATTTTATGATTGGAATTGTTAAGGCCGAATTTAACGAATATACGTCTCTTCGACGTGACATTATAACATTCTGTATGCAACAATATTATGTGACCGAAAGTTTCATGCGATTTGATCTTTTTTAGCTGATTCCCCTTAAGGTAAAGCAGTAGTTGAGGTTAATAAGCGGTTCATGGAAAACTAAAGATATGACCGGGGTGGGGGATAAAATCGTAAATTTAAAATATCTCTGTTGCTCCGATTCTTTGTTAGTATTGAATCGTAAATGTCAAAGTCCTCTGTCTTTTATTAACCTAAGAGCTTTTAATTTTCAGCCTTTAGTAATGGCACATTGTAACAGGGCATTCTATCAATGAGGGAATATGTTATAAAATGTACTATTGTAAGCTTAAATAACAAATATGTTTAACCCTTTCATTTAACATTTAAGATATTATTAGTTAATGTCTGAAATCCGACCAGGATAGAAGGAGTTAGAGGAGGAGTTAGGGGTTAGAAGGAGGAATTTGCAAATTCAAATATCTCCGTTATTAATAAACGGATCGATACATTTCATAGAGTCAACCTTGTTGAAATATTGTGGGTTTTTTTATATACATTTTTTCGTAACTTAAACACTAAGCGAGTTATTCATTCTTTCAGCCTTTAGCAAAACCCCCGTTTCTGCTCATCGGATTTTTATTTAGAAATAGAGAATATGTGGTGTGATGAGAACATTATTGCATCATACCAGTACGTGGGAAATCTGCTTAGTTGACGCAGGCACTGTCTGATGGCGTTTCCTTATATTCGTACAATATATGAAATATTTAAAAAAAAATGGATTTTGAAAAGTCCTTTCATTTTTAGTGTATCATTTTACTGTAGACAATAACTTGTTTCAATTTTTAAATAATAGTTTAAATGTATACGGTAAGGTCGCCAAGAAAGAGACCCCAGAATATACGAATAAGTCTCTTTTGGGGGGGGGGGAGGCTAAGGTTAGCTATGTGAGTTAAAGTGTTGCCTTTAATCTTACATGGTAAACCTAGAGTGGTGAGTTCGATTCCCGCCTGGACAAAGGAATTTATTTAAAATCCTGAGTGCCACCCTGGCTAGAAAAGGGTTCGTCTTTGACATGGGTCAGCACTCTGCATTTTGAACTGTTAGTGCTTTCCAATTTTCAAATTAGTTACACTTTTAGTATTGACATTGAAAATAATTGTAATAATTTCAGTGTGCCTTGTTTATGACTCGCTGATCTACATTGCTCCTCTTACTGCACTGAGGTATCAGAGGCGTGATTTATGGCACCAAAAGTAGGCAGTTCTCATGCAGGACTCAAAGTTAAACCAGGCGTGGTTTTGAGTGCAGTTCTCCTCGTTTCAGCTAGATGGTTCATAAAATAATGAGGATTGTCATAGACGGTGGATTATCACATTAATTAAAATAAAAGCAAGTCTCATTATAATTGTAATGAACGCTTTGAGAAATTGCCCGAACGGTTTTTGAACTAAAAATAATTATAAGCGCGTTTGAAGATGTGTATTATAATAATGTATTGCAAGTAATAAGAATCATGTTCAACGTATCGTAAAGATTGCGTGCCTTAAACAGAGGGAAATACGACCCAGAAAGTACCTGTTTGTGAAGTACTAACATTAGGCCCTCGAAGGATGGTTACGCTCCGGTTCTCTCCTATCACGACGCACATTTTCATGGCCGTCGCATTTATTTTCTAAGATAGACATCGCCGAATGGGAAAGCAGTCTTCTCACGTTTAAAAACAACTTTACAGCCTCTTCACTTTGTCGAGTTTTAATTAATTTTAGTCTGATTTGTGTGTTGGAAGTTCTCTAAACACTTTTTATTAGTAATACCTTGTTTTAGGAATCCAGCAGGAACCGATGGTGGTTTTTATAATCTGTCAATTTCACAATCTATAAACCCGGGTTGTTTTATGAATCGAGTCTGATTCTTTATAGATTTTACTGCAGGAAATTAAAATTTGAAGTTCTACTCATGGCCCAATGTTAGAAGAATTAGTTCAGTACTCCATCGAACCTGAATACCAGATGTCACACACGAGATATTGTGTTACCATTGTTGTTCTTTACATTTCTCCAAATTAATATATTAACGGTGGTTTTTTTTATTATTTATTTTATTTTATTGTGGTTACTCAGCCATTAGATCTCTTCTAATCCTACTTATACGATTCTGTCTTTACGCTAATATTTACACTTAAAACCTCATGTTCTGCTTGACTATCAAGTTTTGTTCTTTATTATGAAAGATACTTAGAATAGCTTCTTAAATGACGTTAGCAATGAAGATTTCAGTTCTCTTATGTCTTTCACGAAGAGTGGAGGTCTAGCCAGTGGGTGAAATGTTAAGTTACATTCATCTCCTCAGTCAAAATTATTTTTTAAAAAAAATATTGATTTCGTTTGTAACTTAAATGACTGATTTACATTTTTTTCCATCATTGCCCCACTTCTAATCATGTGACTCTTAAATAAAGCTATAATGTCACCGTTTATCCCAGCTGAAAGTTCAAGTTAAGTCCATGTCGGACGCTAAGTGTTCTGGATAAAATTTAACGGTGTTATGTCATTAAGAATCTCATACCCTAAATTAATTTCAAACCTCACCTAGAATTCTGACTAGGGAGTTCAAATTATGAAGCCAATATACGTATGCCATGCGACCAGAGATAATACAAAAAATATAAACAAATACATATATAAAAAATAATAGTTTAAAACTAAGTTTAAAAAAGATTATTAGTTATTCCTAATGAATCCAAAATAATTTATACAGCTAGGTACAGCCAGTCTTCATTCCTTCAAGAAATCTACAGAATATGAGATCAGACTTGAAACCTGCACGTATGAAGTCAATGTTTTCTGGGAATTTTTAAAATACTGTAATTTCATTAGTCACAAATCTTTTGTACCTATGAACAGTTCGTCACTCAAAGTTCAGCTTAGACCCAAGAATGGACATGGGAATTGCTTATGGTTTATATGTGGCACATGGCACAAATTATGAAATATTGTGATTAAGCTATTCTATTAGAATTCTAGTGGCATATATTGTTGTACTACGACGATATGGCCTGAGACTTGAGAAGCAACCAGTACAAGCCTCATTGAAAATTATCGTAAGAATAGAAGAAATAATCTCATAGAAGTAAGAAACACAGTTGACGCGGAATAAATTAACTTTGATGGAAACATACAATGAATTCGCAATTTTGGGGCTCCTGCATCATTAGCGAAGTTTGCATGTTCGCTGTTTCGGCGAAGTTAACTTGTTCTTGTTCAACATCTGGTCTTTTGCATAGGCTATTATTGTCGAGAAACATGCCCGCCACACCGTGTTAATATTAACAGAGAGGCATTATTCGACTAGTTAGCAACGCAGCCAAGAGGAAAATTGGTGATGACAGAAACAAACTAATAGACTCCATTTTCCTTGTGCTAAGAATACGGCAACTGTTTTTAACTTGGACATACTGGTATGAAATGAAAAGAAAAAATGACTTAGTCTAAAATTTCTAATTTTTCAGGTTAATTTTCCGAGTATAGACAGAGCATGGTTTATTCCAATCATTTGGGTCGAGTGGATGGAGGAGTTCATACACACTCACGCACGCACACACACACACTCACACATATAAATATATATAGTGGTTCCAACAACTGACAATTAACAAAGAAAAATTGATATTAGATTTTATATATAACAACTCTTTGATTATCTTTCTGGAGGATATACTTACATCAATGTATTGTGTTCAGTTTAGTAATGTTCAATTTTTTAGCTGATTATTCTTAAGGGAAATCAGTTATTCAGGCTATACTCATGACCTGCTTTTCGAAACTCTTCCTCTAATGTCCATCCAACCAACCTAGTAGTTGACGAAAATGAGGTCCACTCAAAAATTTATATATATATATATATATATATATATATATATATATATATATTTATATATATATATATATATACATCTATACTAGCTCAGATACCCGGCTTCGCTCGGGAATTCATTTGAGGCCGAATGGTGATAGTATTTTTTTGGCAAGGCTTTACTTTGCACAATGTTTTGACATTTACCCGTCCCAGTGTTTAGAGTAAATACCCGTCGTTTCTGTGGATTTGTTTATAATACAATTATTTTTTTATGAAAGACTTCACTGTCCTCCATATTGTCATATTTCCCATTTCCTGTGCATTCTGCATAGATTTGAATTAGTAGTTTTTAACGTATAACTCATTTATACTTAGGTATACGACGAAAGTGTATATAACAAAAGTTACTCCAAATAACAAAATAAACAATTTTTGTTATGTGCATAATTGCCGAAACCTCAATAGGAAACGAAATATCACTATTTTGAATTTCAGGCCTCCCTTATAACACCCACTCCTGCCCGTCCCTAGAAATGTTAGTATGGCTTATTATAAGGAAGGCGTTAGTGCTAATACAAATACCGAGTGTTTTATTTAGTTCGGTTGAGTCTTTTGTGCCAAATAAAATTGTTGACTCCCGCTATAATTTTTAGCGTATAACGTCTTTATACTTCGGTATACGACGATAGTGTATATAACCAACGTTTCTCTAAATAACAAAATAAACAACTTTTGTTATGTGCACTTTTGCCGAAACCCCAATAGGAAACGAAATATCGCTATTTTAAATTCTGGCTTCCCTCATAACCCCCACTCCTGCCCGTCCCTAGAAATGTTGGTATGGCTTGTTATAAGGAAGGCGTTAGTGCTAATACATATACCGCGTTTTATTTATTTCGGTTGGATCTTTTGTCCCAAATAAAATTGTTCACTTCCGCTATAGATTTTAAGCGTATATCTCGTTTATAATTGGGTATACGAAAAAAGTGTATATAACAAAGGTTACTCTAAATAACAAAATAAACAACTTTTGTTATGTGCATATTTGCTGAAAAAGCAATAGGATACGAAATATTGCTATTTTTAATTTCAGGCCTCCTTTATAACCCCCACTCCTGTTCGTCTGAGAGAATATTAATATAGCCTAAAGTCTAAGTTGGGCTAGTGGTAATATACATACCAAGTTTCATTAAATTCGGTTCAGCCGTTTATGCGTGAAAAGGTAACAAACAAACAAACAAACAAACAAACAGACACCAAAGAAACAAAATGCAGTTATGGTGTCTATGACATGTGAAACGAAAAGTTATCGTGAAATTTCGCGAAAAAAATCAATGTACAGACAGAGGTTACAATTTTATATATATATAGATATATATATATATATATATATATATATATATATATATATATATATATATATATATATATTAGCTAAGGTACCCGGCGATGCCCGGGAAATCATTGCTGACTGACTAATGATTGTATTTTTATAGCAAGACTTCAATGTGTACAATTGCACTTCCCTCCACGATGTATTGTTTTTTCAAAACAGCCAATCCTAAAGTGTAACTTTCAGGGTTAATAGAATAGAAATTTTAGTTTTGAAGAATATATGAAAATGGGTTCCCAATTTATCCCTCACGACTTTTTGACTCACGGTTTTTGAATAATTCAAACCATAATCATGGGTAGCATTTATCACAATTAAATGTCATCTATACTGAACATATTTCCTGCCAAAAATCAAACCATGCACATATAGTTTTAGCATAGTTCTATACATAAGATTATATTCGTATTAGTAAGCCTCAGTGGAAAACACTTCCCGTCGTGGCAGCATTCCACAGGAAATAACTAAACTCAATTACCTCCCGTCCATTTCCACTCTCGCAGGAGCGTTATCATCGTTGTTTTCCTTAGAATATTGATTCAGAATATTATTTTAATAATTTATCTCCCTGATGGAACTAAATAATAGATCCCTAACACATAATTTCATTTATGTTCAAAAAGCTAGATGAGGGGAAGAGAGCCCCCCTGCAACCTAGTAATACTTTAAACATTCATATCGAGTATATATTAAATACCAGAAATGCTCTTATAGTTTATATTCTATTAGAAATAAATAAAAAAGTTATAGGGAAAATAAATAAATAAATGAGGAGGCGACGGAGATTTATAAGCTCACTAATCCGAATAATACTTGCAACTATCATATAAGACTAAAACATAACATCTTTTCTCATAATATCCATTTATTAAAAACACTTAAATAAGCACTAATAAAATTAATGACTCCCGCAATGGATTTAGCGTATATGCCGTGTTAACTTCATTTACGGCAAAAGTGAATACAACAAAAGATACTTTAAATAACAAAAGTAAACAACTTTTGCTATGTGCACGTTAGCCAAAAAAAAATAGAAAATGAAAATTGCGAATTTTTATCTCAGGCCTGTCTTATAACCCCCACTCCCGTTTGAACCTAAACATTTTAATATAGCTTATAATCATGGAAGAATTAATGCTAATTCGCATACCAAGTTTTGTTAAATTCGGTTCAATCGTTTGAGCTCAACAAAATTGTTGGCTTCCGCTTTACATTTATAACCCGCTATAATTTTTAGCGTATAACGTCTTTGTTATTCGGTATTCGACGATAGTGTATATAACAAAAGTTTCTCTAAATAACAAAATAAACAACTTTTCTTATGTGCATATTTGCCGAAACACCAATAGGAAACGGAATATCACTATTTTTAATTTCAGGCGTCCCTTATAACCCCCACTCCTGCCCGTCCCTAGAAATGTTTTTATGGCTTTTTATAAGGAAGGCGTTAGTGCTAATTCACATACCGAGTTTTATTTAGTTCGGTTGAGTCTGTGTGCCAAATAAAATTGTTGACTCCCGCTATAATTTTTAGCGTATAACGCCTTTATAGTTCGGTATACGAAAAAAGTGTATATAACAAAAGTTACTCTAAATAACAAAGTAAGCAACTTTTGTTATGTTTATATTTGCCGAAAAACCAATAGGAATCGAAATATCGCTATTTTTAATTTCAGGCTTCCCTTATAACCCCCACTCCTGTTCGTCTCAGAGGATATTAATATAGCCTAAAGTCTAAGTTGGGTTAGTAGTAATATACATACCAAGTTTCATAAAATTCGGTTTAGCCGTTTATGCGTGAAAAGGTAACAAACAAACAAACAAACAAACAAACATACACGAAAGAAACAAAATACAGATATGGTGTCTATGACATGTGAAACGAAAAGTTATCGTGAAATTTGGCGAAAAAAATCAATGTACAGACAGAGGTTACAATTTTATATATATATATATATATATATATATATATATATATATATATATATATATATATATATACTAGCTCAGATACCCGGCTTCGCCCGGGAATTGATTTGAGGCTGAATGGTGATGGTATTTTTTTGGCAAGGCTTTACTTTGAACAATATTTGACATTGACCCAGTGATTTGGGTTAATACCCGTTTTTGGCGTTTGTTAAATTAATTTTTTATGTAAGTCTTCACTGTCCTCCAAATTGTCATATTTCCCGTTTCCTGTCCTCATAGTTCAAATTGGAATGAATTGTTGAGCATATCTATATTTTTACGCAAATTACTTGCTCCATGCATTGTTCCTGGAGAAATGTATAAAACAAAAGTTAATCTAAATAACAAAGTAAACAACGTTTGTTATGTGCATGTTTGTCGAAAAACAAATAGGCGATGAAATATCGTGAATTTTTATTTCTGGCGTCCCTTATAACCCCCACTCCCGTTCTAACCTAAAAATTTTAATATAGCTTATAAACATGGAAGAATTAATGCTAAGTGACATACCGAGTTTTGTTAAGTTCGGTTCAATCGTTAGCTCCCAATAAAATAGTTGATTCCCGCTTTAGTTTATAGTGTATATCTCGTTTATACTTTGTTAAAAGACAAATATTAATATGATAAAAGTTACTCTAAATAACAAAATAAACAACTTTTGTTATGTTCATATTTGCCGAAAAACGAATAGAAAACGAAATACCGCTATTTTTAAATTCAGGCCTTCCCTACAACCCCCACTCCTGCCCGTCCCTAGAAATGTTGGTATGGCTTATTGTAATGGAAGCGTTAGTGCTAATACACATACCGAGTTTTATTTATTTCGGTTGGGTCTTTTGTCCCAAATAAAATTTTCACTCCAGCTATAATTTTTAGCGTATAACGCCTTTATACTTCGGTATACGACGATAGTGTATATAAAAAAAGTTTCTCTAAATAACAAAATAAACAACGGATTTATGAATTTCCGGCCAAAAGCTAGTTTGGCCCTTTGCCGTAACTGTTCGGCTCTCGTATGGAGATTTCTCTATTGTATAATTTCACGTGGGAAATCTGCGTAGTTTACGCAGCCCCTGTGTGACGGACTCTTGGCAGATTTCCCTTAAGGGAAATTAGCTATTGAGGTCGTACTCATGATGCGAGTTTCGAAAAATTTCTTCAAATGTCCATCGATCCTACCCAGGAGACGACGAAAATGAGGTCGGTTCAAAATTATATATATATATATATATATATATATATATATATATATATATATATATATATTTGTCTGTTACCGCTCTAGCGGTCGCAATTTTTGTTTGATCTTTACCAAACTCGGAATTTCATCGTTTTATGTAAAAAGGAAGATCAAGTTCGTTAATGGCGAAATCGGACCAGTGGGAGGGGGGGGGTTTAGAGGGGGGGATTTTTGAAAATTCAAAATATCTCCGTTATTATGCGTCGGATCAAAACATTTATAGAATAAATCATATTGCAAATTAAATTTACTATAAATATTATTCTATACATTTATTCTGTATCTTGAATATTAACCGAGATATTTGCATTTGTATTCTGCGTGTGGTCACCAGTAGGCTATGTTCGGACTTTCCGCCGAGAGCTCTGGTGGCCGTTTCTATAACTATTCGTCCCTCGTGAATAGGTTTAGAGGTTAGGTTAACTGCGTTTTGGGGCTAGAAACTACTGGGTTATTACGCCCTTAATAATGTTTTAGGTTTAGAGGTTTCTTACTACTACAGTTGTTATTAGGCAGATTTCTCTATTGTAAAACTTCTCGTGGGAAATCTGCTTAGTTTACGCAGCCCCTGCGTGACAGACTTTTTTGTACTTGGTGGATTCGAACCCGAGTATCGTGGATATGTAGGTAGCGGCCTTCAATTGTGCAACTCAAATACTCGAAGTGAAAAAGTCCGAATATTTGCCGAAAAACGAATAGAAAACGAAATATCACCATTTTTAAATTCAGGCCTCCCTTATAACCCCCACTCCTGCCCGTCCCTAGAAATGTTGGTATGGCTTATTGTAATGGAAGCGTTAGTGCTAATACACATACCGAGTTTTATTTATTTCGGTTGGGTCTTTTGTCCCAAATAAAATTTTCACTCCAGCTATAATTTTTAGCGTATAACGCCTTTATACTTCGGTATACGACGATAGTGTATATAAAAAAAGTTTCTCTAAATAACAAAATAAACAACTTTTGTTATGTGCATATTTGCCGAAAATGCAATAGGAAACGAAATATCACTATTATTAATTTCAGGCCTTCCTTATAACCCCCACTCCTGCCCGTCCCTAGAAATGTTAGTATGGCTTATTATAAGGAAGACATTAGTGATAATTCACATACTGAGTTTCGTTTAGTTCGGTTGGGTCTTTTGTGCCAAATAAAATTGGGGACTTTCGCTATAGTTATTAGCGTATAACTCATTTATACTTCCGTATACGGCAAAAGTGCATATCACAAAAGTTACTCTAAATAACAAAATAAACAACTTTTGTTATGTGCATATTTGCTGAAAAAGCAATAGGAAACGAAATATCGCTATTTTTAATTTCAGGCCTCCCTTATAACCCCCACTCCTGCCCGTCCCTAGAAATGTTAGTATGGCTTATTATAAGTAAATCGTTAGTATTAATTCACATAGCGAGTTTGTTTTAGTTCGGTTGAGTCTTTTATGCCAAATAAAATTGTGGACTCCCGCTATAGTGTTTAGCGTATAACTCATTTATACTTCCGTATACGGCAAAAGTGCATATAACAAAAGTTACTCTAAATTACAAAATAAACAACTTTTGTTATGTTCATATTTGACGAAAAACCAATATGAAACGAAATATCGCTATTTTTAATTTCAGGCCTCCCTTATAACCCCCACTCCTGTTCATCTTAGAGAATATTAATATAGCCTAAAGTCTAAGTTGGGCTAGTAGTAATATACATACCAAGTTTCATAAAATTCGGTTCAGCCGTTTATGCGTGAAAAGGTAACAAACAAACAAACAAATAAACAAACAAACAAACAAACAAACAAACAGACACCAAAGAAACAAAATGCAGTTATGGTGTCTATGACATGTGAAACGAAAAGTTATCGTGAAATTTCGCGAAAAAAATCAATGTACAGACAGAGGTTACAATTTTATATATATACTAGCTCAGATACCCGGCTTCGCCCGGGAATTCATTTGAGGCTGGATGGTGATGGTATTTTTTTGGCAAGGCTTTACTTTGCACAATATTTTGACTACCCGTCCCACCGTTTAGGGCTAATGCCCGTCATTTCTGTGGATTTGTTAATAATAAAATTTGTAAATTCAGGCCTCCTTTATAACCCCCACTCCTGCCCGTTCCTAGAAATGTTAGTATGGCTTATTATAAGGATGGCGTTAGTGCTAATACACAGTCTTTTGTGCCAAATAAAATTGTTGACTCCCGCTATAATTTTTAGCGTATAACGCATTTATACTTCGGTATACGACGATATTGTAAATAACAAAAGTTTCTCTAAATAACAAAATAAACAACTTTTGTTATGTACATATTTGCCAAAACCCCAATAGGAAACAAAATATCACTATTTTTAATTTCAGACCTCCCTTATAACCCCCACTCCTGCCCGTCCCTAGAAATGTTAGAATGACTTATTATAAGGGAATCGTTAGTATTAATTCACATAGCGAGTTTGGTTTAGTTCGGTTGAGTCTTTTGTGCCAAATAAAATTGTGGACTCCGGCAATAGTTTTTAGCGTATAACTCATTTATACTTCCGTATACGGCAAAAGTGTATTTAGCAAAACTTACTCTAAATAACAAAATAAACAACTTTTGTTATGTGCATATTTGCTGAAAAAGCAATAGGAAACTAAATATCGCTATTTTTAATTTCTGGCCTCCCTTATAACCCCCACTCCTGCCCGTCCCTAGAAATGTTAGTATGGCTTATTATAAGGACATCGTTAGTATTAATTCACATAGCGAGTTTGGTTTAGTTCGGTTGAGTCTTTTGTGCCAAATAAAATTGTGGACTCCCGCTATAGTTTTTAGCGTATAACTCATTTATACTTCCGTGTACGGCAAAAGTACATATAACAAAAGTTACTCTAAATTACAAAATAAATAACTTTTGTTATGTGCATATTTGCTGAAAAATCAATAGGAAACGAAATATCGCTATTTTTAATTTCAGGTCTCCCTTATAACCCCCACTCCTGTTCGTCTTAGAGAAAATTAATATAGCCTAAAGTCTAAGTTGGGTTAGTAGTAATATACATACCAAGTTTCATAAAATTCGGTTCAGCCGTTTATGCGTGAAAAGGTAACAAACAAACAAACAAACAAACAAACAAACAAACAAACAAACATACACGAAAGAAACAAAATGCAGATATGGTGTCTATGACATGTGAAACGAAAAGTTATCGTGAAATTTCGCGAAAAAAATCAATGTACAGACAGAGGTTACAATTTTATATATATATAGATATATAGATATATATATATATATATATATATAATCGATAGCAATTTTTGTTTGATCTCTACCAAATTCGATATATAACTGTTTCATTGCAAAACTTAAGGTCAAGTTCGTTAATGGCTGAAATCGGACCTATTGAAGAATATCGAAAATTCAAAATATCACCGTTTTTTATGAGTCGGATTGAAAAATTGTTCAGAATCAATCTTATTCAACATTTGATTGACTCTATATGTTCTTGTATACATTCATTCCGTATGTTGAATATTAGCTGAGATATTTGCATTTTTTTTAGTTTTCTGCCTTCAGTAAACTCCCGCTTCTACTTATACCAGATTTAATACGCTGTTATATAATGAAGTACTTTATTCGAAGCTTAAATACAAAATATTGTTTTCAAGAGACCTTTATTATACCAGATACGAGAAAAGTCGTTGTGTGATGACATCTTCAATTAAAATTTTACGTTCTTTTTGTCTATACCATACTGAATATTTACTGATTACTGAATGGCATAAATCGGACATAGAAAGAATAGTTTATTTTCAGAATCAAATAAGCTCGTGGGGCTTAGATTACGCACCTCTTGCAAGACGGTCTTTTTTGTTTTGTTTTGTTATTTATTCTTAAAAACATTCTAATAGTGGCGTCTTTGGTACCTAGTGAGCTGCTGATTTTAAAGATAACATTTGCTCTCTTAGCCACCCTGTTCACTATCGTCGTCGACTAATAAACAATACCGTTCTATCTTAAACTGTGTTCCTAAGTTCTGATATAATATGCGAAGGCGGGTAAAATCTATCAATGTTCTCTAAACTGCCTTAGCCAGAATTTGTAAGCTCAGTTTATATTTCTATAATGTTCCAGGAATTTCGTAAAGTTGTCTTTTATTCATTATTCTTTACGTTTTACAACATCGTAATGGATTTTATTTTTCCCCCCACATTACTCTAGTATACTCTACTTTAGACAATCATTAAATTTGCACTAATGCTTAAAACATTTTGCAAGAGCATTACGTTCTACAATTAGAGGTAAAATATTAATTCTAATAGCAACGGTTTTGAAGACCTTTCCGAGTAGAGAGCGGGACCGCTAGCACCTGCCCAGGAAATTGATACGCGAATTTCCGTGAATCGAGCTATTAAACGGAGCACTGGCCCCTCCAGCCCGAGCCAACCGTTTCTCGGCCACCTCATGTTCCTTGATTATATCTACTTCAAGGGTAGCAATCGGCAGGAAAAATCCCCCACATTGTGGTTACCTCCTCTCATCATAGGTGCGGCCTTGTTTTCACTCCATTACATGAATTTCTCTATTGGTGTTCATATCTCTTAGGACTTGTAACTCAAAATAGCAAGGTTCAAATGCAAGATGAAATCACTCGCTCTCAGAGTTTGCTTGCTACACAACAGTCATTACCTATGAAATTATTCGTTTAAGACCCCCCTTGCCAAAAAGTGACTGCATACTACATAAAAAGTCCGTCACGCAAGGGTTGCGTTAACTAAGCAGATTTCCCAAGTGCGCAACGTATTTGAATTTATCTCAAAACTTAAAAGTTCAATGAGAACAAAATATTTGGTATTTAAGCTTCAAATAAAGTGCTTCATAACATAATAGAATATTAGTTCTATAAAATATACCCCTTAAGGGAAATCAGCTATTGAGGTCGTACTCATGACGCGATTTTCGAAAAATGTCTTCAAATGTCCATCGATCATACCTAGGAGACGAAGAAAATGAGCCCCGTTCAACATTATATATATATATATTCAAAATTATATATATATATATATATATATATATATATATATATATTCAAAATTATATATATATATATATATATATATATATATATATATATATATATATATATATATATATATATACTAGCTCAGATACCCGGCTTCGCTCGGGAATTTATTTGAGGCTGGATGGTGATGGTATATTTATGGCAAGGCTTTACTTTGCACAATATTTTGACATTTACCCGTCCCAGTGTTTAGGGCTAATACCCGTCGTTGGCATTTGTTAATAATAAAATTACTTTATTATGTAAGACTTCACTGTCCTCCATATTGTCATATTTCCCGTCTCCTGTGCATTATGCATAGATTTAAATTATTAAAGGTAGTTCATATTGAAAAGAAGTGTTGAGCAAATTTCTCTAAATAACAAAATAAACAACTTTTGTTATGTGCATATTTGCCGAAAATGCAATGGGAAACGAAATATCACTATTATTAATTTCAGGCCTCCCTTACAACCCCCACTCCTGCCCGTCCCTAGAAATGTTGGTATGGCTTATTATATTGAAGGTGTTAGTACTAATTCACATACCGAGTTTGGTTTAATTCGGTTGAGTCTTTAGTGCCAAATAAAATTGTGGACTCCTGCTACAGTTTATAGCATATAACTCATTTATGCTTCCGTATACGGCAAAAGTGCATATAACAATAGTTACTCTAAATAACAAAATAAATAACTTTTGTTATGTGCATATTTGCTGAAAAAGCAATAGGAAACGAAATATCGCTATATTTAATTTCAGGCCTCCTTATAACCCTCACTCCTGCCCGTCCCTAGAAATGTTAGTATGGCTTATTATAAGGAAATCGTTAGTACTAATTCACATAGCGAGTTTGGTTTAGTTCGGTTGAGTCTTTTGTGCCAAATGAAATTGTGGACTCCCGCTATAGTTTTTAGCGTATTACTCATTTATACTTCCGTATACGGCAAAGGTGCATATAACAAAAGTTACTCTAAATTACAAAATAAACAACTTTTGTTATGTGCATATTTGCTGAAAAAGCAATAGGAAACGAAATATCGCTATTTTTGATTTTAGGCCTCCCTTATAACCCCCACTCCTGTTCGTCTTAGAGAATATTAATATAGCCTAAAGTCTAAGTTGGGCTAGTAGTAATATACATACCAAGTTTCATAAAATTCGGTTCAGCCGTTTATGCGTGAAAAGGTAACAAACAAACAAATAAACAAACAAACAAACAGACACGAAAGAAACAAAATGCAGTTATGGTGTCTATAACATGTGAAACAAAAAGTTATCGTGAAATTTCGCGAAAAAAATCAATGTACAGACAGAGGTTACAATTTTATATATATACTAGCTCAGATACCCGGCTTCGCCCGGGAATTCATTTGAGGCTGAATGGTGATGGTATTTTTTTGGCAAGGCTTTACTTTGCACAATATTTTGACATTTACCCGTTCCAGTGTTTAGGGTTAACACCTGTTGTTGGCATTTGTTAATAATAAAATTATTTTTTTATGTAAGACTTCACTGTCCTGCATATTGTCATATTTCCCGTCTCCTGTGCATTATGCATATATTTGAATTATTAAGGAGAAAATATTGACATTCATTTGAATCATTTTTTTCATTTGAGGTACCTGGTAGTTCATATTGAAAAGAAGTGTTGAGCAAATTTCTCTAAATAACAAAATAAACAAATTTTGTTATGTGCATATTTGCCGAAACCCCCAGATGAAATCACTATTTTTAATTCCAGGCCTCCCTTATAACCCCCACTCTTGCCCGTCCCTAGAAATGTTGGTATGGCTTATTAAAAGGAAGGGGTTAATGCTAATACACATACCGAGTTTGGTTTAGTTCGGTTGAGTCTTTGGTGCCAAATAAAATTGTTAACTCCCGCTATACTTTTTAGCGTATAACGCCTTTATACTTCGGTATTCGGTGATAGTGCATATAAAAAAAGTTTCTCTAAATAACAAAATAAACAACTTTTGTTATGTGCATATTTGCCGAAAATGCAATAGGAAACGAAATATCACTATTATTAATTTCAGGCCTCCCTTACAACCCCCACTCCTGCCCGTCCCTAGAAATGTTCGTATGGCTTATTATAAGGAAGGCTTTAGTGCTAATTCACATACCGAGTTTGGTTTAGTTCGGTTGAGTCTTTTGTGCCAAATAAAATTGTGGACTCCCGCTATAGTTTTTAGCGTATAACTCATTTATACTTCCGTATACGGCAAAAGTGCATATAACAAAAGTTACTCTAAATTACAAAATAAACAACTTTTGTTATGTACATATTTGCTGAAAAAGCAATAGGAAACGAAATATCGCTATTTTTAATTTCAGGCCTCCCTTATAACCCCCACTCCTGTTTGTCCTAGAGAATATTAATATAGCCTAAAGTCTAAGTTGGGCTAGTAGTAATATACATACCAAGTTTCATAAAATTCGGTTCAGCCGTTTATGCGTGAAAAGGTAACAAACAAACAAACAAATAAACAAACAAACAAACAAACAAACAAACAAACAAACAGACACGAAAGAAACAAAATGCAGTTATGGTGTCTATGACATGTGAAACGAAAAGTTATCGTGAAATTTCGCGAAAAAAATCAATGTACAGACAGAGGTTACAATTTTATATATATATAGATAGATATATACTAGCTCAGATACCCGGCTTCGCCCGGGAATTCATTTGAGGCTGAATGGTGATGGTATTTTTTAGCAGGCTTTACATTGCACAATATTTTGACATTTACCCGTCCCAGTGTTTAGGATTGTTACCCGTCGTTACCGTGGATTTGCTAATAATAGAATATTTGTTCGATAAGGCTTCACTGTCTTCGATATTTTTATATTTTCCGTCTCTTATACATGTAAATATGGTGAATTTTTATTTCAGGCCTCCCTTATAACCCCCCTCCCGTTCGAACCTAAAAATTTTAATATAACTTATAATCATGGAAGAATTAATGCTAATTGACATATCGAGTTTTGTTAAGTTCGGTTCAGCCGTTAGTGCCCAATAAAATTGTTGGCTCCCGCTAAAGTTTTAACGTATAACTCATTTTTACTTAGGTATACGACAAAAGTGTATATACACAAAAGTTACTCAAAATAACAAAATAAACAACTTTTGTTATGTCTATATTTGCGGAAAAACCAATAGGAAACGAAATATCGCTATTTTTAATTTCAGGCTTCCCTTATAACCCCCACTCCTGCCCGTCCATAGAAATGTTGGTATGGCTTATTATAATGAAGGCCTCACTGCTAATACACATACCGAGTTTTATTCTTCCGAGTCTTTTTTGGCAAATAATATTGTTGACTCCCTCTATAATTTTTAGCATATAACGCATTTAAACTTCGGTATACGACAAAAGTGTATATAACAAAAGTTACTCTAAATAACAAAATAAACAACTTTTGATATGTGCATATTTGCCGAAAAACCAATAGAAAACGAAATATCGCTATTTTTAATTACAGGCTTCCCTTATAACCCCCACTCCTGTTCGTCTCAGAGAAAATCATTATAGCCTAAAGTCTAAGTTGGGTTAGTAGTAATATACATACCAAGTCTCATAAAATTCGGTTCAGCCGTTTATGCGTGAAAAGGTAACAAACAAACAAACATACACGAAAGAAACAAAATGCAGATATGGTGTCTATGACATGTGAAACGAAAAGTTATCGTGAAATTTCGCGAAAAAAATCAATGTACAGACAGAGGTTACAATTTTATATATATATACTAGCTGAGATACCCGGCTTCGCTCGGGAATTCATTTGGGGCTGAATGTTGGTGGTATATTTTTGGCAAGGCTTTACTTTGCACAATATTATGACATTTACCCGTCCCAGTGTTTAGGGTTAACACCCGTCGTTTATGTGGATTTGTTAATAATAAAATTATTTTTTTATGCATGACTTCACTGTCCTCCATATTGTCATATTTCCCGTTTCCTGTGCATTATGCATAGATTTGAATTATTAAGTACAAAATATTAACATACATTTGAATAAATTTTTTCATTTGTGGTACCTGGTACTTCATATTGAAAAGAAGTGTTGAGAAAATTTCTCTAAATAACAAATTAAACAACTTTTGTTATTTGCATATTTGCCGAAACCCCAATAGGAAATCACTATTTTAATTTCAGGCCTCCCTTACAACTCCCACTCCTGCCCGTCCCTAGAAATAGTATGGCTTATTATAAGGAAGGCGTTAGTGCTAATTCAAATACCGAGTTTGGTTTAGTTCGGTTGAGTCTTTTGTGCCAATTAAAATTGTGGACTACCGCTATAGGTTTTAGCGTATAACTCATTTATGCTTCCGTATACGGCAAAAGTGCATATAACAAAAGTTACTCTAAATAACAAAACGAATAACTTTTGATATGTGCATATTTGTTGAAAAAGCAATAGGAAACGAAATATCGCTATTTTTAATTTCAGGCCTTCCATATAACCCCCACTGCTGCCCGTCCCTAGAAATGTTAGTATGGCTTATTATAAGGAAGGCGTTAGTACTAATTCAAATACCGAGTTTGGTTTAGTTCGGTTGAGTCTTTTGTGCCAAATAAAATTGTGGACTCCCTCTATAGTTTTTAGAGTATAACTCATTTATACTTCCATATACGGCAAAAGTGAATATAACAAAAGTTACTCTAAATTACACAATAAACAACTTTTGTTATGTTCATATATGCCGAAAAACCAATAAGAAACGAAATATCGCTATTTTTAATTTCTGGCTTCCCTTATAACCCCCACTCCTGCCCGTCCCTAGAAATGTTGGCATGGCTTGTTATAATGAAAGCGTTAGTGCTAATACACATACTGAGTTTTATTTAGTTTGGTTGATTCTTTTGTGCCATATAAAATAGTTCACTTCCTCTATAGGTTTTAGCGTATATCTCGTTTATAACTCGGTATACGACGAAAGTGTATATAACAAAAGTTACTCTAAATAACACAATAAACAACTTTTTTTATGTGCATATTTGCCGAAAAACCAATAGGAATCGAAATATCGCTATTTTTAATTTCTGGCTTCCCTTATAACCCCCACTCCTGTTCGTCTTAGAGGATATTAATATAGCCTAAAGTCTAAGTTGGGTTAGTAGTAATATACATACCAAGTTTCATAAAATTCGGTTCAGCCGTTTATGCGTGAAAAGGTAACAAACAAACAAACAAATAAACAAACAAACAGACACCAAAGAAACAAAATGCAGTTATGGTGTCTATGACATATGAAACGCAAAGTTATCGTGAAATTTCGCGAAAAAAATCAATGTACAGACAGAGGTTACAATTTTATATATATACTAGCTCAGATACCCGGCTTCGCCCGGGAATTCATTTGAGGCTGAATGGTGATGGTATTTTTTAGCAGGCTTTACATTGCACAATATTTTGACATTTACCCGTCCCAGTGTTTAGGATTGATACCCGTCTTTCCCGTGGATTTGCTAATAATAGAATTATTTATTCGATAAGGCTTCACAGTCTTCGATATTTTTATATTTCCCGCCTCTTATACATGTAAATATGGTGAATTTTTATTTCAGGCCTCCCTTATAACCCCCCTCCCGTTCGAACCTAAAACTTTTAATATAACTTATAATCATGGAAGAATTAATGCTAATTGACATACCGAGTTTTGTTAAGTTCGGTTCTGCCGTTCGTGCCCGCTAAAGTTTTAACGTATTACTCATTTATACTTAGGTATACGACAAAAGTGTATATGACAAAAGTTACTCCAAATAACAAAATAAACAACTTTTGTTATGTTTATATTTGCGGAAAACCCAATAGGAAACGAAATATCGCTATTTTTAATTTCAGGCTTCCCTTATAACCCCAACTCCTGCCCGTCCATAGAAATGTTGGTATGGCTTATTATAATGAAAGCCTCACTGCTAATACACATACCGAGTTTTATTTAGTTCGGTTGAGTATTTTTTGGCAAATAATATTATTGACTCCCGCTATACTTTTTAGCGTATAACGCATTTAAACTTCGGTATACGACAAAAGTGTATATAACAAAAGTTACTCTAAATAACAAAATAAACAACTTTTGTTATGTGCATGTTTGTCGAAAAACAAATAGACAATGAAATATCGAGAATTTTTATTTCAGGCCATATATATATATATATATATATATATATTTATCTGTTAACGCTCTAGCGGTCGCAATTTCTGTTTGATCGTTACCAAACTCGATATTTAAACGTAACCTCTGTCTGTACATTGATTTTTTTTCGCGAAATTTCACGATAACTTTTCGTTTCACATGTCATAGACACCATAACTGCATTTTGTTTCTTTGGTGTCTGTTTGTTTGTTTGTTTATTTGTTTGTTTGTTTGTTTGTTACCTTTTCACGCATAAACGGCTAAACCGAATTTTATGAAACTTAGAATGTATATTACTACTAACCCAACTTAGACTTTAGGCTATGTCAATATTCCCTGAGACGAACAGGGGGTTATAAGGGAGGGCTGAAATTAAAAATAGCAATATTTCGTTTCCTAATGCATTTTCGGCAAATATGAACATAACAAAAGTTGTTTATTTTGTTATTTAGAGTAACTTTTGTTGTATACACTTTTGTCGTATACTGAATTATAAACGAGATATACGCAAAAACCTATAACGAATGTGAACAATTTTATTTGAGACGAAAGACTCAACCGAAATGAATAAATCTCGGTATGTGTATTAGCACTAACGCTTTCATTGTAATAAGCCATACTAACATTTCTAGGGACGGGCAGGAGTGGGGGTTTTAAGGGAGGCCTGAATTTAAAATAGCGGTATTTCGTTTTCTATTCGTTTTTCGGCAAATATGAACCTAACAAAAGTTGTTTGTTTTGTTATTTAGAGTAACTTTTGTGATATTCATTTTTTGACTTTTAACGAAGTATAAACGAGATATATACTATAATCTAAAGCGGGAGTCAACTATTTTATTGGGCGCTAACGATTGAACCGAACTTAACAAAACTCGGTATGTCAATTAGCATTAATTCTCCCATGATTATAAGCTATATTAAAATTTTTAGGTTCGAACGGGAGTGGGAGTTATAAGGGAGGCCTGAAGTAAAAATTCACGATATTTCATTTTCTATTTGTTTTTCGGCAAAGGTGCACATAACAAAAGTTGTTTACTTTGTTATTTAGAGCAACTTTTGTTTCATTCACTTATGTCGTAAAATAAAGTAAATACGGGATATAAGCTAAATCTATAGCGGGAGTCGACGATTTTATTAGTACTTATTTAAGTGTTTTTAATATAGGCATATTATGACAAATGATGTTATGTTTTAGCCTTATCTATTTCGGTTATTTAGTACTAAGTATGATTCGGATTAGTGAGATTATAAATCCCCCTCCCTCCTTCGCCTCATTTATTTATTTTCCCTAGAAAATAACTTTGTTATTTATTTCCAATAGAAATTTAAACTATAAGAGCATTTCCATTATTTAATTTGTATAATGTATTATTTAAAAAAAAAAAAATCTTGCTGAATTTCCTCAAGGAGTGATAGGGGAAGTAGTAGGGAATCAAACTCTTTGATTTTGGTTATATACTATCTTATTTCGATATCTTCATGTTATTGAATAAAATATGTACTATCATAACAATTAAACGTTAATGTCATTAATACAAAAGACAAAATGCTCTTAAACTCGATATGATTGTTTATAGTATTACTGAAGTTGCAGAGACGGCTACGATCTCTTCCCCTCGACTAGCTTTTTGAATATAATTGAAATTATTTTTAGGGTAACACTATTATTTAATTCCATCATGTAGATAAATTATTACAATAATATTTTGAATTAATAATTTAAGGAGAAGAGTGTTGATAGCTCTAATGCGAGAGCGGAAATAGACGGAGGCTAATAGAGTTAATTGAGTTTACTAATTTCCTGTAAAATGCTGGGCATTACGGGAAGTGATTGCCACTGAGATCTACTATTATGAATATAACCTTACGTGCTAAACTATGCTTAAACTATATGTGCTCGGATTGGTTTTTGACAGGAAATAAGTTTCATTATAGACGATATTTAATTGTAATAAATACTATCCATGATTATGGTTTGAAGTATTGAAGTAGGTGAGTTAAAAAGTGGCATGGGATAGATTAGGAACACATTTTTATTTATTCTTCAAATATAAAATTTCCCATTTATAAGTCGCCTGCCTGACCCTCACAACAAAACAATGCGCGCCGACGGGAAGTGTAGTTGTAAACATTGAAGCCTTGCCCAAAAAAATACTATCATCATTCATCCTTAAATGATTTCCCGAGCGAAGCCGGGTACCTTAGCTAGTATATATATATATATATATATATATATATATATATATATATAAAATTGTAACCTCTGTCTGTACATTGATTTTTTTCGCGAAATTTCACGATAACTTTTCGTTTCACATGTCATAGACACCATAACTGCATTTTGTTTCTTTCGTGTATGTTTGTTTGTTTGTTTGTTTGTTACCTTTTCACGCATAAACGGCTGAACCGAATTTTTTGAAACTTGGTATGTATATTACTACTAAACCAACTTAGACTTTAGGCTATAGTAATTTTCTCTGAGACGAACAGGAGTGGGGGTTATAAGGGAAGCATGAAATTAAAAATAGCGATATTTCGTTTTCTATTGGTTTTTCGGTACATATGCACATAACAAAAGTTGTTTATTTTGTTATTTTGAGTAACGTTTGTTATATACACTTTTGTCGTATACCTAAGTATAAATGAGTTATACGCTAAAAATTATAGCGGGAGTCAACAATATTATTTGCCAAAAAAGACTCAACCGAACTAAATAAAACTCGGTATGTGTATTAGCAGTGAGGCCTTCATTATAATAAGCCATACCAACATTGCTATGGACGGGCAGGAGTGGGGGTTATAAGGGAAGCCTGAAATTAAAAATAGCGATATTTCGTTTCCTATTGGTTTTTCCGCAAATATAAACATAACAAAAGTTGTTTATTTTATTATTTGGAGTAAATTTTGTTATTTACACTTTTGTCGTATACCTAAGTATAAATGAGTTATACGTTAAAACTTTAGCGGGCACTAACGGCTGAACCGAACTTAACCAAACTCGGTATGTCAATTAGCATTAATTCTTTCATGATTATAAGTTATATTAAAATTTTTAGGTTCGAACGGGAGGGGGGTTAAAAGGGAGGCCTGAAATAAAAATTCACCATATTTACATACTATAAGAGACGGGAAATATAAAAATATCGAAGACTGTGAAGCCTTATCGAACAAATAATTCTATTATTGTATTAGGAAATCCACGGCAAAGATGGGTATCAATCCTAAACACTGGGACGGGTAAATGTCAAAATATTGTGCAATGTAAAGCCTTGCCAAAAAATACCATCACCATTCAGCCTCAGATGAATTCCCGGGCGAAGCCGGGTATCAGAGCTAGTATATCTATATATATATAAAATTGTAACCTCTGTCTGTACATTGATTTTTTTCGCGAAATTTCACGATAACTTTTCGTTTCACATGTCATAGACACCATATCTGCATTTTGTTTCTTTCGTGTATGTTTGTTTGTTTGTTTGTTTGTTTGTTTGTTTGTTACCTTTTCACGCATAAACGGCTGAACCGAATTTTATGAAACTTGGTATGTATATTACTACTAACCCAACTTAGACTTTAGGCTATATTAATTTTCTCTGAGGCGAACAGGAGTGGGGGTTATAAGGGAAGCCTGAAATTAAAAATAGCGATATTTCGTTTTCTATTGGTTTTTCGGCAAATATGCACATAACAAAAGTTGTTTATTTTGTTATTTAGAGTAACTTTTGTTATATACACTTTTGTCGTATACCGAAGTTTAAAAGCGTTATACGCTAAAAATTATAGCGGGAGTCAACAATATTATTTGGCAAAAAAGACTCAACCGAACTAAATAAAACTCGGTATGTGTATTAGCAGTGAGGCCTTCATTATAATAAGCCATACCAACATTTCTATGGACTGGCAGGAGTGGGGGTTATAAGGGAAGCCTGAAATTAAAAATAGCGATATTTCGTTTCCTATTGGTTTTTCCGCAAATATAAACATAACAAAAGTTGTTTATTTTGTTATTTGGAGTAACTTTTGTTATATACACTTTTGTCGTATATCTAAGTATAAATGAGTTATACGTTAAAACTTTAGCGGGAGCCAACAATGTTATTGGGCACTAACGGCTGAACCGAACTTAACAAAGCTCGGTATGTCAATTAGCATTAATTCTTCCATAATTATAAGTTATATTAAAGTTTTTAGGTTCGAACGGGAGGGGGGTTATAAGGGACCCTGAAATAAATATTCACCATATTTACATGTATAAGAGACGGGAAATATAAAAATATCGAAGACAGTGAAGCCTTATCGAACAAATATTCTATTATTAGCAAATCCACGGCAACGACGGGTATCAATCCTAAACACTGGGACGGGTAAATGTCAAAATATTGTGCAATGTAAAGCCTGCTAAAAAATACCATCACCATTCAGCCTCAAATGAATTCCCGGGCGAAGCCGGGTATCTGAGCTAGTATATATATATATATATATATATATATATATATATATATATATATATATATATATATATATATACTAGCTCAGATACCCGGCTTCGCCCGGGAATTCATTATAGGCTGAATGGTGGTATTTTTTAGCAGGCTTTACATTGCACAATATTTTGACATTACCCGTCCCAGTGTTTAGGTTTATACCCGTCGTTGCCGGTGATTTGCTAATAATAGAATTATTTGTTCGATAATTCTTCACAGTCTTCGATATTTTTATATTTCCCGTTTCTTATACATGTAAATGTGAATTTTTATTTCAGGCCTCCCTTATAACTCCCCTCCCGTTCGAACCTAAAAATTTTAATATAACTTATAATCATGGAAGAATTATTGCTAATTGACATACCGAGTTTTGTTAAGTTCGGTTCAGCCGTTAGTGCCCGCTAAAGTTTTAATGTATAACTCATTTATACTTAGTTATACGACAAAAGTGTATATAACAAAAGTTACTCCAAATAACAAAATAAACAACTTTTTTTATGTTTATATTTGCGGAAAAACCAATAGGAAACGAAATATCGCTATTTTTAATTTCAGGCTTCCCTTATAACCCCCACTCCTGCCCGTACATAGAAATGTTGGTATGGCTTATTATAATGAAGGCCTCACTGCTAATACACATACCGGGTTTTATTTAGTTCGGTGGAGTCTTTTTTGGCAAATAATATTGTTGACTCCCGCTATAATTTTTAGGGTATAGCGCATTTAAACTTCGGCATACGACAAAAGTGTATATAACAAAAGTTACTCTAAATAACAAAATAAACAACTTTTGTTATGTGCATATTTGCCGAAAAACCAATAGAAAACGAAATATCGATATTTTTAATTTCAGGCTTCCCTTATAACCCCCACTCCTGTTCATCTCAGAGAAAATTAATATAGCCTAAAGTCTAAGTTGGGTTAGTAGTAATATACATACCAAGTTTCATAAAATTCGGTTCAGCCGTTTATGCGTGAAAAGGTAACAAACAAACAAACAAACAAACAAACAAACAAACATACATGAAAGAAACAAAATGCAGATATGGTGTCTATGACATGTGAAACGAAAAGTTATCGTGAAATTTCGCGAAAAAAATCAATGTACAGACAGAGGTTACAATTTTATATATATACTAGCTAAGGTACCCGGCGATGCCCGGGAAATTATTGTTGACTGACTATTGATGGTATTTTGATAGTAAGACTTCAATGTGTACAATTACACTGCCCTCCACGACGTAATGATTTTCCGAAATAACCAACCCTGAAGGGTAACTTTTGGAGATTAATAGAATAGAAATTTTAGTTTTGAAGGATAAATGAAAATGTGTTCCTAATTTATCCTTCTACACATTATGACTCATCGTTTTTCAATAATTCAAACCATAATCATGGGTAGCATTTATGACAATTAAATATCATCTATAATGAACATATTTTCTTTCAAAAGCCAACCCGAGCTCAAATAGTTTAGGCAAAGTTTTGCACGTAAGATTATATTTGTAATAGTGAATCTCACTGGAAATCACTTCCAGCAATACCAGACGGGAAATAAGTAAACTCAATTAACTGGTAAGGCTCCTGTCATCTTCCGGTCCCGCATTAGACTTCTCACATTTCAGCCTCTCTTATAATCCCCGCTCCCGTTTGGATCTAAAATTTTTAATATAGCTTATAATCATGGAAGAATTAATGCTAATTGTCATACCGAATTTTGCTAAGTTCAGTTCAAATCGTTAGTACCCCACAAAATTGTTGGCTCCCGCTTTAGATTTTAGTGTATATCACGTTTATACTTTTCTATACGATAAAAGTGAATATAACAAAAGTTACTTTAAATAGAAAAATAAACTACTTTTGTCATGTGCATATTTGAGAAAACCCAATTGAAAACGAAATACAGTTATTTTTAAATTCAGGCCTCTCCTACAACCACCACTCCTGCCCGTCCCTAGAAATCTTGGTATGGCTTATTATAAAGAAGGTGTTAGTGCTAATACACATACCGAGTTTTATTTAGTCCCGTTAAGTCTTTCGTGCCAAATAAAATTGTTGACTCCCGCAATAATTTTTGGCGTATAACGCATTTGTACTTCGGAATACGACGAAAGTGTATATAACAAAAGTTACTCTAAATAACAAAATAAACAACTTTTGTTATGTGCATATTTGCCGAAAAACCAATAGGAAACGAAATATCGCTATTTTTAATTTCAGGCCTCCCTTATAACCCCCACTCCTGTTTGTCTTAGAGAATATTAATATAGCCTAAAGTCTAAGTTGGGTTAGTAGTAATATACATACCAAATTTCATAAAATTCGGTTCAGCCGTTTATGAGTGAAAAGGTAACAAACAAACAAACAAATAAACAAACAAACAAACAAACAAACAAACAAACAGACACCAAAGAAACAAAATGCAGTTATGGTGTCTATGACATGTGAAACGAAAAGTTATCGTGAAATTTCGCGAAAAAAATCAATGTACAGACAGAGGTTACAATTTTATATATATATAGATATAGATATATATAAAATTGTAACCTCTGTCTGTACATTGATTTTTTTCGCGAAATTTCACGATAACTTTTCGTTTCACATGTCATAGACACCATAACTGCATTTTGTTTCTTTGGTGTCTGTTTGTTTGTTTATTTGTTTGTTTGTTTGTTTGTTACCTTTTCACGCAGAAACGGCTGAACCGACTTTTATGAAACTTGGTATGTATATTACTACTAGCCCAACTTAGACTTTAGGCTATATTAATATTCTCTAAGGCAAACAGGAGTGGGGGTTATAGGGGAAGCCTGAAAATAAAAATAGCGATATTTCGTTTCCTATTGGATTTTCGGCAAATATGAACATAACAAAAGTTGTTTATTTTGTTATTTAGAGTAACTTTTGTAATACACACTTTTTTCGTATACCGAATTATAAACGAGATATACGCCAAAAAGTGATAGCAGAAGTCAACAATTTTATTTGCACAAAAGACTCAACCGAACTAAACCAAACTCGGTATGTGAATTAGCACTAACGTATTCCTTATAATAAGCCATACTAACATTTCTAGGGACGGGCAGGAGTGGGGGTTATAAGGGAGGCCTGAAATTAAAAATAGTGATATTTCGTCTCCTATTGGGGTTTCGGCAAATATGCACATAACAAAGTTGTTTATTTTATTATTTAGTGAAATTTGCTCAACAATTCTTTGGAACTACAAGGTACCTCACCGGGAAAAATTAATTCAAATGTATGTTAATATTTTGTGCTTAATAATTCAAATCTATGCATAATACACAGGAAACGGGAAATATGACAATATGGAGAACAGTGAAGTCTTACATAAAAAAGTAATTTTATTATTAACAAATCCACAGAAACGACGGGTATTTACTCTAAACACTGGGACAGGTAAATGTCAAAATATTGTGCAAAGTAAAGCCTTGCCAAAAAAATACCATCACCATTCAGCCTCAAATCAATTCCCGAGCGAAGCCGGGTATCTGAGCTAGTATATATATATATATATATATATATATATATATATATATATATATATATATATATATATATATATATTTGTCTGTTACCGCTCTTGCAGTCGCAATTATTGTTTAATCGTTACCAAACTTGATATTTAGTCGTTTTATGTAAAAAGATAGATCAAGTTCGTTAATGGCTGAAATCGGACCAGTGAGAGGGGGGGGGGTTAGGTGAGGATTTTCGAAAATTCGAAATATCTTCGTTACTATACTGTCAGATGGAAAATTGTATAGAATGAATCTTATTGCAAATTAAATTTACTATAAATATTGTTCTATACATTTATTCTCTATCTTGAATATTAACCCAGATATTTGCATTTTTATTAAATGTGGGCGGGTAACGGATGGGTGTGAGTTTCCCGCCAAAAGCTAGTTCTGCCGTTTCCGGAACTCTTCGGCACTCGTATGAAGATTTCTCTATTGTATAACTTTATGTGGGAAATCTGCTTAGTTTACGCAGCCTCTGCCTGACGGACTTTTGTTAATATGAGATGAGTAGGAGTGGGTATTTACTGAAGACTGAAAACTAAAAAATGCAAATATCTCAGTTAATAATGAAGATAGCAAAAAAAATATACATAAAAACATTTAATGAACATTACATTTGCAATAAGATTGGTTCTATACAATTCTTCGATCCAACTCATAATAACGGAGATATTAAGGATTATCGAAAGTCTCTCCCTCTAAACCCCTTCCCCCGTGTCCGATTTCAGCCGTTAACGAACATGATCTTTTCTTTTTTTTTGTTTTTGAATGATTATATATCAAGTTTGGTTACGATGAGACAAAAATTGCGAACGCAAGAGCGGCAACAGACAAATATATATATATATATATATATATATATATATATAGATATATATGTGTACAGTTTTGAACAGACCTCATTTTGTCGCCTCCTGGGGAGGATCAATGGGCATTTGAAGAAAAATTTCGAAAATCGCGCCATGAGTAAGACCTCAATAGCTGATTTCCCTGAAGGAAAATCTGCTAAAAGAAATAATAATAGCTGAACTTCATTAATGCTTTTGAAAAGGAGCACATTTTTTCTTACAAAAAATTGGCAATAATTATTATATGATTGCGAAATTTCATTTAAATAATATTATGTTATTTTTATATGAATACATTTTAAGCTGACCTTCTCCAGATCACGTAGGCTCCAAAATAATCTAACTCAAGGTTAGTAACACTACGAACATAGAAGGATATCTCTTATGCGTTCATCGAGGAAATGATACATTATTTCTAAAAAGACAAGATTATCTGTTCTTTCACGATTATTTTTAATATTTCCTGATTTCTCATATTTCTTTAGAATATATTGCTATCATCTTGCTCTAGAACTAATGACACACTCTAATAATGACATAAAGATTATTTTTATTTATTTTTTGCCTTGATAATTTCTCTTCTCGTATACTGCTTGAACGGATATGATTTATTTTAAATCTGGTCTACATATTTTTAATATTATCAACTAAAAGAACAGGTTTTTTAGCACTTGAAAAAAATAATATAAGTAAAAAAAGTAGGAATTTGAGTAATATTTTAAAAACGTCGATTTATTATCCTACTGACAAATAAATATGGAGTAATCTGATGCTTTGTTGATTTTCTAATCTGATCAGTGATCTGATTGCTCGATTTTCTGCTTTGTGAAGGTCTCCACTGTATCCAAGTCAGTGGGACAATATTTGAGGTACATTAAAGGTGCATTGTAAATATTTATATTTTTGTTATTAGCCTTCAGTAAACCCCACTTCTACTCATCTCACGTTAAAAAAACGCTGACATATCATGACACCTCTTATTCGTAACTTAAATTCCGAACATTGTTTTCAACAGATCTTTAGAAGATGAGATATATGTGAATATTGTTATCTTGAGATATATGCCATCAATTAAGGTTTCGTTTTTTAATATAAAATGTATGTTTGATAAATACCAGACTCGATATTTAACCGTTTCATGCAACTCTGAAGGTTATATCCGTTAATTGTTGACATTTTTTCGTAACTCGAATTTTAAGTGAGTTATTTTTGTTTGACATTCAATAACTGATATCCTTTAGGGAAAAAAAGGCTAAACTGCAATAACTTAGGGAGACTGAGGTGAGCGAAGTCTGGAATCCGTGTACTGTCAGAAATGATGTAGAATTATGAATATGAAGCAGGATATGAGAATCTGGCCTTACGACAAGACACCCAATGCCCTTTAAGGACTTTATAATTGTAGCTTAGCATTTAGGTCCTGTTAATTTGTTGGTATTTCGATTTAGTATATTTCCCATAAAGAAAATAAGCTTTCAAGGTTTTACTCATAATGCGATTTTTTAAAATATCTCTTAGTTATCATATCGGACCTCCAGTTTTACGAGCTTAGAGAAGATAACATCAAACAGTAAGATGAAAAATGTTACATCTAATCTTGTTGAAAATGTACAATGATTCAATTGTTATATACACATCATTGTTTGGAACTGGAATGGCTTTCATTCTTCTAAGTGTATAGTACCTTCGTATATTTAAAAATGCAATATAGGTCTGATAGAATAAGTTTGATTTTGTTCTGTGATATAAGTTAGATAAAACTTCTGAACAGCGTCACAACTGAATCCTATCCCATTGGATTATCAATATAAGAGAAAGTAGTCGAGAATGGAGTAAGTTCCCGCTATTTCTGGGATAACCATCTTACAGGCCAATTCCGAATCTGATTTTCGTTCCGAATCGGAGATCTGGTCGTGCTCTCGGCAACAGTCACGGCTCAATCCTCGTCAGGGCGGCATTTCTTATAAACGAAGGATTCTCCCAGTTTCTAGAAATGATTTTATTAAGCATACAAATCACTACATTTCTTCGTCTACCTACTTCCCATTAACAGTTTAGTATAGGAATAAGTGCTATATGATAATATTCCGATTAATATTTCTTACGAACAATAGTTGTTGCTTATAATAATTAAATCGAGTTTGAAATGAAGACACATATGAGGCGTTTGGTTTCAAAACCAGGTACATCCATTATCAAAAATTTTTCAGGACTGATCAAAATAGATTTCATTTTTTAAAAAAGTCAGTTTAACACATTTTTTTTCATTATCTGCCGGTATTGATTTTGGAAGGATCTAGATGGTTTTGGAACAAACGCGTCCAATACATCATTTCCGGCATTAAAAACTTATGAAAAATTAAAAAAAAAAAATGTTTTTGAAAAAAACGGATGTACCTGGTTTTGAAACTAAACGCCTCATATATATCATGATTTCTATCCATTAATAAAGTTTTGAAAATAAGTCATCAATAAGGGGCAAGAAAGGAGGCGGGCTAAATTTTCTAAAGTCTTCAGCTTGAAGTGTTTTTTCCGAAAATACTGTCTGTTTAAAACGCATCATCAGCTTAGCTTAGAGTCACCCTGTATAATAGTATAACGTTTAGGAGAATTTACAGAAGATTCTAAAATTTTCCTGAACTGAAATTATAAGACACCACATACATTAAAAAAAAAATCTTTATATGCAGCATGCATGTCGGACAAAGGTTAATTGCGTATTTATTCTAAACGGAGGTGCTGCTGTACTCATTTTTCAAAGCCGGTTTACATAATATGTCTGTTTTATTTCTTGTTCAACTTGTTTACTAGCATAATAAACGATTGTTGTAAGGAGTAGCCGGCTAACTCCTGAGGTGGGTAGGCAGGAGGAGGAAATTCTAACCATTCCTTCTCGACAGTCCCGAACACTAGGGATCACTCAGTCCTCTGTTCTTAAAAAGTTTCATATTTAAGTGTTTTCCATTTTTAAAAAATAAAGGTCAAAAAGAATAATGGTTCTTTAGATAACTAATATTCTGCCAAATAAGCTCAAAAAAAAAGGATGAAAAACTGTGCTATTTCAACTAATCTTCATAAGGACGCCGAAATATTTTTCGTAACTTTGTTAACTGTAGGAAAAAAACTGATCAAGATTGGTTGTATCACAATTTTCGATCCCCATCATAATAACATAGATATTTGGAATTTTGGTTTTTACTTCTTTACATACGTTCCTCGTTCAGGTTCGTTGAGAACAATTTAACAATTAATTTTTGAAATTAAACGTTTTCATGTTTTCCCATTTATTTTTTTTTTTTACCAGTTCCTCACTTTGATTATTTCTTGATTAATCCGCGAAAATTAGTTAAAAGTCCGTCACGCAGGGGCTGCGTAAACTAAGCAGATTTCCCTCGTAAAGTTTAGTAATAGATAAATATACATACTGCTAACACAACACCGTGAATAAATACAAACGGAAATAAGAAATGTTTCATCCAATTTCAATAGCCTGCCGACAGGAAGCGTTAGGTTAGAAATGTAAACAAACGGGTCCCGCCTCACACCGGAAAGAAAAACAATTACTGAAATATATCAGAATATAACACATTAATTTTATTGAGAACTATTTAGTATATCTAGTACTGTAATTAATAATGAGTCAGAATAATTGTTATCTCAATCAATAATATTTTAGTAGTCCAAAACTTTAAGATGGGGGGGGGGGGAGTCACCAGTGCATATTTGCAAGTATCTCGTATAATAAAGGTCTCTTGAATACAATTTTTGGTATTTAAACTTCCAATAATGTGATTTATTATGTATCGGAGTATTGTTTACATAACATGAGTAGAAGTGACGGTTTGGTGAAAACTGAAAAATGCAAATATCTCGGTTAATATTCAAGATAGAGAATAAATGTATATGACAATATTTATAGTAAATTTAATTTGTAATAAGATTGATTCTGTATAATTTTTTGATCCGACGTATAGTAACGGAGATATTTCGAATTTTCGAAAATCCTCCCCTCTAAACCCCCCCTCCCACTGGTCCGATTTCAGCGGTTAACGAACTTGATCTTTCTTTTTACATAAAACGCTTAAATATGAAGTTTGGTAAGGATTAAACAAAAATTGCGACCGCTAGAGCGGTAACAGACAAATATATAGATAGATAGATAGATAGATAGATAGATAGATAGATATATATATATATATATATATATAGATATATATATACAGTTTTGAACGGACCTCATTTTCGTCATCTACTAGGTAGGATCGATGGACATTTGAAGAAAAATGTCGAAAATTCCGTCATGAGTACAACCTCAATAGCTGATTTCCCTTAAGGGAAATCTGCTAATTAAAAGCCAGTCCCAGGGATTCATCTACTATATCATAGTGGTGCATATACGAATGTGGAAATAGCTACACATAGCTACAGCCCTAGCTTCTGCTTTAAACTATAATTATTTACGGTTAGTTCTTAGGGGGTGGTGTATAGGGTGCATTTTACATGAAAAATTTGATCTGTGTTTCATTAAAATCATAGTAAATGAGAAAGAAGATAATTTTATGGTTTGTCAAATCAGGAGGAAAGGTGTTACTTCTTTCCAACTGCCAATTTACATGTAAATGCCATGGACACGCATTAAGTCCTGTTGGCTAAAGCTGCCTTCTGCTAGCAAGGGAAGGATCCCATAAAATAAAACAACTAGTTGATTCTTCTAATGTTATTCCCAGTATTTCGCCTATCTCCATATCGGCGGAACTTACAAACTCTGCTCTTAATATTCTATTATATTTCCGAAAGAATTAGCAGTTCCTTCCCCCTATCTTATGCCATGTTATTCATGGATTCATGCATACAAATGAGTTTTCCCTTTTCTTATCGTTTTGTAAATGATCAGTTTAATTGAAGAACTCGAAAATAAACATCTTATTAATTTTCAGTCACGTAATCCAGTTGCTTTATGAGCTAATGATATTTTTGTTGGCATGCTACCTGCTTAAACTAAATTGTATTAATACATTTTTTAAGTTGTTGAAATTGTGTGTAAGTTTTCATTACTTCGGTAAAATAAATAAGAACATTTAATTTACTCTAATTTCTATTGGTTTAACTTGGTAGGTTACAGGCATCTCACACCCGCTGTAAAAACCTTTTCTATTCTTTTCATAATGAAGTTAATAACTGCTAAATTTGGAATTCTTAAAATTGAACTTGGCATGAAAATCATAATATGCAACAATGATCTCGTGGCTCATAGTACACAGACATTGAATAAAAAAACAAATAAATTGGTTGTCATTGCCGAAGAATCTCATATGTGAGCATTTGTATTTTTTTCAGCTCTTCGCTCCCCGAGAATATTTGCGTATCAACAACTAAAATACACCAATGTTGTCTTTGCCAATACTTCGTTCCAAAATATGTTTGTTCATGTGTATATACATATATCCCTCAGTGAAATATATTAAAATTAGTCCACGCGTAATTCTTAATAATGCAATTTTTTTATAAAATGTTGTTTTTTTATTAAGGTCCACTTTTTGCTTCTAACGCTAATTGTGACAGGTTATCACCCATTTCTAGTCAGGGTGTGATTCAAGGTTTTATTTATAAGGTCGTCACTAAATTAATTCCTATTGCCTTGGCGGGAATCTAACACGCCACTCTATGTTTACCAATTAAGATTACTATTATTATTATGGCTAATCGGAAACGGTAATCTACAGGATACCTCTTTTTCTAGCCAAAGTGGGACTGAGGAAACTAATAAACCTACATGGCTAACCTGAGCCCTCTATAACAAAAATTAAAAATATTTTAATGTGACAATTGTTTTGGCAGGTATTTAGAAAATGAAATATTTTTCAGTGATAATGCTATTAATATAAGTACAAGGATAATACTCATAATATAGATTATATCCTCCTTAGGTAATTTCTCGCTTTATGAGAAAACCAATAGCCCGGAAATTTGATAAACGGAAAAGCATCTGTTTCTTAAGACATGTTAATCGAGCGAGGTCATATGTCTATATTCCATGAAAATCTTAATAGTTTTCCACTTCTTACCTTTTGTTCCTAGATTTCTTCTATATCCCCTGTGGCAGCGATCCGTGGAATCTGCTGAGCCATGATACGTATCCTCGGATTAAGTCGATTATATTAGAATGCAGATTAAGGTATTCCAGAACGTAAAAAGTCGGTTAAATGAACCATCAATGAATGGGCTCTGAAACCAATATCATGTGAGTTTCATGACCTTATAGGAGACTCCTTCAGTATTTATCGATACAGTATTTGTCTCTTCCATTACCCTGCAAAGAAATTGCATATTGAGAGATAAGAATTACAAACAAATGGAGATAATACCCATCAAAATTACATAATTAGTGCATAAAGATGAGGAAATAAGTGAGTTTCATGGTTTATCCGAGAAATACCAGGACACTAAAATTCTTAAACATGAAAAATAATCCTTGACCTTTTTTGACATTATATCTCTTTTACTATGTCTATCCTCAGTTTATATATTTAGTAATGTTATTTAATTTTCCAACATGATCATTCAATTTTAGTTGATTTACCTCGGTTTTCATAAAATTTATACGCTTAGGGATTTTATAATTTTGTATAATGTTTTTTTTTTTGTTTTTGTAAGGTTATAATTCTGCTTAATAGCTTTTTAGAATTAGTTACATCTTGGGAAAGCAAATAGTGCATACAAAATATCTTCCGGTGCACTCTTGCAGATAAAGGTGCCATTTTCTTTATTGGTACTACAAGGAAAATATTTGAGACCTATTTATTCGTATAAGTTCGACAATAAACATTACAATCTTTATTCCATTTGAATTGATGTTCAAGTAAAGGATGTGTAGTACCCTTAAGGGAAATCTGCTAAAATGGAGATGTAACACACCTCTGCTGATAATATCGATACATTAAAATAGTGAACAGGGTAAAAAATCGATTAACTACAAGATTTTGAGTTTAGAAAAGTCGGTTCCAGAAGAAGCATACATCTAACCGACGTGCTGTTTATTTAAATATTTGATAATTATACCTTGTAAATTCCTTGTCTTAGTTTTCTTGTTGAGAACATATTGTTCGTTTTTAATAATGTGGATATTTTCTGTTATGAAAATTTCTACCTGGTCAAAATTAAATTTATTCTTAAGTGTCAAGGAATGGTCGGCCAAAGATGTTCTATTTTCTAAATTATTAACATTACTGCAATGCTGTTTCAATCTTTTCCTTAAGATCTGCGACAATTCCCCTATATAAAATATATCACAGGCAGAACATATTTAATTTATTTTATGAATATTATATTTTGTTTCATAGTCTTTTAGTTTATCTTTCGACTGAATCATTTATTTGACTTATCCCCATATATCCAGGCTATTGATCCAACGTCCTTACAGATTTTCTTAATGTGCTTTATTATTGCTGGATTTAATATAAAAGGAACGAACTTCCTTAGTTAGTCGTTTGTGTTGTATTTTGTGGATTTTTATATTGACTGCTACCTTGTTGGTATAAGTGCTTGTTTATTGCTATTTCTTCATTTCACGTTGCAATTCAGTTCTTCCTTCTTGGATGAAAATACTCCTTGATCTTCAACTGTGTGAGTTTGCGTTTTTTACTTAGGCTTCTTTGCGCATTATCGATTTCAGCGTCATCCATTTTTCGTTATCTAGTACTTAGCTTGGTCATAGAGATACCATTCTTTGACGTCTAGAGTTAATTTTCTTTTTAAAGCTTTATTGGTTGTTTCTTCAAACAGACTCTAAAATTAAAAACTTGAAAATCAAATCACATTATCATCTCCCTGTAAAGTGAAGGAGGCCTTCGTTTTCTTACCTGAGATCTCAATTTTTGTTAGTCTTGACATGGCAAATATTGCGAGGCAAATCTTGGCCCTCCATAGTTTGTAAAGACAAATAATTTAATTTTTTACAAAAGTATATACGGCAAGTTCTATATACTTTGTGGCCGGTAAGTATTCCCTTCTGTTAATCTTTATGCCCACAAGTTAAGAAGGGAGTTAGGAGATAAATACATATTTACTATTCGTTATTCGAGAGTTTGGATGGCAGAAATGAAAGCTACGTCTCTCATACTGATCGCGTACATGTTCCATTCCATACAGTTTTATATGCAATTGAGAATTAGGTCATAATTTGTGTTGCATAAATAACTATACATGTAAATATAATCCTATTATAATTTTTAGCAGATTTCCCTTAGGGGAAATCAGCTATTTGTATTGAATGTAGATGATATTACACTATTTATTTCCGTATCAATTAAACATTTAGATTTATCCTGTATAATTAAAAATTGCCATAGCAGTATAGTTGATTTATTTTGTATTAAATCCCTATAAAATTATAAAGCTTACGAGCTATTCTTACAATAAGTAGAAATCGATTAGTTTCACTTTATACGAAACCCTTAAATTAAATATTTACCTGGTAAAGGTTCAAACCATTACTTTAAAATTCCAAGCTTTTAGAATATCGTGCCGACATGCGATAAAATTGGAAAGAGTAAAACTGCGTCGGGGTGGAAACCTTTGAAATAAGTATGTTATTCAAATACATTTATGGGTATTTATCTTTAATTTAAAAGCGGGGGAATTCTTAGAATTCAAACGATCCCCCCCACCCACTTTGGAATCGTTATTACAGTGGAGAATGGGGATTATGTTTTATTAGTGAATGTAGTTTGAAGTGTTTGTTCGATATTTCTATGCCCCAGTCATTTATGAAAGAATTATCTGAATCAATAAACTCTACAAGTTCGTAAGCAGGGATTCAACATAGTTAACTCTATTCAATATCCCTACTTTATTAATTCTCAGCAGGAAACCGCACAGCTAACTTAATGATGATTAAATATTTGATTGGAGGCTTAATGATTAAAAAGGATGTTTAGCTATAGTCTCTAAAATGTCTCTTCTCCTCAGGTCATGTAGCAACATCAATTCGTCAAAATTGATGAATTGAGATATATATATATATATATATATATATATATATATATATATATATATATATATATATATATATTAAAATGACACAGAATTTACAAAAGTATTTTTTCCTGGTGACTAAAAATCTCGACTCTCATTTACTCTATTTCTTGTGAATTTAATAGGGTCATATATAGCTTTCATTTAAAAAAAAAGAAATAAAATATTTGATTGCGATTTTTGAAAGGGAGGTTGAAGAAACTTTCCCATTAGGTTCTAGGAATTTCCAAAATCCAAACCCATTAACACTTTCTTCAATAACAAGAAACACGTATTATACAATAGTTATTTATTTAACGTCCACTCTGTGCTTCCATGGCAAACTGGGACGGGTTATCTATAGGTTACCAGCCGTTTCTAACTAGGGTGGAAATAAAGATTCTATTTAATGAGTTCGTCACTAAATAAATCCCTATTGACCTGGTGGGAATTGAACCCACCACTCAATGTTTATCAATTATGATTAAGACCAACGCCTAAACTTACATGGCTCATCTGAGCCAAGACTTAATAAACTCGTTATGAAAGAAATAATACTTTATAAGAGGGATTTAAAATTTTGTTGCTAGCTTCCAAAGATTGGTCCGTTCTTTACACACGTTATTAAAGAGCAGACCGATCTTCAGAGGTTATCAACCAAATTTTAATTTCCCTTTTATCGTTTTTTTTTTTTTTTTTTTTAATTTCTTTAACAGTGTCTACTGTTTAACTAAAAATAAAAATAAAATGCATTGAACTATCCGAATTGTTTGACGAATAATAATGACTGAGATTGTACACCGTTGGGATTGGTCTTAATACTTATTGAATCACTAACTTTAATTTTATTTATTACATTTTTTTTTTAGCGGGATATAGACCATACTCGGCTAAAATACTATAGCTATGCAAATTAATCATTTTCCCAGAACAGAGGAACTCGTAGAGTCATATAAAGGAAGCATTATAATTACGAAAATGTTCGGGTTTCCAACGAAATTATCCGTTTTGACCTTCCCCTAACCCATTTTGACCAGTTTCGACGTGACCTCTGTAAGTACGTACGTACCTTGTATAACTAAAAATCATTCATCTTAGAATGTTGACATTACATATTTAAAACTTTTTTACAGTCTATTGTGTACCTCCTCTTATGGTCACAAACGATTAAGCTTGAGGGTAAGGGTTAGAGGGGACGAAATAAAAAAAATGCCAATTCATCGGCACCTATTATGTTTTATGACATTTTTTGACCCGATTCATTGAGTCGGAGGTATTTTATATCACCACGTTTATTTAATTTAATAGGAGTTCAAAGAAATTCTGTAGTGCCCGTATCTGATTTCGTTTCTAAACGTACACGTTTGTGTCCGTATGTCCTCCAGGCAAAAGTAAGTTTCTCTGGTAGTTTGTGCTGTCTTGACTACATAGTAGCCTTTTTGAATCTATTAAATAATTTCACTTACAGGACAATAGAGAGATACTACATTCTCTAGTGGGTGGCCCATCGGATGGATTTTCTTCGCAGGAAATTGAAAGGAATTGCGTCACAGTAATTTCCTTTGCAGAATGTAGTATTTTGAAAATTACTAAAGTGTGAAGTGCATGAAATGCTCTTGAATAGATAACAAAAATCACTGGATATCTCCTTAAACTAACCTTGAGAAATCCTGGAAGGATGTCCCACCTATACATACGCGGGTAGTTGTTTAGGCCCTGGGAAAAGGCGTTTCAAATAAAGCAGTAATAGGAAGGAAAGATGGTATGCCCTCCTTTGAGGGTCTTCCATCCAGCGGAGCTCGTCATAGCTCTGTGAAAAGCCGACAAGGGTCCATTCTCACATAAATTTTCAATAACTTTCCATCGGTGTGTAAGATGCGGCTGCTTTCCTTTCCCACATGAGCAGGGCAGGCTGCCCCCAGCGGTGGCAGGACATAAGAAACAGTGGGGGCATGCGGCCCGTGGAGAACAGACTCCTCTCTAAAAACCCAGAGGCTAATGCCTGACGTTCTCAGTCCGTTTCGGATCCCATTTCTTTAGGACGAATCTCTTTTTAAAACGAGAATCCGCGAAGAATAGACTCCGTGTCCGCTTCTCTTCACATATCTGAATGGGGGATCTTCACCTGTCACCGTCCTGTATTCTCAGCTACACTGGACTATTCAAAGAGTTTAGTTTATAATAACGTATTTTTGGATGCTTGCAACTCCACTATTTCCAGGAAGTACTTTCAAATAGCTGTTAACATGTCTTTCACTTATTTAGTTTATGTACAGTACATAATGTACTTTAGAACTTGGATTGGGACCACTTATTTCCTCTGCATCCATTAATGTACCACAACCCGCTTGATTAATTACCAATTTACAGAAAAAAAGAAAAAAAAATAGTATAAAGCTGTTTATAGAAGAATGAGAACATATACACCTTTTGGGGAACTAGGACAAAAGACCCCCTTAGGAAAAAAAAAAACAAACAACCCTGCTGTAAAGTTCTTTTCAGAAGAAATAAAGTTTTAAGTTCACATAGTGAAATAGCTCTTGGGTGAACGAAGAGTTTTCTGGCTCCTGCGAAATTAGGACTTTACCTTCAATTCTTGTTGAGAGACATTAGGTCCTAAGATTCTTAAATGAAGAACACATTACCACCTCAAATGTATAAATTTTATTTTAGCAGATTTCCATTAAGGAAAATTAGCAGAGGTTATACTAATGATCCGATTTCCGAAAAATGGACATCGATCTACCTTGAAGATGCCAGAAATGAGGCCCATTCAAAATTATATATAAACATACACACATACACACACACACACACGCGCGCGCGCGCGCACACACACACACACGCATGCACGCACACAAACAGGCACACACACCTGTTACCACTCGGTCCTAATTTTTGTGTGATTGCTACCTCACTGGTACAATCTCAGTCATTAACGAATTTAACCTATAGTTTTCAAAAAATGCTTATTGTTATTATTAGTTTAGTAACGATCAAACAAAAATTCCGACTGCTAGAGCGGTCACAGACATATACATATATATAATATGTATATAATTTTGAACAGACATTTTCGTCATTTACTTTTATTTTTTCGGTTTTTAATTTGATTGCTCAAACTGTCATTCTTGACAAATCATATCTTGCTCAAAGGGTTATAAATACCCCCCCCCATTTTATTCAGTATGTTTACGTCTAAGAACGCAAAAATTTGAATAGGTATTGTTTGGTTTCGTTAATTTGTTTAGCGGTGTTGCTAACATTTCATTAGAATATCCGTTGTGAAACTCTGGATTTAAGGTATTCTCAAAATTTGATGATCTGAGTTCTTGAACAAAATCTATCGATGGAATGGGTATTTATGATATATTCTGAAAATGTTTCAAGTTTTTATTTATAAGACATGCTCCCATCGATTTATTCAGAATGCCATCTCCGTTAGTCAGGCACAATACCCATACAAATACACAAGCAATATGGTCGCGAATACACTCACTTGCACACACACACACACACACACACACACACACACACACACACACACACACACACACACACACACACACATATGTATGTGTATATATATATATATATATATATATATATATATATATATATATATATATCACTTGAAACAGAGGGTTGAATGAATCAAAGATTGATTTGAAGAAAATAGAAACTCCCGTCTTTCTTCTTTACACCATTTATAAGTTCCCAGTTGAAATGTCTCTTGAGTGTGTGTGTATGTGCGTGTGCGTGCGTGTATATATTATATATATATATATATATATATATATATATATATATATTTGACCGCTATTTTTGTTCAATTGTTACAATACACGATATATAAACGTTTCACGTGATGGTCTTTAATGACCGAAATTGGTGAAGGAGGGGAGGTGTTAATGTCTACGTTATTATGTTATGTAGTAAATCTAGTGAATACGGTCATAATTGTAAACCATTCGTTCATTCCAGCATGTTTCATACGTTCAGCCCAGTAGGTCCTATAGGCACGTCCTATGCTCTGACGGTAAATTTTGTTCTTTTGTAATTATAATGTGTACAGTAAACCATTTTTAATTTGTTATATTTTAATTATAAATATATTGTTATAGGTTCATGTTATTGTTGTAAATTTTATAGTTGCATTGACTGTTTTTTTGTATATGCCCAATTATGTACATTTTTAAAAATAATTTTAGACTCCTTATTTTTGGTACTTTATTGTTTATAGCTCTGAGAGTGGGAATGTTAATTCTCGAAAGCGCTAAGCGTTTGTAGAAATGAATTGTGAGGAGCCACAAAACAGTGTTTCTGAATAATCTGATTCGTCCCCCTCACCACCAGCAGAAAATAAAAATGACTCTTCGGTTCAGTCACTCCCTGGCTGGAGAACATATTACTTACTATACCCGGTGAGGTCACAGGGAATCCTTGATTCCATTAAAATTCAGAAAAGGGCACTGATGACGGAGAGTATGCTCTGAAAGCGCTCTATCGCAAAGAATAAATAATTGTGAAGAACAAGGCATTTCTTTTCTTACCTGAGATACTAGAACGAAGTAAAGATTGTATTCTTGTCATGAAAATTTTAGGTTTTCTGGTTTCAAGGGAATTATTAGTTTTGACTCTCTCTGAACACAATTTGACTAGATTCGGCGTGACATATATTTGTATGTAGATTCGGCATGACATTTGTACGTATCTCTCGAAACACGTATACAGCTAAACTCAAAAACGACTAAACTCATATATATATATATATATATATATATATATATATATATATATATATTTGTCTGTTAACGCTCTAGCGGCCGCAATTATTGTGTAATTGTTACCAAACTCGATATTTAGTCGTTTTGTGTAAAAAGAAAGATCAAGTTCGTTAACGACTGAAATCGGATCATGGGGAGGGGGGGTTTAGAGGTGGAGAATTCGGAAATGTTCTATAAATATTGTTATATACATTTATTCCCTATCTTGAATGTTAACCGAGATATTTGCATTTTTCACTTTCCAGTCTTCAGCAAACCACCACTTCTACTCATGTTACATAAACAATACTCGGTTATGTAATAAACCACATCATTCGAAGCTTCTATATGTTCTGGGGACCCCTCCCCCCTTCTTAAGTTTTTGGACTTCTTAAATTGTTTTTCTTTCCGGTAAGAAGTTGGGAGAACTGTTTGTTTACATTTCAGATGCTTTCCGTTGGGAGGTTTCTTATTATTGTTTGTATTTACTCACTTAATATTCTCAGTGTTTTGTTGCGGGTATGTAGATTTATCTATTGTTAAACTTCACGCGAGAAATTTGCTTAGTTTACGCAGCCTCTGCTTGACGGACTTTTTTTAGCTCTCGCTTTCCACTTTCCTTTTTGATCGAAGTCGATTTAGGGGGAGGTTAGAGGAAAGTGAAGATCTAAAATTCCCCCTTACGTATTGGAGGTCCAAAAACTTTGTAAATGCCCTGTTGTGCTTATCATAAAAATACCTTACATTATGCTGTATTCCATTTTCCTAATCGATTTAAGCTCTCGTTGACAATTCATTAGAATCACATATCCACTTACAGGTTTTTGAGGTTTCATATTCTTCAAAAAATACTAAGAGATTGCCTTAGACGGCATATTAATCGGGATGGAATTTTTTTTTTTTTTTTTTTTTTTTTTTGTAACTTGACTTAAGATTCTTCGATGGTTAACATTATCTTAATACTTACGCATTTATTTTTCAAAAATAATATTTAAAGGTTAGCAGCCTTAGACAAATATATCCTGTGAACCGAACATCTTATGATCGTTTTGAAAATGCTTTTAATTTCGTAACTTGAACGAACTTTCTGATACCGCAGAGATGTTACGACTAAACATTTCATAAGTGGGACATTTACTGGTCAGCACGAATGTGAGACTCCTTGATGTCCCGTTGGCTGAATCCGTGCTCTACCAGTGACAAGACAGCCTTCCCACGGACACAGAACTCTGCGAGGTGGGGCACAAGAAAAGGTGGCAGGCCGTGAAATCTATAAGGAGCCAGATATTAAATTTCAAATAGCTTCCCCTTTCCTAACAAAAGGAAGCACCCCAGCAGGTAGAATATTTTCCCCAGGGATAGGCCTTGTTGACGACTTCTGCCGTATGGATATGCTGCGCCACCGTCGACTCCTCAAATTCCGCTCGTCATATCTTACCTTTCAACAAGTGTTTTCTTATGACTACCGCTTTTTCACCCGACTTTTTCAATCCCTTCTACATCCTCTTCAAAATTTCTCCTATTTTTTGTTCTCATATATGAATATACGAGATCATCCGATATACTCTTCCCATATACTTCTGTATTATTGTTATGCTTACAGCTAGAAGAATAGATTTAAACCGATTTTCATAAATGCTTTCTCGAATATACAAAAGCGAATTAATGTATTTTGTTGTTATTAAAACAAACACATTAGTACATTTAGTTGATTATTGTAGTTCCAACCATCAACACGCGAATCACCTTCATTTCTTATCTATTAGGGTCCACGTTGACCTACTAAGGTTAATTGGGTCGGGCTATCTATAAGGTTGCCACCATTTTCTAGCCTGCGTTGGACTAAGGCTTTTATTTAATGAGTTCATCACTAAATAAACTGCTTGTGTCCAGGTGAGAATCGAACTTCCGACTCTAGGTATACCAAGAGAAATAAAAACCAAAGCCTTATGTCACATGGCCTCCTGAATTACTTTTATTAGCAGATTCCTCTTAAATGAAATAAGCTATTGAGGTTGTACTCTTGGCGCGATTTTTTAAAAATGTATTCAAATGTCCATCGATCCAAACCAGGAGATGACGAAAATGAGGTTTGTTGACCTCATATATATATATATATATATATATTTATTCTTCATATTTTATGACAAGGGTCTCGACAACATTTTTTTCGATGCAAGCAATGTACTAGGTAGGTTAAGTCATCTAACTTACCCTACCTCAGGAACCTCTCCTTATATATAAATATATATATATATATATATATATATATATATATATATATATATATATATAATTTTGAACGGACCGCATTTTCGTGCCCTGGGCAGGACCCATAGACATTTGAAGAAATATTTCGAAAATTGCGCCATGAGTACGACCCCAATAGCTGATTTCCCATAAGGGAAATCTGCAAAATGGTAACTGAAAAATCTAATATTAATTAAATAAATCAAAAATATGATTTGGGCACTAAGGATAGAACGGGAGGAAGAACTGTATTGTTACTATCCCAGGAACCAGAAGAGAGGTCCTATGGATTGAGCCTAGCCTCTTAATTATACATTATTATTTATAATTATAATAATGTTTATAATTATAATAATGACGTTTATTATATATTATGTCCACTATTTGCTTCAAAGGCTAACTGGGACGGGTTATTCACAGGTTATCACCATTTTCTAGCCAGGGTGGAACTAAAGAAACTAAATATTAAAAGTCGAGTGCTTAGATCCAAGAGAGAATTTTGGCTCAATTATGGGTTATCTCTAATAGCCCGTTATTTTATTTATTTTTAATTATACATCTGTCCTTTTACATGGTTTTAATTCCGGCGTCTGGTGTAATGAAGTTCATTGCGAAATCGAAGGGTACTTATGGTGTACTCTAATGACACTACTGAAGTTTAGACGGTTTCGAGACCGGAGTGAGTTCCCATCGAAGACGTTTATGACATTATATGGTTTAGATAGTTGCAGATTTGGTAATTAGCTCCTAAATATACATTAATATTATACAGATAATAAGTGTTGATATATTTAAAAAATAATCACTTATTACATTAAAAAAAGGACCATTACAATTAATGGAATGTATTAATTTCCGTAAACTTGCTTATGAGATTAATTAGATTTCTAAGACAGAAAAAAATGTAAAATGAGCAATTTAAATATATAAGATCTATAATTATGCTGGGTTTATGATCAACCATAATTATTTGATTACTTTACTTACGTTTCGCCAATAATTGGCTAATTCGGTATGCATGGACTAGTTTGTCCCCATATTTGGCACCGCAGAACCACCTCCTAATGTTTATTGTTGTTTAGTATTGCCCTAATTGGTATGGGTTATCTACAGGTTACCACCCTTTTCTAGTCGGAGTGGGGCTAAGGATTTCATTTAATGAGTTTGTCATTAAATAAATTTCTATTGCCTAGGTGAGAATGAAACTCCGGACTATAGGTCTATCAATTGAGTTTAAGACATACGTCTTAACTCGGATGGCTAGTCTGAGTCCTTTCTGAATGTTTAATGTTTATTAAATAATGTTCTGTGCTATAATATTTCTCTGAGCTGTTGTATGCTTAAGCAACTGTCTAAAATGTAGACTTATGGGCCTCCTCTTGCTTCCTACAACATAGCATTCTGTAATATTTTCTTTCCTGGAATAAGTTCAACATAAATTAAAAACCCAATTTTGCAAATGGTTTCCTTCTTGCAGCTTTCACGATTCCTTCTTCTGAAAATATTTTTTACTCGACAATTATTGTACTTCATTCATGCCCATCAAATGTTTATTAAGCTCATCTGGTACGTTCATGAATTAAACCTGTTTAAAAATTGTTCAGCACTACTTCCAGGGGATATCTTTTTTGTTTGCATAAAATACTCTTATAATTTTTTGAGAAAGTTTTCCTTAAGGGGGAATTCTGGTGTCGAGGTTGTAGCATGATGATGTTTTCCAAATATTGAATTTTTCATCTTCATCTTCGTTAAAGACTGAAATCTTACCAGGGTGAGGGGGTTTAAGAGGAGGGGAATTTTGAAAATTTAAAACATCTCCGTTATTATCAGTCAAAAAATTGTATAGAGCCAATCATATTGCAAATATATATAACTGTTGTTATATACATTTTTTCTTTAACTTGTATATTAACCGAGACATTTGCATCTTTTAGTTTCTCCTACTAATGTGACATTAACAATAAGCTGTTATATCCTGAACCACTTTATTTGAAGCTTAAATACCAAATATTGTTTTAATTAGCCTATTACTGTGTGAGAAACATACAAATACGCATTGTGATGGCGTCATCCATTAAGATATGTTCTTGAATGAAGAAACTTGAAAATTTTTATTTGTTTTATACCGTAAACGATATTGTTTCATTCAAAAGTTAACCATTAATGGCTTTAATAGACTAGGTGGCGGGGGGGGGGTGCAAAAATTCAAAATATCTTCGTTATTATGAGTTGGATCGAAAAATTATATAGAACCAATTTTGTTAAACTATTGACGTACTACAATTATTTCTGGAATATGCTGGATGGGAGAGGAACCAATTGATCCTTACTACAATTATTGTTCTATACATTTTTTATAGCTTAAATATTAATTGAGTTATTTGTACTTCCTTGCATCCAGTTTCAAGGAAACCCCCACTTCTACTCATCTGATTCAGGGAAATCTTTTTAGTTTACGCAGCCTCTGCGTGAAGGACTTTTTACTTAGAAATACAAAATAAATGGTGAGAAGGGATGAATAGAGTGCCCTACCACCGCGGGGAAATCTGCTTAGTTTCCTAAGCTACTGCGTGACGAGCGTTTTATTTATTTTCCTTTCACAGATTAAAGTTACAGTTTTAGCAGATATCCCTTAAGAGAAGTCAGCTATTGAGGTTCTACTCATAACACGATTTTCGAAAAAAATTCTAATGTCCATCAATCCCCTACCTAGAAGATGACGAAAATGAGGTCCGTTCAAAATTTTCTCCCATTTTATGAAAAAAGAAAGATCAAGCTCGTTAACGGTTAGAATCGGACCAGTTTCTAAAATTCGAAATATCTCGAATATTATACTTAGGATCGAAAAAGTATATATGATTCATCTTATTGCAAATTTAATGTTTTATAAATGTTGTTCTATTCACATTTTCAGTACCATGAATATTAAACGAGATATATGGATTTTTTACTTTTCGGCTTTCAGTAAACCCCCACTCTTACTCATGTCATATTAACAGTACGCAGTTATATCATAAACCACTTCATTCCAAGGTTAAATACCAAATATGATTTTCATTGAACATTCACTTGGTGAGATTATGAGTTTTCGATCTTTACGTCAAAATGTTTGTTTTATCTATACCATACTCGATATTTTACCGTTTCAGTCAACACTGTATATAGTATTTGCTATTAGCTGAAATCGGGGGCGGACTTGTGAGTGATTAGAGAGAGGGAATTCAAAAAGTCCGTAATTATAAGTCAGATCGTAAAATATAACCAATCTTGTTAAGATATTGATGTTCTACAATAACTGTTCAATGTAGTTTTCGTAACTCAAGTATTAGCGAGTTATTCGCGCTTTCTGCTTTTCAGCCTTCGGTACTCCCCACCCCACCTTCTACTCATCGTTTGTTTTTTACATAGAAATAGAGAATATGTGTTGAGGGAAGATCGCAAGTGTGTTATACCAGCACGTGGGGTTTTTGTGTTCATACTGTTTGTCACCACTGAGCTTATGAGGTACTCAAAGATGGTTCTGTATCGACGAAGACCAGTTCTCTTCACCTTTACTGTTCTTGTATTGTTGGATAGTGTCATGCAGATGTCATCGAGAAGCCAATGTAAGCCCTTGGGGTCTCTTCTTTCTATTGGAAATTTCTATTCTTGGAAACAATAACCAGGTTTACCCATTAGTTACGGCCATGTTTGAACACTACAACAAGTGTGTTTCACTACTTCCGGATGGTCATTAAGATTATCGTTCATTTCGGCAATGAATGAAATACTTAAAAATAAGATTTTTCGTGTATATTTTGTGTATGTGCTCATAACCTGTTAAAGACACGTATAATAATTTACTGTTTTTTTTTTGTTTTCAGGTGAGTACCTCTTACATCTCACGTCTCTTTCTCTCTGGTAAATTTTTTTGTGGTATTGTTTGATTTTCTTCTTGCACGTGCATGAATTTGTATGTAGTTTGGAACAGATATCTAGTATAAATAAAATAAATTGAGCAAGAGATATACGATATTATGTAAGTTACACCTGTACTTATTCATGCTTGTAATACTTCCCAGAATACAAGTACATTGTGAAAACTGTACTCATCAAAGGCATTCCCTCAACTTTCTTGAAAATCTATTATTCCTTATTGAAGTTTCGTATGCTTTTGGAGCTGAGGAATTGGTTCTAATTCTGTAGGCAAACTTAAAAACACTAATTCAATATCTGGCATCACACGTTATTCATGAAATTTGCAGCACAAAAGAGCCTTGACTAGTTTAGTGCAGTCATCATCATGATCTAAAAGCTACGCCTTGTAGTTGCAACGATTGGGTTCTTTTGGAAGCTGCTCTTTTCTTATTACTTTATCCACCGAAATCCATGACATGGTTGATGACCATCAAATATATTTGTGATGAAAATATTTTCCCTTATGATATGCCAAAGACATTTGTTTACCCTCATTCTTTCCTTGGCCTTGATGAGTCTTTGACTTTGAGATCAAGAAGTGTGATGAATGAGGTGGTACATGGTAAGGGGGAAGGGTGAGTGTTAGGAAATGACGATGTAAAGTAACCAAGGCAAAATATCCATATTAGCTGACAATTAAGGTTAATTAATTGTTAGGTGAAATGCTAAAAGAGTTTAGTTTTATAATAAAAAGGGAGCTTATGAGGGAAAAACTCGAGAAGTTTGCAGGACAGAAGGGCATCAAGGACCTGAATTCTGTAGTAAGGAAAACTCAAAAGAAAAAAGTCCGTCATGCAGGAGCTGCGATAACGAAGGAGATTTCCCACGTGCGTCACTTATTTGCATTTATCTCAAAACGTAAAACTTCAATGGAAACAATATTTGGTGTTTAGGTTTCAAATAAAGTAGTTCATTATATAAAAGCTTGGCAAGTAGGCTTGAGCTTCGTTAATTTGACGAGTAGGAGTGGGGGTGTACTCATGACCGAAAACTAAAAAATGCAAATATCTCGGTTAGTATAGTAGATAGTGAAAAAACGTACATAACAACATTTATAGAACATTACATTTGCAATACGATTGATTGCATACAAGTTTTCAATCCGACTCACAACAAAGGAGATATTAAGAATTTTCACAATTCTCTCCCATTAACCCCCCCGTCCCACTGGTCCGATTTTAACCGGCAACAAACTTAATATTCATATTTATCTAAAGTGTTTAAATATCAAGTTAGGTAACAATCAGTCAAAAATTGCTACCGCTAGATGGTTAACATATATATATATATATATATATATATATATATATATATATATATATAGATATATATATATATATACATATGTATGTATACATATACACACACACAAAATATATATGTATATATATATATATATATATATATATATATATATATATATATATACACACATACACACACACACACACACATATATATATATATATATATATATATATATATATATATCTATATATACACACACACATATATTTATATACACAATTTTGAACGGACCTCATTTTCGTCATCTCCTGGGTAGGATCGATGGACATCTAAAGAAATTTCTCGTAACTCCAATCATGCGTATAACCTCAATAGCTGGTTTCCCCCTCGGGAAATCTGCTAAAATAAATTAAGATTAATTGTTCAACCCCTGTGTGTACCTTCTTGACTTTATGAAGGATTATGATAGGAGCTTCTGAGGTACTATCTTTAGGAATAATTTGTAGAAGTTATGGTAACTTTAACTACTTTTCTGATCTGGAGTACACTTTTTGTGTTGTTAGTAGAGAACTGGTTTAGAATTTAACTCACGTGTGTGACATTGAACAACTTTTAAAATTAGTCCTAATGGGTTTTGATTATACATTTTTAAATAATTTCCGGTTGACAGTTTATGGATAGGTGCAGACAGTTGTAATATGAACTAAAGCTATCTCTCATTAAGATCAAAGGACGAAAATTAGCTTTTAATATGAACAAAACAAAACCTTTGGCACAACAGAGCATGAAGTTCCAAGCCTGTCACGCGGGTGTGGTGGTAGACCAAGAGGTACTTTTGACGTACTCCTTTCTGCATTGTGGTGGCATCGCAAGTACTGCTTCTTTATTTGAGTAATTACTTAATTGTCTTACGATCCCAAAAACGTTTAAAAGCCAAACCACAAAGCCTGGGGGCAGTACAGCTAAATCAAATTTAGAGTGTGATCCCCGTATTTTACACTGGCACCTCTTCATACTAATACAATGTTTTAACTACTGGAACAAAGGCATTTTTAAAATAGATCTTTATAAATGTGTATTACGTGTCCCATGATGCAAATAGTTGCCCATGGGGTTATTAAACTGAGTTAAATAAGTCTCATTTAAAGCTCCCAGAGCTTCGTTAAACTGTACTAGTTCATCACCCTAAGCTCATAGCTAATATAGTTTTTTGAGCATGCTACTTATATGTTTCTTATAAACAACTAATATTTTAATATGATAAAACATTTAAATTATTTTATTTGAACGATCTCCTGTAATTCAGAACGTTGGTAGAAAAAGTAATGCAAACAATTGTTTTCGAGTTTCAGTTAAATTCCGCTCTCGGGAATATCCATCTCATGCAATATAACATCAATTTACAACGGTTTTTAATTTCTGTGTTTTATAAGAATGCCTGTCTTAATTGTCGGAACCCTTTTTTAGCTAATAACATTCAAATTATAATTAATAATTTAATTAATTTCACTGGAAGACGACGAGACTGCCCTAATTTGCAATCTAATTCCTAGGAGTCATTCTGAATTCTAATATGGGAACTTTAATGTCCTGTCAAATTAGGCCTCCAGAGCCCTTCCATTCATTAGTCTTTGTTAGGACTGCCATTGTAAATATATTTTGGGAGGTAATTTTACTAATTGACCTCAACTAATAGGTTTAATGACCATCTTGATGTGTATTGCCACTAAAAATTCTTCACAGACCGGATTGTCTGTAATTCCGCAACAGTGTTCATGTGTTTACGAACTTCATACGATAGTTGGTTGCTGTCGTCTTGAACTGCTGAAAGCGCTCAATATCCTCAAAAAGTAGTAAGGGGAAAATACTATGTTTTATTCTTTTTATTTGCTTACAAGTGAGTAAAACTGTATAATGTCCATTTAGTTTTTGCAGACTTTTCTTTTGGGAAATTACCCTTTTTTATTGGTTATGCTGCTATGACGCCTCAATTTCAAGACCTCTGACACACATTTCATCAACATTTTAGCGGGGTTTCATTAAAAAAAAAAACTGAGTTATTAAGGTATCTCACAGGACAAAAATTCCTTCAAATCTTTGCTGAAGCCGAAGTGGAAAGTACTGTGTAAGAGTAAATATAACGGATCATGTATCTGTAAACATGTTTCATTAATTATTATTACATTGGTGGGTGCTAGGTTCTTTTTTAATTTAATTGACGTCTTTAATAATGTAATTTCGTTTGAAATATACCTTATTTATTTTAGAATATTTTTAGTGGTGTTCTTAGTATATAAATTAGTTTTATCTGTTTCTTCATAAGGTTTTAGTAATTGTAATAGAGGGCACTATTGTGCTAACCTTTAAACTTGTCAACATACTACATTAAATATATGGTTTTACTTAATATTCTGGAGAAAAGCCGATTTTTTTTTTCAATTTTTATTTTCACTCCCTTCTCTCTACCAAACTAAAGAAACGACTCAAAGATTCTTTTGAATTATTCGTATCCCCCTTCAAGTTAACGTTTTGATTTTCCTTAAAGCGCCCTCTCCCTCCACGTTAACATTCGCCTGCCCATTCATGAATTTGCCTTTTTTTGGCCGGATGCTTAAATATGGAGTTTTTAATAAATGTATATAAAAACTATTTTTATAGATCAAAAAACATCTAGATCTTTTATACCCTATATTAGTCCTGAATCATCCACAAATATGTATCTTTGAAGCGTATGTGGCTATACTACCCAGGAAGTTCAGAAACATCAGAACTACCATTTTTTTGAAATGTAAGAAAATTTTGACGTTGAAATGCTTAAAGTAGTATAAATATTAAATTCTGCCACTTGAAACTGGATTTTTTAAAAAGTAAAATTTGAAATAATAACTTTTGATGAGAAAGTAAAAAAAGAAAATGTGTAAAACTAATCATTCTATCGAAGTGTCCTTGATGCTCCAAATTACTTCAAAAATATGAGAAATTGAGCTAGAATGAGGGTGTTAAAATTGACATGGAACGAGTAGTCATGGGGGAAAAAAAAACTGATTTGGACAATACTTAAGTTTTTTTTCTTCTTTTAAATTGAATTAACAAAATGTTTTGTGCCCCTAACATAAAATTATTTCTACTAAATATATCTCCGTTTAAATATGTACTATAATTAAATATTATATCTGTTCATCGAATCGAAAAATGTAGGTACGTAGAGGTTTGCAATTCATTTATTTCTTTGTAGAAAGCAAAGGAAGTATTGTAATTGTGAAAAATTTCGATTCGGAGATTTCAACGGAATTATCTGTTTAGACCCTTCTTGAACCTGTTTTGATTAGTTATGGCGCTAACGTCGTTTACGAATGTACGCAGTCTCGCATAACTAAAAAATGTCTAGCCATAGAAGCTTGCGATTTCATATTAGGGCTGTTGTAAAGTTAGTTGTGCACCTCACCTTTTGAATGAAATCAACGAGGTATGGTGTTCGTTTAGTTCGAAAATAAAAACCATCTGATATAGGCAACCCATAACTTAAATGACGATGTTCTGTTTAAGAATCTGTTTGAAATGTCGGATGTCACCTTTCCAATAAAATAATTTAAGTAGGAATTTTGGCGAAATCATTACTTCAATTTTAACAAAAAGATACCCTTGTGGTAATAGTTTAGAAATCAAAATAAGCATAGAAAAAAAATAAACAAAATCTTAAGAACCTCTCCACGAGATTTGTAGTCGAGTTCAGGAAGAGGAGCATGATGGTTCTAGCACGCCAACAGATGTATGGTATGCCAGATGGAGCGAGGAAGAGGTGCAGCCTAAGCAAAATCGCTGGATGTCCTTAGGGAAGATTCGACTGAGATTGGGAGTCGGGAATTAGAAAATTCTAGCTGGCCGCTCGAAATGTTATAGGATTAATGGTTGAGGTCCACGACCTACAATATAGTAGCAAGCCCTAACTGTTAGTTATATCGAGGTTTAAAGTCCCCCTTTTTAATATGTTCGCATGTTCTGGTGAATTCATTGTATTTATGGAATTATTTAATAAAGAAGAACTTTTATTTTTTTAGTAGAAAAAATAAATGGAACATGGTCCAAGTTCTGTACTTTTAAGCATAGCTTGTCGTGGCCAAGACATCTGTAAATAATGTAACTCTGCAAGCCTCTCAAGATGATGCTATATCGCTGGGATGAAGTAGGAACATATTCGGTCCCTGGTAATGATCTGGAGAAGTACTTAATTGGAGGATTCCTAATTGTAGATGCCTGGCTGAAAACTGTGCAAAATGGCTTTAGATGATGGCGCCTAAGGTCTTCTTTCTTCGCGGACTGTAGCGCCTATTATTAAGTGCTTATAATGTAGAATAATTGCCGGAGTTGTGGATGGTTTCTGAAATGGACGTTAAGGGAAGAGGTTAAAGGAAAATTCCTTTAATTAGGTCCTAACAGTTGTAAATTTAGCTGGGCTCCAATTTCTTTCGAGACGAGGTTATTTTTGGCTTCATTGCCTTCCTTTAATTACGTTATTACTGAACTTCCATAAGTCGCTTTCCACGTCCTCTAATCATACTCGCCTTGCTCCATAAATAAAATGTTCTTCTCCATTTTTGTTTTTTAATTAAACAACTGTATTCGATGTTTTTCTACAACCAGATTTAATTCATACTTCATTCATCAACATCTTGGTCCCATCTATTCTTGAATTTAGCTCCATCAGAGTAGTTAGTTCATAGTTTCCACCTTAGTTATTGGCTGATAACCGACTTCAACACTTAAAACTCTTATGAACTTCTTGTATCACTACTCTGTGAAAACAAATCTGTGCACATTTTCAGAGTCCGTATATGTTTTAACTGCTTTCCATGCGTGAATTTCGTAGTCTTCGGGGTTTCATATGCAACATTAGCCACGGAATGTTCATCATTTTGTATCGTTTAAGCCCAGGTAAATCTCACAATAGCCTCTTCCGCCTTTCTTTCATACGTAAGTCACCCTTGTTCCATTCTTATAAATCCCCAGTATGAAATAAAAGCCATTTAATAAAATTATGCAGTTGTGTATTGAGGTTAGTATTTTTTTATTGTATCTGTGACCTGAAAGTGTTATTTCCCATCGGAAGCTAGTACATGTGAATCGCTGTTGTCTTCTTCATGAGTCTGGCCAACAATTAAGGCATTTTGGAGGATGGATAAAATTCCAGTTACAGAACTAGTAGTTAGAGAGCCATTCTCCTGCATTCTCGCTCCTTCATAATATGATTCAATTGAGAATTAAATCAAGCAGAAATAACTGTGTATATATATATATATATATATATATATATACCCCCCCTCACATACATAAACGTTCTCCTCAATTGGTGGATAAACTTTTCAGATATTTAAAATTTACATTTAGGAATTCTGGGTCAAATCTTGTTATTGTTTTTACTAGAGAGGGAGAAATTTAATCATGCATAGGGGAATATATTAATTTAAGTATAAAGTATTTTATGAGCTGAAGTGGAATTTTCACTGCTTTGTCCCATATTGGCTCAATCTAACACACACACGTATATATATATATATATATATATATATATATATATATATATATATATATTTAAATTACACACACTTAATATATGCAAAATAATATTTAATTTTAAAAGTTAATTACCATTCAGTTATTGAGAAAGAAATATCTCGTAATTTCCGGAATATCTCAATCTTATCCTAATGGAGGTGTTTAAAAGGCGCCCAGGAAATTATAGTTTTATTTTTAAACTGGTTTCTTTTCTTGAGGTAGTCCTAATCTCCTGATAACCGATGACATGGTTAGTCTATGCTTTCTCAATGAAATCACTCGCTGTCAATCCCGAGATTTTAGCAAATGTTACAGATTTCATTAGTGTTATGATCTTTTACTAACAAGATATTCTTTTTTTGTCAAATCGATATTGATTGTAATTACACTTATTTGAAATAAGCTCTGAGGAATTGACATTCTGGCATTTCTTCAAAGAACTCTGACACTACTGAATGAGTGAAACTTCTTAGGTTCAAAAGTGTCTATTAAGTGAACTTTAATGACATTCTATGGTGTATCGACTTAATTTTACTAGTCGAAATTAAATTTACCACCTGGACTTATTGACATCACTGTAAGTAAAACAGTTTTCAAAAATCGAAAATAGCCTCCACAAATCTCACTGATTATATATTTAATCACTTAATCTCACCAAAGATTACCCATAACGGGAAAAAGGTTCCTAACAAATCGCTATTTTGTTTTTTACAAAATGTTTGTTTCTAGTTTTTTGAGTCCATTCTCACTTTGTAGTTAAATTTGTTTTCATTTTTTTGTACCTCTTGGCAGAATACGGGTGGCATAGTGATACCTATGCAGTCTGATTATCCTTGCCAAGCGTGTTTCAGTTTTAACGTCAACCTACTGCCATTTCTTTGTTTCTCTGTCGATGGCGACCGATAATCGTCTAGAGTTGTTTTTTTTTCAAATTGTTTTTACATTTATTGGTTAATTAGAAATTTGAAATGGTGGTCTCTGGAATTTACTCTTTTTCGACTGAACTGGTGATTGGTAATTTCAAAGTTTTTACGATTGACTGATAATTACCATAATGATACTGCTGCAGTCTACTCATTGTTTAAATTAATAATCATAGGTCATAAGGTGGTATTTTTGTGTTGAAGATAATCTCTATTTGAAGTTGTTATAGACGCGTTTGTGATAATTTCTTAAGCTTGATGATATGAACTATTCAATAATTTTATTTAGCTAAACATTACGCTCTAACGACCTTCACTAAAGTACGTAATTTACTCAAATATACGTAAATTATTTAAATTAAGGACCAAGCAAGAAACACCTGTGAGGAGATGATCTCAAATTAGATAGGTAGTTCTTTGGTGAGACATCCATCGAAGGTGTTGGGAAGCAGCAAGCAGGAACCTTGGAATGAATGAGGGACGAGATATGTAATAACATTAATTTCATTTATATTGTACTATCTTCAAAATGGCAGAAGTTTTCGTGGAAATCGCCGGCTAACATGTAGAACGAGGCTGGAGATGCACTGATCTGGAATCGTATCTGAAGGTAGGGATTAGTGAATAACAGGCTTGAAAAGAGAATTCTAAGTTAAAAACTTATGGAAATGTTACTTTAGAAATCAAACTGCATTGGATACTAAAAAGAACCTTGTGCAGCTGGAGGACGAATTACACACCGCTCCTCATGTACGTCTCCGTTTGAGTGTTATTTTCTGCTGGCATCTTCTTATGAACAAATCGTTTTTTCCTCATGGAAAAATATTTTGGGGTATTGGTTTAAAGACAAAACCGAGTTGTTGGTAAATTTGTTGTGAGGTGTTTGTGGAAGGGGTAGGCGTGGGAGAGGAAGGGTAGTAAGTAGTAGGAGGGCTGACTAATAGGTATCTGCGGTCTATCGTAGAAGGGGGAGGGGGTAGAGTAGCCCCCCTCCTTTCGTAGCTACCCCTCCCCGCGCATGCCCAGGCCACCCCTACCCCCACCCCGCGCCCCTCCTTCCCCCTACCTTCCGCCGCCGCGCTTCTCTTCATCTTTGAAAAAATGATAAAATAATTTGTTGGGGTAGGAGCCCGGTGGAAGGGATTCGGCGGCAGTCCGTTTCTAGTACAGGCCGCGCCCGCAGGGTGTCTCTCCGCCTACACTCACTACGAGCTCTCTCACTACCGCTCTTACTGTGTTTGTAAACATAACCTTTTCCTGACAGTCACATGTGCGGCAACAGTGCTTAACCTTCCCTCTCATACCGACTGTTTATTGTGAAATTGTGGACTAATAAATCACTTTAGAATTTACTTCAGCAAATTGGTAAATATTTTATTTTTTTTTTATATTTTAGGTAATTATTATTTTGCTATATTTTAAAAAATTTTCCATTAATATTTCTATCAATATTTTAAATAAATAAAAAAAAATATGAGATCAGATATTTCAACCTTGCATCATATGTCGTATTCGTCCAAACTATTAATAAATTGATTAGGGAATCCCCAGTGAGTCATATGAAGTTTCTTGTTTCCTCATATATATATATATATTTTTTTAAATTTTTACTTTTAAGTTTTTTTGTTAATTATGAATTTGTATTACTTTTATTTATTATCAAATTTGTTAATCTTCCTATTTCCATACTATTAAATGCCTATTTTCAAAATAATATTCCAGAAATATTAAATAGGGAATAAACGAATGTGTATATATATATTTATACATACATATTCATATTCGTTTATTCTCTATTTAATATTTGATAACTTGTACGTATATTATCAAATTTTTTAAAGTTTATGTAGTTATTTTTTATAGTTCACTTTTTTTTTTTTTTTTATTTTTTTTTTATTATTTTTTTTTTTTTTTAAATTTGTTCCTTTTATCTTTAAAACAAAATCCTAATCTTGCTGTTTAACTACGAATTGCGTGAAAATAATACATTAGTTCCTAATAATGGCATTCTACCGTCCTCTCTTTTTACTGTTTCGTTATTATACTACATTTTATATAATATCCTAAACAATAGTAAAATACCTGGTAACGTAAAAAAAAAATACGGCAACGAAAGAGTAAATACGTAACCTTAGTAACCTACTTTTTATTTTATTTGTTTTTTTAAAATGTTTTTGCGAATTTTATTTGTAGATAATTATTAATAACAAAAATCCACTATTGTTATTTGATTCATTATTTTTAGTATGCCAAGTGTATGGATCGTATTCCAAATTGTTTCAATATTGATGAATAGATTTTCTTTATCACCAAGGCAAAATTCATTTGGGTTACGTTGGCATTTTTGACGATGATTCGAGTCAAACTTTATAATTTAGTGAGATATCTGTTTCATTATTAATCAATATATTTTATTAAAACCACTCCCTTTTACTTGTTCGTTTCAATCTGAATTCATGATATTTTTTTTAGATTTTTTTTTGTTACCTTTTTTCTTTTAATTGTTCTTATTTATGTTTTTGTAATTAAAAGTTGAATTTAACCATTCGTCATTTGGCAATTTTTGTATTAATTCTTAAGCAGTTTTTGTCCTTTTCTAAATTTATTTGTAGTGACTTAAAGTCAAAAGCAGCATTAAAGTCAAACATTCCCGCGTAAAGTTCTATCCCCTCTGGTGATCTGGGAAGTTCTCTTCACATTTTAATTTCTTCTAAACTAACGTTTTCGGATGAAATATAAAATATTATAAATATTAAAAACGTGTTTAACATAAATATAAAATTATTTTCATTCATTGAGTAATCATGTTCTTGAGTGTTCCTGTAATAACACATACTGAGTACTTTATAGACATTTAAAAACACTTATTGCTTACAAATAACACTAGTTGTTCTTAATATTTTAGATTATATATATATATATATATATATATATATATATATATATATATACATATACATATTTAATTTTATCAATTTGCTTTTTTTTTCTCATTTAAGAAAATATTGTATTCGCGTAAATTTTCGGTTTCCAGATTTTTCAACGGAATTATAAGTTTTGATTTTTCTCTAATCCATTTTGACTAGTTACCAGATGCTATCTGTTCGTATGCTCATATCTTGACTAAAGAAAAAAAACGACTAACCTTAGAATGTTAAATTTTCTTATTTAAGGATGTTATCGTGTTGCACCTCTATTTTTATCCAAATCGACTAAGGGGGAGAGAGGGGGTTAGTGGTTTTAGTAAATAAAGGTTTGCAAATTTCTCTGTTTTGCCTAAGAGGTACTAAACATTTGTGTAAAAACTTGTGTTCTTTGGCATTTTTTGCTCCGAAGCTTCGGCGGAGGTGTGTATACCATTGAACTGAAACATGTTCAAAAAAGTGTACAAACAAATTGTGCTTATTTAATTAAAAAGGAGTACGAGGAAGTCCTGTGGTGCCCCTTCATGTTTTTTTTTGTCTAGTGAGGCTTGGTTTATTTTGAAATTCCTTAATGGTAATTATGTCGATAATGTTAGTCATTTTCAACTATCAAGTGGATACTGGACGTTGTTTCTAGTAAAACCACTTTTGGTGTAAATAAATTAGTTTGAATCCGCACTTAAGAAGCATTATTGCATTGCTTGTCTCTCCAATAAGTTCAGAACCCTTCTAAGATCAGTTTTACTTATGATTTGATTATTTCTCTTTTACCATTTTTGTAAATGTTAGGCTTAACTATTTACAGTAAAATTAAACTTTGATCGATTTCAAAGTACAAAAAACTGTTTCTCTGGCATATTTATGGCTTCTTCATCCGTGCTTTCTTTTCATACTGAACGACCAAAATGGACAAAGTGCCACTTGTACCTTCGGTTCAGAAGCGCCTTCCCAATATTTCCACTTGGCTTGGTGTTGCTACTCAACTTCTCCTATCAACAATTCTCTCTAAAGATCTCTCTGGCGTGATTTTCCTTTGAGGACTATTCTGATTATATTTGACGGTACATTTGGATTTATTAATTATTTACTAATAAATAATAAATCAAAATTTACCATTTGTTTTCCAATCTGTTTGTCTTGCATATTTCATATTTATTCGATTAGATACTAAAACCCCAGTTATTGTCGTCATTCAGGTGTTCAAGGATATTCCACCAACTCTTTTCATAGCCTCCAATTGTTAGACCCTGTTGGGTTTTCTTTTTTCCACAAGAAAGACGATAATTTCATTTTAAATGAAGAAAATAGCTAAAAAGACGAGTCCTCTGTAAAAAATTGTTCAATCACGCACGCACTACTCACTGGGCGTAAGTAGGAAGCGTTCGAAAAGAAATAGCATATGTCGAGGAACATGTGTAAATATTTCTGTAGAAAGGATATCATTTTTAAGGTAAAATTATAAAATAGTTAATTAAAAACACAACATTTGTAAATGACATTAATAATTGTAATAATGTCGATTCTTCCGTTCCCTAAATTCCCATAATATACCTTCGTAAGACTAACAATACTCACAAGTGTTAAACGTTATTATTATTACAGTGGAATTATATTCATTGCTAAACAAACGGCAATCAGAATGGATGGAAGTAATGAACCACCACCGCAGTATCAAAAGTACTATTAAGGAGTGGCCATCGAGCCATAGGAGTACTAGACGGGAGGAAGTTGTTCTTGCCAGACTCAGGATCGGTCACACATACCTGACACATAGGCACTTAATGACAAGGACTGACAACCCTATATGCAAATACTGCAACAAACACCGTACGATAAAACACATACTGACAGACTGCATCCAACGAAAAAGCCTTCACATATCCTACGATATGGCAGAACTATTAACTGACAGCAGCCAATATATTCCACAAATACTAGCATATCTAAAACATTTACAAAAAACATATAGTATAAAATAGAATAGGTCTACAGCATACATAAAAAGATTTAAAAGGGATAACTATTATTACATTACAAAGCACGATATAAGAAACAATCAGATATTTAAGAAATATTTTCCATAATATAAAAATAAAGTAAAACAAAGGTGTACATGACGGAATAAATATATTATTCTAACTACCCCATAACAATTAGAGATCTGGTCAAGCACCATCGATGTGAGACATAAACCAAATTAAAAAAAAATAAAATAAATGTATTTAATATTTATGAGTTTTTACCATTCTTCGAATATATTCTGTTTATTATCTACCCCCCCCCACCCCTCTTCCCAATCTGTGCAAGTGAATTGGATTTGGAAAAGAGGGTAAGCAACTGAACCAATTCATGAGAGCCGGAGTTTGAGTTCTGAATGTCAACTTCTTAGACACAGTGATAAATGCGTTTTATTCGTATTATCTTACATAGATTATCCCCTCCCCTAAACGTAGACATAGCATTCTCCCACCTAGTCTTGGAAAATTGAATGATATTCAACTGTTAGCAAAGTGGTAAATATTAGTTGTTTCTCCATGTGCACTGTGGATACATGTTAAAATGAAATAGGGACTGGGCACTAAATAAAACTAACTAAAATATAAGAGAAGTCCTGATTTGTTTTTGTTGACTTTCTCCCATTCCTGTTAGAAAATTCTCATTAGGGTCCAGCAAGTTACCTGGTTGTTGGTTGTTACCTCTGATATGGTGGCGATGAGTAACTCCTCATATAGAAGATTGAATAACTATCTCAATTCCTACAGACTTCTCTATTTGGAAAGTCGACCTTCTAACTGTTACTAGAGCAGAAGAGGCGCTATAGTTCATACAACTAATTTCTATAAATTGTAGAGCTTGGTTTTTAACTTACAACTGTTTCATATTATCTACGTAGCAAAAGGGGCGTTGTAGCTCCTGGCGCTGGTCCAACAACACGCTAGAACTCGCTATTCAGTTTTTAGCTGTTACACTAACTGTACTAATTAAAATTAGGCTGTAGCCTAATGAAACTTTTTCGTCATTTTCTCCTAGTTTCATCGTTTTACTATTCAAATGGGGACACTTGACGGTGTGGCTTGAATAGATTCATTGAGATCATCTATGTATATATACAAATAAAATAAAATTCTAATCTCTGCCTGTACATTGATTTTTTTTCTCTCGAAATTTCACGATACTTTTTCACGTGTCATAGACACAATTTCTGCGATTTGTTTCTTTGGTGTCTGTTTGTTTGTTACCTTTTCACGCCTAAACTACTGAACCGAATTTTATGAAACTTAGTGTATATATATATATATATATATAAAGGTTATTTATTTTGTTATTTACAGTAGCTTTTGTTATAAACACTTTTGTCGTATACCGAAGTATAAAGAAGATATACTCTAAAAACTCTTAACGTGCGTGAACAATTTTAAAGGACATAAAAGACAAATTCTTTCTTAGTGAAACTCTGTTTGCGGGTTAGTATTAATGCCTTTTTGATTATAAGCTATATTGATATTTTTAGGAACGAACAGGAGGGGGGGAGGTTATAAGGGAAGTCTGAAATTTTAAAAATGCGATATTTCGCTTTCTATTGAGTTTTCGGCAAACATGTATATAACAGAAGGTGTTTATTTTGTTATTTTGAGTAACTTTTGTCATATGACGAAGTATAAACAAGTTATATAATGAAAACTACAGCGGGAGGCAACAATTTCATTAGTACTCATTCATGTGTTTTTAATAAAGGTAATATTATGATAAATGAGGTCTTTAGACTCATATGATAGTTTTAAGTGTTATTCCGATTAGAGGAGTTATAAATCACCACCCCAACCCTCCTCATTTGTTATTTATTTTAATTGGGAAATAACTTCCTCATTTATTTCACATAGAAATTTAAAATATAAGAGGATTTTGATTTAATTTGTATAATGTATTATTTAAGTTACGTGTGATACTGGAACGCGCGGAATCAAACTCTTGAATTCTGTTACATATATATTATCTTATTTCCTCCGATATATGGGCTGATATTAGGGTTACTAAGTACTATCCACAACTATTTAATGTAACTTGGTAATGTCATTATAACAAAAGACAGTATGCTTTTAAACTCAATCAATTTCCCTCACCTCGTTTTTACAATATAAATTAAATTATTTTTATGGTACCACTGTTATTAATTTACACCAGGATAAAATATAAATCACTAGAAAATTCGAAATTTTTAATGTTTTAAAGAAGTAATTTTATTAAAGCAATGTTGATAACACTCAAGCAGGAGGGGAAGTTGTCGTGAGGCTAACAGTTAATCGTGTTAACGCATTTCCTGTGAAATGTTGTATTTTGCTTCCTAATCCCATTTCCAATTATGTATATAATGTTATTTATATAAGTAAGCTCGGATTGGTTTTTGACAGGAAATATGTACATTATAGATCATATTTAGTTATAATAACTGCTATCCTTGATTATGATTCAAATTATTCACGGTGGGACAAACAGCGGAGAAGGAACTAATTACATTTATTCTTCAAAACTAAAATTTCTATTCTATAAGTCCGCTGCTTGACCCTCACGGGAAAATAGTACGCCCAGACGGGAAGTTTAGTTGTAAACATTGAAGGCTTGCCAAAAAAAAAAAAATCTATCATTATTCTCCCTCAAATGATTTCCCGAGCGAAGCTGGGTACCGGGCTAGTCTTGAATAAATCTGCTGACCTATTAATAGTACATTGAGTCTCTGGGAAGCAGATGCAAGTGCATTTATGATGAGAGGATGCTAAACCCGAGGAGCGTGCGCACTTTGCATATTAAAAATTCATAGGTGGACTTTTAAAAGAGAAAATACTGAGAATAAGCGTGTACTATTGTGATTCGATGACCGTCCATAAAGACGTGACAGGAAACAAGGAGGGGGGTTGGCTTACCGGCCCTCGCCTCTTCTCCTTCTTTTAGTTTCTTTTCCTATATACAGACCAGAACAATGCTACCTCCTCTGTATTTATATCATTGTCCGTCTACAATAGCTGCACCTACGCCAACAATAGATACCAACACTATTTCTTTTTTTAATTAGCCCAAAGACGAATAGTGGGTCATAAAAGAAATGAGAAGTAGCAATGGAAGGCCTCATTCTAAGCAGCTGATGGCCTTTAGATGTTATGGTTAAAGTTAAAATGTGAAACAATGATAACGGCATTCAAAAACGAATGTGCATTTCATTTTCACGAATCTTGGCTATGGGCGTCATTGCTGTTGGAATTAGAAAGATAAGATAAATAATTGTACGCATTACATCAATCTCGGGCGACGCCCAATATAGAAAAATATGGAAAGGAATACTAAATTTGTACAGAGTACAGTATTTTATATGATCATCTTGGTGGATAAATAGTGACTCTGGACGTATTTAATGTTTTTACATAATTTTAGGTAGGCATGTCCAATATTGTCCATTTTATAATTTGACCAAGATTTGTCAGATTCAGCTTTGAAGGTGGAAAAGTCAGTATCTGTCGAGCCCAGTACTCTATTCTCATTCTAACTGAGTTTGTATCTCAGCATCAGTGCCACTGAACTTGATATGTAGTGGGCCGAATGAGTTAACTGATAGTAAGGGTTAAGCAAAGACAATCTGTGCCAAAGTTCCTGAATCTCCTACTTAATTCCAGCATAAGATTGTATATATTTCGAGTATATTTCAGATGAAATAGAAGATATGTATATGTGCACATTTTCTTCTTTGGAGTCATCTACTTGAACGATGTAATATGAAGAGAATCCTTAAAACATACGGGAATTCGTTGTTCTTTTAAAAAAAGTGTTATTATTAACGTCCACTTTATGTTTTATAGCTAATTGGGACGTATTATCTACTGGTTGCCTCCCTTTTCTAGCCAGGATAAGACTTAGGATTTTATTAAGTGAGTTTAGAATTCGTTGTTCAAACTTTTACAAGTTAGTCAAATTAAGTATTTTGTTTTCATAAGCGTTGATGAAAATGTAGTCATAGTTTTAACACCTTAGTTAAATAGGTTTTCAAAATATTAAAAAAAAAAAAAAAATCAGTTAATATGGAGCTAATACTTAAAAATAGGTATGGATAAGGAGAAATAAACAAATTTTCTAAAGCATTTACAGCTTTGAAGTTTTGCTCATATTATTTATTTCATGTATACATGGATGAGTATATTACGTTGTTCGGATATTCTTTTAATTATCAATGTCTCGTAGAATCATGATAATCAATTTAAATAAATTCTATTATTAAATCATTAATTCTCAGGCTTTCCATGCAAGAGCCGTGAATGTAATCATATTTCCAAATTACTCGCCGAAAATTGTTGCCCTATATTAGTACTGATTACCTTGAGATAATCTCATCTGTGAACATTCTCAAATACCCAATGCCAAATATTCTATTGTTCCTCAAAATGAGCGAGCATTAACGCCTTACATAATTTAACAATTATAGGCCAATGCCAGTGAGTCGTAGTCCATAGATATAATATATGATCAGATAAATAGATAGATACAATACATGTCCAGATTTCTCATGTACGTTTCCGAGACTAGTTTAGAAGAATCTAAGAATAGTTTGGAAGCTTTTTCTCGCTACAATAAGCCCTGTATTAAATGTTTCGTTTAAAAATCGAACCCTAAATATGATATAACGACATCCTAACAAAAATCTTCTTATTAACAATAACTTCATTTCCTCCTCGTCGACTTGAATGTTCCACCTGATAGTCTATATCAAGTTCGTGTTTGTGAACTATGATCTAGAATTATGCTATTTCTTTCTTTCTGAACCTCATGAAATTGAATTAAACGTTAAGGAAGGAATTGACTACTATGTTCGCACCGAGCCAGAAAGCGGAGATTTAAGTGTAGCATTAGGGAAGGGAGCTTTTTCACAAATTGAGCTAGATTGAGAGATAGTTTCCATTGTGATTTTAGAGATTTCAGAGTGAGCTAGAAATATCCTTTCTGAATTACTTATATTTTCACTGAGTTTCCTTGTTTCCTATTCTCTGAGTCGGCAACAACGTGTGAAGTCTCGTTAGAAATCAATTTCTATTCGGTTTCCAAACCGTTACTCATCATTTAGTGTCTATAGTTGAAGAGATTATATTCGAGATTTTCTCCTGCCCATCCATCACATGATTCCTATTTTTGCTGCTGATGCATTCTATATATTTTTTACAATAATAATATAAAAAACTAGTGGCACTAGATGAATGGTAAAAAGTAATCTGTATGGCGAAGTGTGTTGCAAGCTAATACGGGGAAACTTGGTAACTCTTGGAAATAAGGAATGCCCAAATACTACTATCTTAACTTTTATTGGCTCTTACTGAATATTATTTCTCCGCATCCTCTCTTTTTAAGTTCTGCACCATTATTTCCATTCATATAAACTATAAATAATATCATTATACTTTATCAGTGTTATCAGTCTGTACCATATGAATATCTCATAATAATTATATTTAACAGGTACTTTCCCCTTTGTGAAAGGTCTAATTTCTTTCTACCCGACTTCTGGAGACAATTACTAACCGGTATAATGATTTCCTCTAGATGTTAACAACCAAAAGAATGGGTTGCCACAGGAATGTGGTTTTCATTCATGTTGAGAAATTACATTTCGTTGGAAAGTAAGAAATAATTCTTTTAAATTCTGGAAATACAAAAATTATAATTAATATATATTTATTGTAATGGTATAATTTTTAGTAGCTCATGATCATACTTTTAGATTCTTTTTGGTTTGATTGCTTCTTAAGTTGTATTGAATATATACTTATAGTAATTTAAGTCTTAAATAAGCTTTTATATTTTAACATGTTATTTAAATGAATTCTACATATTTCCGCCTAAATAGAGCGCTTACTACTTAAAAGTCCTTAATATATTAACGTGACATGCCAATATAGAAATTTATTTAGTGGCGGGCTCATTGAATAAATTCGTTAGTTCCACCCTGGCTACAAAAGAGTGGTTAGCTGTAGATAATCCGTCCCAATTAGCCATTAGTAGCATAAAGTGGACATAAATTAAAAAAAAAAAGTGACGTGCCAATAACACGTTATTAGTTAAAATCTGAACTGTTAGTTATTTTCCGCCTTAGTAATTACACAAAAATAGGAATTTGAAATATATCTTGATTATCTAAGTGATTCAATTATGTGCCTTGAATACGGTAGCCTTATTTACAGGATGGTGTCTTCCTGTACAGCTCCTCAACCGGTTTTGGTGATTCAGTAATATAGAGGTAATCTTGTCTTGTATGAACTTATAATTTCTGTCAGACACAACATTTTATTTACTAGTTGCTTTGGTGTATATTACTTGGTGATGGTGTGGTTATTTGTTTATAGTATTTTTCAATAGAAAACCGTAAAGCAGTGGTTAGAGTGACAGGATCACACACATTTGTTACTCAGTTTAAATTTATTTAAGACATCTACACATATGTTATATCAAAAACCAATAAGTGAGCACCCCCTAGGGTCTTTTTAATATCCCCCGAGAATCGAACCCACGACTCAAAGTTGACTAAGACTTAATCCTTAATACATGGCTAATCCTGAGCCTCATATATCATGTCATCAGGTTATTTTTGCCTTTGTTGGCATATTGTTGGTTTAGAAAACAGGTAACCTAGTTCGGTGGAGTTTCTCTAATGCGACAAATAGTGATATTACTGGGATGTACTTCAATAGTATTTGAGACCTTAGTTTGGGAGTCTTATCAACCCCTTCCCTCGGGAGTACTAATTGGCAAGCCATGGTTATGCTGGAAGGCCATATGTGGAGTAGAGGTTGAGCGAAACAAAGGCTTACACTCGTCATCCGGAGCTATTGTTTTCCTCTTGATCAATAGCCTGACATCGATTTTTCGTTGCTTAATTGCATCTCTATAGCATGCGAGCATATGAAGTGGCTGCTCGTGTCGGGGGCGAAACGAACCCCCGCCAAGGAGCTCCTTTCTCAAGTAGCGCTCCGTGCAGAATTATACCTCATCTACACATTCCTCTCGAAATATACCATCAGTTGTACAATTCCAGATACATTTTTCTTCTCCACTAGAATGCTTGGGGAAAGAGGTTGTTTCAGTCGTCGCTGCCCTCTTATTAAATGCGCTTTGATAAAAGCAATTTTCATTATCTTAGGTCACGCACACTAGTTGGCTAAAAGTTGAATCTAATTGGAACTGAAGTCCTTGCTCTGGATTAAATGCTCTTGCATGAGAAAGGAATATTTGCTGAAAGTGTTGCTTGGGATATGGAATTGCACCCGCTCTCAATGCAATGCCCCCGTCAGCTCCCAAGCTTTTATTGCTTTCATCACAAATGCAATGGCCACAGCGATGTTTGGTATGAAATATATGAATGACATTATTTTCCAGGGTATGGTCACATTTATTTGTATTAAAACTATATACTCAGTGAGAATACGATACTTGGATGTGTGGTTTTCATAACGATCTCATGTCCTGCTTGTTTGGGGCGTTGTTTATCTGAGTTACTTCTCCATTTATTATCGTTAGAAAACATTTTGAAATTGACTTAAATTGACAATACGAAATTCCCTATTCTGACTCCACAGAGTATGACAGTAACCAGATTTGCCCGTGGAAGTCATATCACTGCTGTCACAATAAGTTGAATCATAACAATCAAATTCGTTTAAAAATTACTAAAACTAGCCTATTGATAGATGAGCCTGGCTTTTATGATTGTTCTAATTATGATCCGTTATTCTTCTCAAGTAGTTTATGATGCAAATGCAAATGTATATAACTACGATAGAAGTGACTGCATCGCACGATAAATGAAAATCTTCACACACCATCAGAACACGCCTAGAGATGGAGCCATAGCCTGCATTGGCACAATAATCAGTTATCTCCCTTTCCTAACTCGAGAAGGCTAATGGACTTAAAGAGCTTGGGTTAGCCAAACAATCCTGACATATTTTTAATGCTTATCATGATGTCATTATGACCCTAAAATAGCATTGGACGGTCACTACTGGCTTGTAAACAATAGTTTCCTCTCCTGAGGCCTTCAGAAAATCAAAATAGTAAAAAAAGAAATATTAGCAACGTTACTCAAAAAATAGAGTTTTTAGAAAAGGCAACGGAAAATAATCATTTTTATAGTTTCTACCACACATATTTTTTATTTCCCATACTAATGTGATTTCTTCTGAAGCTAGATTCGGGCGAGAAGAAACTCTGTAAAGAATGATTGTATTCTAGTAAAAATACTCTAAAAAAGTTTCATTCACATTAAACTAACTTTGGTTCTTCTTGTTCATTGCTCTTAAATCTTTCATAGTTGCTTGTGGTAATATTTTTTTATTAAATTTCAATAAATCGGTTATGTTATAGTTAGATATTCTATTAAAGATTACTAAAACTTTCCTGGAGAATCGAATCAGACTCTCAACTACACTAGAAAGATGAAATTCAGATACTGCCATAGGCTCTATCCTTGAGTGGATCGCATATAATACATGACATAGTTGGTGGTAAGGGTAGTTTAGTTTGTTATCTCTGGGTATCCTGACCTCTTAATTATTTTCATTACATAAGCCCTGGATAATTCGTGGACCATGTATGATTTTTAGAACATAGCACAAGTTAAACGAAATTGGAATTTATTCCCCTAAAAAGAGCTACTTCTTTTCTTTCTTTTTTTTTTTTTTTTTTTTTATTTATTTTAAACCCCGTTTAATGAAGTCTTTAAGCGATGGAAGGTAAGGTTGGACATTTGCCATTACTCATGTCTATCTATTTCTCGAAAAATTAGGGAGATTTTTATTCCGTATTCCTTATATTTTCACTAAATGTAGGATCCTAATCAGCATGCTATTTTAAAGGGGATTCCCTAAGATGTTGGACTTTTTTGAATAACATTTCTGGGATGTGGAATGCATTTCACCATTTTCCTGTTCGGAAGTATAGCCACAAATTACTTGGCATCTGGAGGAAAAGACGAAAAAGACAAATAGTCCGTTAAATATTATGATCTACTGAACAAATTGTCAGTCGAAGACAATCTCGTCATGATTCATCAGTTCATTAAGAGAAATCTACAAAATGCATACTTATTGAGGAAAGGGTGTGATATGACGTATTTCACAGCACTAATCTGATTTAATAGCGATTTTATCGACTTAGTTAGGCAGTAAATGACTGAGTTTAATAATATTATTATGTATCAATTAATTGCATTTATTTGTAAAAAAAAAAACCCAGAAAACTGGAAACTGACTCACTCGTAAATAGTCATATCAGTTTTCCTAATGAAACACTTAAGAATTTCGATTAATGATTGCAATGCTTTTTTCCGTAAGTTTTAATTAATCACTAATGTTATCTGTGCTGAATTAGCGATTTGTAATAGCTTAAATTTAGAATACAAATCCTATTCATTAAATTATTTGATTATTTTATAATTGCTACTGAATGAGTCACGTATTACTACTTATGTCATTGTTCGTTCCCCGATTTTCTAAACCATTAAAAAAAATATTTATGAGTTTCCAGTTTTGACTGTACCTTGTAGTCACGTACTATAATTGTTTGTTTTAAGATATATGTTATTCTTGTCGAAACCTGTAATTCCCACTTCTCACATCAAAACCAAGGCATACAAAGATTTTCATTTGAAATATTAAAATATAGGCAAATGTACCTAATTACTTGTGAATTCACACAATTCTTATCAAATACAAACAGTAAGTAGTTAGGCCTGTGATTATTTCTTAATTCTTCTTGTGATTATTTACTGTAATGTGGGACATAGAAAAAGTAATTCAGAAACATTAAATAAGGTGTAAACAAAAGAATTAAACAATAGAGTAACATTCTGTAACTTAACAACGATATAAATACATTTAAAAAAAATAAACTTATTAATAAACATTAAAAAATAGCTGGTCCTCACGCAAACTATGCTTCAATGGCACACTGCTGACGTCACCAATCATTCTATTCTCTATTACTCTCGAAATAAGAATCCTATATAACATTTTTATAATTTTAAGTAATACATAAGATGTTTATTGACACAATCGTCTTAAGTGAAAATCGCCCGAGTTGGTGTGGGGTCTTACTAAAGCTTGAAAATCAATGTAATACAATTAGCTCGTTTATTATTCAAGTTAAGGAACAATTTGTACATTAACATTTCTAACATACAAAATTCTTAATATGCTTGGCTATATGACATTTTAACCTTTGGCTAATAATTACGAATCTATAAGGGACACATAGTAACAGAGATAAAAGTTGGGATTTCCTCATTCATGTGTCTCACATTTTAGCAGATTTCCCTTAAGGGAAATCAGCTATTGAGGTTGTACTCAAGACGGAGTTTTCTAAATTTTTCTTCAAATGTCCATCGATCGAAAACGAGTAGATGACGAAAACGAGGTCCGTGCAAAACTGTATATATATATATATATATATATATATATATATATATATATATATATATTTGTCTGTTACCGCTCTAGCGGTCGCAATTTTTGTTTGATCGTTACCAAACTCGATATTTAGTCGTTTTATGTAAAAAGAAAGATCAAGCTCGTTAATGGATGAAATCGGACCAGTGGGAGGGGGGGATTTAGAGGGGAGGATTTTCGAAAATTCAAAATATCTCCGTTACTATACGTCGGATCGAAAAATTGTACAGAATCAATCTTTTTGCAAATTAAATTTTCTATAAATATTGTTATATACATTTATTCTCTATCTTGAATATTAACTGAGATATTTGCATTTGTATTCGGCGTGTGGTCGGCTATGTTCGGATTTTCCGCCGAGAGGTCTGGCGGCCGTTTCTGTAACTATTTGTCCCTCGTGAATAGGTATAGAGGTTTCTTCCTGCTACAGTTGTTATTAGGCAGATTTCTCTATTGTAAAACTTCACGTGGGAAATCTGCTTAGTTTACGCAGCCCTGCGTGACGGACTTTTATTTTTTCTTCTTTATTACTCGTAGTAAATAAAATAGGAATTGAAATTTTTATTGGACATGATACCTTGAGTGTGGCTGTTACTCAAAGAAATATTTGATGAGTAGAAGTGGTGGGTTATTAAATGCAGAAATAAAATAAATTCAAATAACTCAGTCATATTCCAGTTACGAAAACAGTATGCTGAACAATTATTGTAGAACATTAAATGCATAACAAGATTGGGTCTTTTACTGAAATAACGGATATATTTCGAATTTCCCTCAGTCTAAACCTCCTCGAATATGCCCTTCAGTTTCTCATACCCATCCGAAGAAATTTGCTTGTTTAGCAGCACTTCGTAACGAATTTTTTTTAGCATATTTCCCCTAAGGGAAATCAGCTATTGAGGCCTTACTCATGTTTGTTATTCCAGAAGATATTTTTACTTTTTAGTTGATTAAATATATGGAAACAGCAATAAGAGGTCTATTGATTCTATATTCATTTTTAGAAATATACAAGTAATGAAGCTTAAAGTATTTTTTTTTTTTTTGTGGTGACTACTAAACTCTTATTTAATAAACTCTGTAATATCTAACTTCATCTTGAATAAAATATTCTAAGTGTATTTTATGTTTCCCTTCGTTTTAGCACTAGTTTTTGTTTTGAAGGATTATTTTTGGCAATATACTTTATATTTTTACAGGAAATGCATAATTCTTTCTTGATATAGAGATATGAATAACTGGATGATTTGCCTCATTTAGATTAACCAAGGTTAGAGAGAAGGGTCAATTACAGTCAGTATAATATAGATATCTAGGTCACCATTCGTCTAATAAACCCCCACTTGCTAACAATGTGCTCAAGGTTTTTTATGAATAGGCCAAACTGAGGAAATAATGCTTCAAGTCTCTATAACCTTTCTCCGAAAATACAATGCTTCTCCATCATTCTTCCTTGTAGGCCTTGAAAGTGTCCGCTGACAATTAAACCATTTGAATTTTTAAGTTGCTAATAACATGCCGAATAATGAGACTAGATTTTAGAAAGCTGTTGGTATTCTTTTCACTTCTTCTTTTATAAATTCCCAGAATCTATCGCAATCAACGTTATCTTGTAAATATAATGCAGCAAGCACTAGATATGTGTTACTATATATTTATACATCTTTCCATTAATGTCCATCCACCCTCAGAATCTCAACAGGTTCTCCTGAAGCCTAATTCTATATTCCCTAATGCGGTTAATCCATCCTTGTGTACATTTTCATCGAATTGTACATTTTCTTGGTGTTTCTGCTAACCAAGATCCACGAATCTCTGTAAAAATAGATTGACTTCTATTTATAAAAAAATTATACCGTAGAGCTGCATACACTAATCAGATTTCCCACTTGTTGAAATAACACTTCGGCCATCTCTTCTAACCATCTGTGATACATTTCTCCCGTAGTAAGGAGCATATGTAATCAGTAATTGAAATGCATCCTGGACATAAAATTTTTACTGACTCAGTTGTTTAAAGTAAAAATTAGACGATTAGAAGTGGGGTTTTCTGAAGGTTGAAAACTCACTGCACAAAATTCGCTTCGTATTCCAGCTAAGAAACAAAAAGTATAGACCAATAATGTTGAATATAAATGCATGACGATTGCTTCCTTAAGATTTATTGAATCGCAGAAGTATTTCGTCCCGCCCCTCTAAACCCCCCCCCCCTTTTCCTGGACAAATTTCAGTCATTAACGAATTTTAATTTTAAAACGGTTAAATATCGAGTGTGGTAAATCATGGCGTCATCATCACATTAACATAGTTGCATCTACCCCACATACCTGCGAGTATATACGTCTGACAGCCCCTTGAGAACGTCTTCTAATGTCCATCGATCCTACCCGGGAGATGACAAAATGAGATTCATTGAAAACATTGTGAACCACTTATTGGAAACTAATACACCAAATATTGTTTACATTGAAGTTTTACTGTGTGAGATACATGCATTCTAAGATTTTGGGACCTTGATTCGAAAATGTTTAACTGATCTTTACCATACCCGATATTTAACCTTTTCAGTCCTTATTGGTTAATGGCTGAAATCGGACAAGTAAAGGGGAGGGGATTATCAGGAGTAGGATTGAAAAATGTTATAGAGCCAACCTTGGTAAACCTATGCTGCTCTACAATTGCGGTCCATGTATGTTTTCATACTCAAATATTGAGCGAGTTATGCGTAATTTATTGTTTTCAGCATTTACGTATACTGCGACTTTTACTCGTCGAATTTTTATTCAGAAATAAAGAATATATGGTGAGATGAGATCACTAGGGTATCTACCAGCAAGTGGGAAATTTGCTTAGTTTACGGAGTCTCTTCGTGACGGACGTTTTATGTTTGGAACGGCTACAAAAACCTCAGTAAATATTATTACTTAAATTGAGGCGTTTGGTTTCAAAACCAGGTACATCCTTTTTTTTTCAAAAACATTTTTTTTTTAAATTTTTCATAAGTTTTTTATGCCGGAAATGATGTATTGGACGCGTTTGTTCCAAAACCATCTAGATCCTTCCAAAATCAATACCGGCAGATAATGAAAAAAATGTGTTAAATTGATTTTTTTAAAAAATGAAATCTATTTTGATCAGTCCTGAAAATTTTTTGATAATGGATGTACCTGGTTTTGAAACCAAACGCCTCAATTATTAGAAAATATTGTGAATCCGAGTAGCCTAGCTATCATGACAGCTATCTTAAACCTTTTCACAAAGATTTTTATAGGCGTGGGTTAAAAAGAATATTTATTTGAATTTGACGTCGCATGAATCTGTGCCTTGGGTAGTAGAATGCGAGTCCTAGTTAGCTCGATTCGAACCAGGTTTACTCGAACGGTCCATGAATGAAAAAAAAAAACTATAACTATTAATATAATTTTCAACAACCTCAGTCACTTAGTCATTTTTGGGAAAATAGCCGATACTTAGACAACCTTCGAGTTTGCGGTGTTACAACTTCCCTTTCCCTCCCTACTTATATATTTCCTTTGTAGGCTCACCTACCGCATGGAGAGTTTTACACGGTTCGATATCAACACATGTTTCATGGTTTTTGCTGTGGAGCGTGAGAGCGGGCCTACCTATTGTAGCGTAGCGCCTCCTCTCCCATCAGTCTCTCCAGTTTTCTCCTATGATTCACCCACCATCTAGTCCTTGCGTGTCTTTTGCGGTCTCCCATCGACTAGTCCCTTCGACTGCCCACCAATTTATTCAATTACTCTCCGAACCCACCACAAACCCTATTTCTTTCCATTTTTCTATTAATACATACATACGTGTATGTGTGTGAGTGTTCGCATATATATATATATATATATATATATATATATATATATATATATATATGTATGTGTGTGTGTGTGTGTATCCGCTTACCCCTAAGACTTTCCTGATTAACATGTTTTCCAATTAAGAGCCGTCTGAGACCAATCCTTCCTCAAAATGCTCATTTTCATAAGGTCTTTATTAGAATATTGTTTCTTTGTACTTACTCGACGCGTTTTGAGCCTGTTCTCATATAAATGTTTGTGTGCGTGTGTGTATGTCTACACGCATTCTTTTTATGGCTGGCATTATAGACCTTGTGGGACTTTAGCCGCAGCCGAACTGGACTCAAGGGGTTAGCGATCAGAGTTTTTACTTCGTGAGAGATCAACTAGTCGTACAACCTCCGTTAACCAAGAAGGTCCTAGTGTGAGATGTCCCCAGTAGACTGACATCATTATCCCCGGGAAGATGTGGGGCAATGCAAACTACGGCCAGTTTGCTAGTCTAAGGGGCTAAGAGTCGCAATGTCCTTTGTCATACCAATGGGCTGTCAGGATGATTTACTCACTAGACTACCGCAGTGGCACCAGCACTCCCTGCCTTTATTTGAGAAATAATTTTCAATTCCCAAAGTATAAAACGTTCGAAGATTTGTGAGAATATATATTTTTTATATATATTTTCTATTTAAGCTAGAAATCCATGTGTATATACACTTATATTCTGACTGTTAAAATAAAAAAAATTTCCGGCTTAGTAAAATTGCGCTATCATTTTCATTATTTTCAATGTGAAATGATTTGATCAGATGTTTTATTTCCTTAGGAAGAATATACTCCGTTTATATTAGCGACTAACAAGAAGTACTGTGTGGATACACCTGGAATCTCCAGAATTTCAAATAGAATTTAGTCATTGATCCTTCATTTAATAATCTTTCTTTATAGTTGTTATCGTACCACCCTTAAATTTCATTTGAATGTTAGCCATTTAGCAATTTAGAAGTAGCTTTAATATAGAACATGGTATAACAATTCAGGAATCCTGATTTAGTAGTGAAAATGTCGTGTTCCAATTTCAGTTCTGATTGGGTCGCTCGCGAAAAAAATATCAACCAAGACTGTTATGTAAGAAAATAATCCAGGTCATACTGAAGGAAATCCTGGCAAGTTAATTTATATTTATTAATTTAAAAGTATAAACTTTATTATCAATCCAAAGGAACTCCAAGATATCTGAGTAGCTATTACTGCAGCTACTAATTCAGCACAAGGAGTTCCCACGCAAATCAAGAACAAGCGTAAAATAACAAAACATAAAACTTAGTAGCCATAACAAGAGCAAGATAATATTAGTTATGGGCAACAATGCTTGCTTACATTTGTATGAGCCATTTTACCGTTGTCTATTACTTTATTCCATTAATAAGAGGAAGAAACACGCAACTAGTAAATTTTACATTTGAGAAAAAATAATTACAGGATATGCATGAGAATTTTCCTGAGTCGTTATTTTCATTCCCTTGCATATTTCTATCGAAATTATATTCTGAAGGTTACTGCTAAGGTTTCTTATTAAGTAAGTCTTATCGAAGTATTTCCCCTCATGGAATATGCGGCTAATGTTTGTAGGTATTAATTTTGCTGGATCCCAATATAATATTTGTAGCTAAAGCCTTCACGAGTATGGGAATTTTTGACCGCCCCATTGTAGATGTTGGCTCTTATTGAATATTATTTTTCGGATTATCTGCCAGTAGCGGAATATCTTGAGATATTACCAATTCACCACGAACTCCCATATCATTCATATTTAAAATATTAATTATAAGATTTTTTAAAAATTATAATATTTTGGTTAGGTGCTTTCAACAGTCTCCAAGATCATTCAATGCTCTCCTCTTAGTAATATCATTATCATAACAAGCCCAACATTGATAATCATGATAAATAAATAAAAACGAAAAATGTGAGGATGAATGATAGTTTAATAGTATCGTTTTATAATACGGAACTATTATGAACTATGAACCTCATTGTTCACAAAACCAAATTCGAGATTATCAGTGGTAAACTGTCCAGAGCTGTTCATTTGCTTCGTCTACACTCAGCGTTCCTATTTCGTTGGAATGAGAGGTTTTCTCCCAATGGTATATATACTACAATATATTACTGGAAAGTCGAATTAAGGCCGTTCATAAATTTTCGATGTACATAGAAGTGAGGCTACAGAATATTTCTCCCACCGAGTCAATATGGGAGCATTCATTTTGAATTCCTCTACATTGATCTTTTACTTTATCTTCGAAGAATCCCTGATATAACTGTGCGTAATAGCTAATAAGGAAGGATCAAACCTAATAATAGTTAATTCTCATTAACCTTTCCTATTCTCCAACTCTAATCCTTTCGCAAATTCGGATATATCTTATCCATTAACAAACCATTTTCGACCTAGTCAGTTATATTCTATGTTTATGTCGTATTTATTTTTTAAATGAAGAAATACTTTCATTTTTTGTTCATAATCAAAACATTAACGTGATATAAAGTAGATAATTGGAATAAAACATTTTAGCAAAATAAATAATTATTTTATATTTCTGAAAAACTTTCGTATTCGAAATGTTTGTTGTTTTCTATTCATTTCCAAAAAAAATGTTATCTATTTTCCATGAATTTTTTATTGTCAAGCAATGAAAGATTTATTTTGTCAAGCCAATGTAAAAATACTCCCAAGGATATGCATCATAAATTAATGGCCCCGAAACGTTATGTTCTGAATATTCTGATTTAAATAGTTTGTTTCGTGAGAGGGATTGAGTTAATCAGTATCCCGTTTCATAATTTAACCCCCTAAGTAATAATTACTCAGTATTTCCATTCCATCATTCACGCCCTGATTAATACTCGGAATGATGAAACACAATATATAACTTTATCTCCAAGAGAATGAGTCTAACCACAACGTCTCAGTTTTGGTCGTATTTTCAGTTAAAAGTTGCCAATTTCTCTGTAAAACTTGCCTTACAACTTATTTCCGTACCTCTTCATTTTTCTTCTTTGAAAGTCAAGTTATTAAAAAAAACATTCTCTTCACCATATGGCTTTAGTAAATTAACGCATTTGCTGTATGCTTTCTTTCGCTATAGAACCAGTAAGTTACCAGCAACCCCAATTGCATTTGATCTTCAAATCACAATCAAATTAGAAAGTGTTAGTTGACGTTTTACCCCATGCTTGTTTCTAGAATTCTGCCCCATAACGTTAAACATTAAAATTCCAGTACAATGTTCTTGATAATACTGCAGTCTGTTTTAGTTCATTCTGGATTCAGAAAATAGATTAGCTTCATTATGATAATAAGCAATTATCTTTTGTATTCAACTGGATTATATGAGCTTTTTTTTTTTTTTTTTTTTTTTTTTTTTTTTTTTTTTTTTTTTTTAATAGAAGATAAATATCTCAAATAATTTACAAGATTCATCAATTAACTATGTAATATATATATATATATATATATATATATATATATACACACACACACACAAATATGCGAGAGCGACAAAGCCTGATAAAAGACATGAACATTGTCTACAGAGGATATTAATAATATGTTTGGATGGTTGCCTTTTCTAGCCGGCCTTTTCATGTCGGCATTTTTCACTACATATACTATATAGTGAAAAAGGATCATATTTATATTAGATAAAAACGAAGAAGGTTATTTTGTGATCTAGAGCCTACGTTTTCCCAGCGCCCACCTATTTAGTTATTATTTATGCTCATGTAAATAGCACAAATTTACCGACGAAGGAAATCTTGAATGAGTTCACAGTTTCATTTTCTTTCTTTTTGAATAGAATAGTTTTTACTTCATACTTTCTACGATATATTTTCCATGTGCATTTTGAACGTTTACATATAGTTATTACTGTTATCTTTTGAAGTGTTCTAGTTATGTACATGGAAACACGTTAATGAGTAGTTTTCCAATTCAAGTTCCGGGTGGTATTTCCATTGCCAGGAATGTAATGACTTGAAACGTTTTTTATTCGTTTGCAGAGGTAATTTGGCAGGTGGTGGCTGCAGCTGCTAGCCACCCTCTAAAATATTGTGCTTATCATCCCTAACCTATAAACCCTTGTGCTACAACTTCTTATCCCCTTCAAAAGTATTTTCATGTTCGACCCAAAAATTAGCTTATGTTAACATTAAGGATCTTAAATTCTTCTTAGTTTCGCGGTATTAAGGTTCCTTTTTGTATTTTAATTGCTTCTTTTTTTCCTGATGAATGCCATGTGGCACAAAAGAGTTATTTAGAGCTGCCCTTCCACCCACAAAAAGGTTCTTATTGTTGCAAACTACTTTTCTGTTACCCTTTCATGTTCACACCTTTAGGATAATAATTGTCTTTGAAACTCTAATTTCAACGGCCTCCCCATTGCGGAAGGGTCGGTTTCAACGAATACATAGAGGAAATAAGCACTTCATAACCGGAAATGCCCCTGAAAAGGTGGTAGGTAAGCCACCAAACATGTAGGGCATTTTGAATAAAATCTGTTGAATGGCATTTTTATTGGTGGCCATGGCCACTAAACTACGAAGAATACAGAAATAAAGATGTGCAACCGATATTAGTTTGTAATATTTTTAAACATTCCCCGAACCAATAACATACTTTAACAAAAGTAAATGTAAGAACTGCCATTACTTAAGTAAGAGATTGAAAAAAGTACTGTGTCCAATATAATTGTTTTTTTGTTTGTCTTTTTTTTCTTTTTTTTTTTTTTTTATGTTTTCTCTTATTTTCCCAATTATTGTATTCCTTTCTTTTTCCAATAGTTTTACATGTTCTTCATAGTTCCATGGCAAGGGGCATGAAACTAAGAAGAACATATAAAAAATATTGGGTCTAAAATAAGAAGAAGATTTTTACATAATACCAGTGTGTGTATTTTAGAATTTTGTTTGTCCTTTACATGGCTGAAACTGTACCTTATTTTATATTGATAAGCCTACATTTCCCTACATCTTTCTCTTAATTCATTCGTGATTACTAGATTAGTTTTAAAAGTTAGATAGCTTCTTTTCTAACAAGCTCCTTATAACTATTATCTTTCATTTGTTGATCTAATATCGGTTGATTAATTATTTAAGTAAAGTTTTTACAAACAATTATTAAAAATATAATGCTGTCATGGGTTGTATCCATTTATGGATTTATGATACCATGATCCCTGTTTTGCCTCTTCTCATTATAGAAAAAGTCCGTCTTGAGACAGGAAGGTTCTAGGTCATGGGCGGACAATGTTTTTAGTAATGTTATTAGTGTACTTGTGAAAAAATAATGTCATATAAATACTCATTACTATTTTAAGAATGATTATTATAATAATACCTTTCCTATAATTCTCCACTTTCTAATGAATTTATATGAATTGGGATGACAATAACAATAAAAGAACCTATTCAGGATCCTGAAACGACAGTTTCCAATCAAACTAAATCATTAGTTACAGCTGAACAAGCAGAGTATCTAAAATAACATCCCTGTAAAATACTATTAACATGCTGTAGGCTGGCTCGACCAATCGCTGGGTGGCACCTTTTCACCCGCTTACAGCTGATTCATTTCCTGACACCTGCCGATAATCATTAACACCTTCCCCCAATGTGCAGGGACGTTAGGATTATTCGAGGAGACCGGCCCTCAATGCGTACCAGACCATACTTAAATTAACGATGTCGTGTCGTGTTTAGTCATCAATTATCAACTGACGACATTGTATGACTACCACGACCGCTTTCAGTCTTTGTTCTCACAGGCTAATATGCAATTGGAATTCTAAAACTTTAAAATAATATTCTCTTGTACGTTGAAAGTCACTTGAATTACCGTACACTGTAAATCGCTTGACAGTATAAGTTTAATACTCTCTTCGAAGTCATATTTATGAAAGTTATAAAAGGAAATATGTAATGAGAATCCAAACGGTCAGTATGAGTCTTGAACAAAAATTCAATGAATTCATTTTGAAACTGAGTTTTTATATTCTCAGAATCAAAGTCCCAAATTACTTAAAAAGTTAGGTAGAGCCAATTGGTAAATCGGAATAAAGCAAGACTGAAACGTCACTCAGAGGACGGAAGACAGTGATCAACATAAGCTACAAAAGTAATAATTATTAAAATGATATGCGAAAGTAAACGATGAAATAACTTGAGTTGGGTATTTTGCTTAAAACAAAGCACGTACAAATTAGAATATAGCTAAGATACACAAAGGTTCCTTAAAATTGTGATATGTTTGTTTACATTTAAAAATTTGAAATTTTACTGTGTAATTAAAACTATACACAGAAAAACTTAACTATAACACAATGAAATGTTCTCGACATGGCAATAGTAATAACATGACTACTATTATCAAACAAAATAAAGTTAATACGATTGAAACTAATCGAGTAATAATAAAAAAAAATTCAGTTATCAGAACATAAGTTAGTAAATTCTTTTTAAATATCAAATTGTCCATTCAGGTTCAATGTAATGAAAAGAAACTTTACTAATATTCTGTTGTTCTTGTAAAAGTATTAGGGTTTTTCAAGATGTTCATACAATGTCAAATTTTTCAGAATAAACAAATAAATTAAGGTCAATGAAATTTTCATGTTACAGAATATGAACACATGTATCAAATACTATCCTCCAAATATATAGTGGAAATAATGGAACTAGCATTTATTTCAGTTAGGGGAGATAGGGTTAAAAACTATTAATCTTATTTTTTTTTTATTTAAGGTGCAACAGAATAAATCATGTTAATAAGTTAAAAATAGATTAGGGTTGGTGCATCTTCCAAATAACACCCCTCCCCCCCCCCCCCGCCTACATAGGTCTATACAAATAGAGATTTCTCTGCTTTCAAAGCATCTAGCTTTATATTTGTAATGTATCATTCGCAGAACCTGTAAGAAACGAATTGTTCATCCTTTCATGGGCATATCGAAATTTGGTTGCATCTCGGGGAATTGCTACAGATTAATAACTGCAAATCGCTTGACAGTATAAGTTTAGTACTCTCATCGAAGTCTTATTATGAAATTTAGCCTCCTATTTAGTTTAGAATGCTAATCCTGTATGTAATTTTTTGGCCATTGCTTCGAATTTTCATAATAGAGCTCTCATAATGACTAGCTATGTTTTTTCTAATTTTCTGAATTTCAATAACATTAAATGATCTTCTAGGAATAGCTAGTTTGAAAAGATTAATTGTTCTTAACAATGTCCTCATTTCCAAAACGTGGGACGTACCTATGCATTGTATAAAAATATCGGAAAAAATAATGTATAAACCATTTTTTTCTTATTTAGTCAGTCATCCTTTATTTACCGTTTTTATTGCATAACCATTTACGGATCATTGACGTGAATATTTGTTTGCTTCACTGGAGCCTGCATCTAGAACGTTTTGAAAAGATCTTTAGTATAGAAACCTGTAGTACATGTTTTCTCTTAACTGTGTAGAAGAGGCAACTCTTCTCATTTTTTTTTCTTTACGTCGTATGTATGCCACTGTGATGTTCTAAGATTAATACTAAAGGTCCATCGATTTGACAAAGTTTGTTTAAATGCTAGATTAGGCACTTGGATTGCAGTCAGGGCGCAAGTTACGAGTGTATAAAATAATTATTTTGTGTCTTATCGGTGACTTGGGTAATATGGTCTATTCAAATGTTATATTTACTTAACATATTTAAATCGTATAATTCAGCTGCTATCCTGGAAATGATTTTTTTTATTGCATCACGTTGTTAGTTGAGATATTACTGAATAGTGCATTATAAGACATTTACATGGTGACCTATTTTGGTCTTACAAATTACCTAAACAAGTTGGATATTGTATTACGTAGTTTACAGATCTAATCTCGGATTTCAGAATGCTCTTTATAATTCCTTCCGGGAGCCAATTATATGCTTCTAAACTCGGAACAAGTTTTAAAAATGCAAACGATTGATTTTCCTGGAGCTTTTTTTGGAGAAACTTAAAGATTCATTGTACTGGAACGAGCAAGTTCAATTAAAATTCCAGAAATGAGGCCGTCATGCAACCTTTATGACTGTTGTTATCTACTTTTATACATTTATTTCTCTTCCTTTTTACATTTTTTTTTAACATTATATGTTGATGGGAGTATCCAAATATGTACAAAAGCATAGGCAAGTTTTGCGTCAGACGTGCTTTTTATTTTTTTCCTTACATTTAGTCAAAAGAATGACCATTTGGCTATTTATATCTTTAACCTCAGAGTTAAGACGTAACCTTACAGTTGCAAGATACATATCTTGAATCATTGTAATTTTGAACGAGAATGGTAATTAAATTTATTAGTGTTAGAGTAATGTTTTGATTTTGGATGTTTTGAAAAAATTTTTTGTCAAAGTAAAAAGTATTCTAGTCATGAATAAAACGTACTGATACAATTCAACTATAATTAAAATCTCTAAAATAATAATACGTTTGTTCAATAGACCAGAAAGTCTTGCTTAGCTAAACGGTTTTGGCTAGTGATATGTGGCCATATGGCCTCTTACTTTCTTGCTTTCTATACCAAAGTACTGCTTTTTAAGGAATTGTACAGGTCTCTAACGATATTAAGTAGGCACCAGGTATGTGTGTGAGAGAGAGAGTCAATATTTTAACAACTATTTTAGGTAATAATTCGCATAAATGTTATGAGAATGCTATGATAAATTACTTTTCTTATCAGAAGAAAAACTGTTTTTGAAAGAAGAAAAAAAGGTTGAAACTGTTGGTCTAAATCAATATCTTCTTTTGTGTCACAGTATTAATCAAACCTATTTTCTAAAGACCTGGATTAAAAAGCTTCATTTATCTCATTTTCCTTGTCCCATATGGCAATTTTGCGTATAATATTCTAGTGGTATTAAATGTTATCTGTATGATTTAGCAAATGTATGCCTTACTATTCAACGATTATTTTTCAGCAAGATGTGCAAGGCAATTGGTTTCGATAATTTTATCCATTGTAAGAGAAACATTTTACAATTCTTATCATTCTGATGAAATTTCCTATTTCACGCTTTGACTGTTTCAGAGAAGTTTTAATGATACCGAATTTATGACTTCCCTTAGACACCACATTGCAATAAATTTGTGTGAATATGATTTAAACATTAAGCAGAATATTTAATGTTTAGTGTTCTCATTAATACCAGTTTAGGCCAAAACAAAACAATACAAATAATTGTGTTATTATTAAGTTACATGTAACTGTAAATCATTTGTAATAAATAACGTGGCGTCCATGAGGGATTTTACAATTCATGAAATAATAACGTATAATCTTTGGGATCAATAAAACTAAAATTGCTGACCATACAGCGTTAAATGACCAGTATATACATATTCATTCGGATGGATCCACGAGGTAGGATTGGTGAAGGTCGAAAACATTTCTAAAATTCGTGCACTGAGTAGGTACAACCTGATCAGAAATAATAACTGTACCTAGATGACATAGAGGCATCTGTGGTCTCTCAAAAAGTCTTCGTAATATTGGAAGTAGAGCCCTAAAGAGTTTTATATTCATCAAACAGAATATTATTAGAGCTATTAATAAGGTTGAAGGGGGTAAGACAATTTGATAAAATCCTTTAAAGACATACTGAGTTAATCCAACCCGGAGAATTGAGACAGTTCCTCGGGATCCGAAATTGGAAACGGCTTGCTCTGAATTAATGAATTTTGATTTATGAGATAGGCACTGACCGAGTAATGCATGGGAATCATTACAATATTTTATCTATATAATTGATATCACATTTCTCGTTTTCATATAATATTTGGCACCTATTTAGGCTGATTTAATTGAAAATTCCTTCATACAAAATGCTTCCCTTAATCCGGCCCAGTTTCTCTCGAGTGAAATCTTGGAGCGCATCTTCAGGGCTCTAATAGCTGAGAGTCCTAGCTCAATCTAACGGCTTATTCTGCCACTATGTAGTTATGATGGTAATTGTAGGCAGTACAATACTGAGGGGGTAGCACAGCGCCTCAGGAGTCTTGCCAAACACCCTCATTAACAATACCCCGTCTCATGTAGGCCCTAGTATTCTATACATATATTGTGCTCTTGGGCCTTCATTGTCAAAATTTCCTTTTAATTTTTTGTCGCTACGAAAATTGGTCTGCTCTATGTCGACATCTTTATTCAGTCCTTTTAAGGGGGAAAAGCTATTTTTATTTTCTTTTTTTTTTTTTCTTGGTGTTCTCAATAACTTAACTACACTCTTAGAAGAAAAGGTATAATGGGGAGTTAGAAATGCTTTTAAATTCCTGTCGACGGCTTCTTGAAGTAGGTTATACTAACAGTTTTATTTTCCCTCTTGTATAAAATGGATTTAATTCTGAAAATTCTGTTCTTAATGGCTTCTTTTCATTTCATCCTTTTATAAATTGTTGACAGAAGGTAGCTAGTCAGTTTGAAAAGATCAAAACCTCATTAGCATATTCTAATGTGACCAGAGCCACAAGACGTTTCCATTTATTCGGCCTATACCAATAAAACTCTTCCCCCCACCCTTTTAAATTTTGTGTTGTAATTAGTTCTCTTTGTTATTAAAGTTTATTGTGCCTTAAAGCTATTTCAATTTAGTAATAATTACTTATAATGTATGTACCTCAAGTAGAATGGAAGAACTCATTTAAGTTTGTGTGTCGTCAAACTATGAATTATATTAATTCATTGCTACTCACTATTTGTTATATCTAAAACACAATCTGTTTTAAAGAAATTTAATATTTCAAAATTATTTTCAGGAAAGCCAAATATATTTATTTTTTCATTAAAAACATGTCTCTTTGGTGTTGTCTAATATTCCATATAATCGGTTCACATTTAACCTGTGTAGCTCTTAAAAGACTGTGTTCTTCAACATTATTCTTGTTTCCTTAAATCACTTATCAAACTTTACGATTTTTAGTTATTTAATAAATGTGATCACATTACGTTGTACCTCTAAAAATGAATGGCTAAAGAGAAGACCATAAAAATGTCGAATCTCTTTAGTTAGGCTTCCCTTACGCACAGATGTTTACAAATATACCTTAATGTATCAGTGATCTAATCAGTTAATCGAATAGTCCTAGATCAATCCACTATATTTCCCATGTCGCAAATAAGGAACATCTGAACAGATCAGAAGACTAATTACACTATGTAGTCAGAAGAATGTAATAGTGGCAATAACATGGATAAAGGGACACTCCGGAAATTTAGGAAATGACACAGCAGACCAACTTGCAAATACAGCTTCAAGAGACGAAACGATACCTATTACATACTCTAAACTGACTAAACAGACCATTAAAACTATTTTGATAGACGAATCTTATAAAAAATGGGACGAAAGATGGACAAACACTACTAAAGGACGACAACTACATAAGTACATACCAACTGTATACCAGAGACAAAAAATAACACTTAGCAATTCTAAACAAATACAATTTATATCAGGACATGGATCTACGAAGAGTTACTTATACAAATTTAAACTAACAAACACAAATACATGTAAATGTGACAATGAGACTGAACAGACATGTGACCACCTCTTATATGACTGTACATTACTTGACGGACCAAGAACAAAACTCATCAAGTATATTACTTTACAAAACGGAACTTGGCCGAAACCGAAACTTTTACTCAAATTCAACAAGGGATTTAATGCATTTATTCAAGATTTGGACACCATTTTGTAGATATACACCTATTGTTGTACACATATGTAATGTTACATATGTTTTAGTTTATTTTTTTTTGTTTTTATTTAATTAATTTATTGTTCTATAATGTTTACAATTATTAAATAAGAAATATTATAATGTAATGCTGAAAAGTGTGTAGTACCCAATGGATGGAGCACACAACATTTAAATAAATTCCCACGTTAGAGGGATACTCTGCGTGGAAAACAGGGGAAAAAAAAAAAAAAAATACTTTGGTTGGAAAAATCGGAAGTTCTTCTGTTGACTGTCACTTTTTTAGGATAACGACAACCGTTTTTCGACTTGGCCTTTTTTAATCGACATTGTTTATAAATAAATCATCTTATTATCAAAAAATGAAGTTATATAAGGAGAAGACAATTAGTTATTTATATAAAATAAAATTTTGATTCCTCTCTATTTGCTAATAAAAATTATAGTTGTAATAAATGCATAATGGAGCTACTTATAGTAAGGAGAAAAGGACCTAATGAAAGAGTACTTCATGTTTAATGCTGCTCTGCATTATTATTAGGACAATGAAGTTCGGACTTCACCATCACTTTGCCTGGAGATGATTACATGCTGCCTTCCCATTGATTTTCTTATTATAAAATTTGTTACTCAACCTATTTTTGGCCTTTTCGCTACATTATTTATAGCCTTCCAGAACGGTTCGGTTAAACAGTTCAACAGGTTATTATATTTCCTTCTGGTCTTGCCTGTCCAGAAATTTGTTTTCATATATTGTGTAACATTATTATAGAATGTAAGTTTTTTCCGCCTTTATCGATTACAAATAATATTAAACGATTTACAAATAGGCAAAAAGAGTTTATTTTGCGTTAAATGTTTGGTGTGTTGGACACAAATATATTTGTTTCATATATCCAACAGAAAGCTCATTTCGTATATTAAAATTATAGTCCTTTTCATAACTTGATATGGTTAGGGATCCTGTGAGAGTTTTATTCATCATTTTATTCAAACTTTAAGATTGAGATTAAGAATGGTCCTTTTGTTTCTCGTGTTAAGAACAACAGTTTATAAATGTTACACCACATCCCTTTTACTTGTTACAGTTATGCCCTTATTGTCTTTTCGAAGATCAGTGAAAAAGACTATTAATTGTCTCAGGAAAATTACCACTTTAATGCCATTTCAAAGGGCGTTTATTTTATTTTTTTGGCAACTGGGGAAGATATTAAGGGTTCTTCCAAATGAGACATAGGTTGCTTTATTGGTTTCAGCAAAGAAACTACTGAAAAATTCATGAGGGCTGACTTCATAAATTCCTTGATGGCATTTTCTATAATGACTCCAATTTTAAAACATCTGTCTCATAAAATATTAAAGAGTGAATTATGAGATGTAAATTAATAAAATGAGGCTGGTCGATATTAGACCTTTACTCGGGGTAAATAACATTAGCCTAATGATTAAGCTACTTTTAAGTTATTTTTAATGGATTGTTTTTAATCAATATATTATTTCTAGAACATTTATAAGAAATTTATTTACCCTGATCTCACTTAAGCTTTTCTTATATATATTAATTATACGTTATCAATATAAAGTAGCAAACCTAAAGATAAGAGTTCTTCTTATATTCCAGCCGTAGGAGTGAATCGGATTTTTTAAATTTTTGGTCACTAATATTTTTGTTTGTCATACATAGACAATTCTCCTTCGGTAGTATTCTCCTGCTTCTTCGTGGAGAGTCTACTACTGTGTTTTTTTGACATCTTTTCGAATATTTAACAGAAAGAAAAGGTTCTTTTTATTAAATTTTGGGTTCACTCAAATGTATTTTACCAGATTTCCCTTAAGGGAGTATATATTTGTCTGTTACCATTCTAGCGGTCGCGAATTTGTTTAATCGTTACCAAACTCGATATATATAAGCGTTATATGTAAAAAGAAAGACCAAGTTCGTTAAATGAAATAGGGAGGGGGATTTAGAGGGAGGAATTTCGAAAATTAGGAATATCTTCGTTATTGTACGTCGGATCGAAAAAGTGTAAAGAACCAATCTCATTGCAATTTGTATTTCCCATAAATGTTGTTATTTACTCCATCATGAATATTAACCGAGATATTTCACTTATTTACTTTTTGGCCTTCAGTAAACCCTCTCTCCTACTGACGTCATATTAACAAGATGCTGTGATATTATGAACCACTTTATTTTAAGCTTATATACCAAATATTGTTCTCAAGAGACCTTTATTATTCGAGATACATGCAAATTCGTTGTGTAAAGATATCAATTTTACGTTTTTGTTTCGAAATGTTTACTTGATCTATATCATACTCGATATTTAACCGTTTCAGTCAACACTAAGGATCATATTTGTTAATGGCTGAAGTTAGACCTGGATTAGGGGGGGTGGGGGAGTTTAGAAAAGGTGGGACTCGAAAATTCAAAATACTGTCGATATTGTGGGACGGATCGCAAAATGTTATAGGACCAATATTGTTAACATATTGATGCCCTACAATTGTTGAGCTATTCATTTTTTCGTAACTCAAGTATTCAGCGAGTTATTCGTACTCTTTTGTTTTCGGCCTTCGGTAATCCCCCCCCCCCAACCCACTGCTTCCTTTTACTCATCTGTTTTTTTTACATAGAAATAAGGAATATGTTCTGGTATGAGATCAAAAGTGTATTATACTAGCACTTGGGAAATCTGCTTAATTTACGCAGCCCCTGCGGGACGAACATTCGTACTTGGAGCACTTGTCATCGCCAGCTAATTAGATCTTACGTAAGAAATGAAACTACGATCTCTGTATAATATTGACAGCAGTCACATGGTGTGAAGTCTGCACAACGCTGTGTAATGGGGTAATGAATTTTCAAGCACTCTCTTTTAGTTCTCAAAGAAATGGTTCTATTGTGTAAATACTTCTCTTAATTAAGTGCTCTTGTTATCTTCAACAAATGTTAATCCATACATTTTTTTACAAATTCGTATGAATAGAGTTATCTCTATGTTAGTGTTCAGTCCAGATCTTCAAAATATATAAACCTTCTTCCGTATTGACGATTTAGGCTTATATATGATATCTATTTGTTTATATTACACCACATTTTTGGTTGCTTGCGGTTTCTCAATGCTCAACTTTGCCCATTAACACATTAAAATGGTATTTTCAATCAAATAAAGTAAAAACGTATTCCTCGTTGTTACGACACCTAGTAGTAACCATACCTTTAAGTTCTTTGTTGAGAATCTGCTTACTGGGAGTACTTGAATTATAATGGCGAAAGGCAGAGATAGAATAATTACAGAATCGAAGTTATGAATGTTAACCTAAACCTCCGCCTTCTTAAATCGTCATGGTTCTGATTTTGTGTCACGCTCTGATAATTACCATGCGGCTTAGGATTTGAGGAAATGGGGAACAGGTTTCAGATATGGTTATATTTATTCCTTGTTATTGGCTTTCTGCATGATTTTTGAAAATTTGATATTATCTTTTCCATTGATGTTACCTGTGTAAATGAAACTTCAAGGGTTATCTGAAATTCTATTTGCATATATATATATATATATATATATATATATATATATAATTTGAAAATGTTGTCATACTGGGTGAAAGAAAAAAACTTCTTTTCTTTCTTATTTATTTAAACCCCCAACGCGTTTCAACCTCTATAGTTCCTTATGAAGGGGTTCCTTTCTTTCTAAAATTAAAATTTCGAATTATTGTTAATTTTGAACACTCTATTTTCCAGTTCATTTCATATTATTATTCTCTTGCCTAATTTTTATGTCCAACATCTCCTTCCTAAACCTGGCATTTTCAGATTTTAACCACTTTTACGACCAACATTCAAAAATATCTTTATAAATTACATTAAACTTTGGTTGCATAACACAGGTCAATCTTTAAGAAGAGTTAACTAGCCAAGGACTATCTTGATTATAGATATTAATTGTGATTTCTTTTGGAAAAAAAAATTGTTTAAAACGATTGGAGATGGGACATATATGCTGATGATGGGAGTTGTACACACACACACACACACACACACACACACGCACACGCACACGCACATATATATACACGCACGTACGCGCGTGCGCGTGTGTTTTATACTCAATGATTTAATGTGACTCGAAGTAGTTCCATGAATTTCTTGAAGATTTCAAAATTTATTAAGGTAAATAACCTAAATGTACTAATTAGGATATATTTGTCAGGATCTAGTCTTGTCTAGTTATTATTTTGCTTACTGAAAAAAAAAAAAACTGTCATATGTCATTGCGCTAAGTCCACGGCCACTCAATGGCAGAGCACATATCTCTGTAGTACCTGGCGTTCCATCATTTCATCTTCCGAGCCTAATTTCTTCAATTTCAAAAGATTGATGATTTCATTGATCCAATGTGAGTGATGAGGCAATCAACAATACTGGACTTGAACAGGTATTCAATGTCTTATTTATAGACTTGTAGAAAGTTGACCCTTAATATTTTTGTGTTTACTATTAAGCTCAATTCTTGACCTTGCTCCATATTGTGCTTTTATGGACCTGGCCTTCGTATTTTTCACTCTCTCGACTTTCTTATGCTCCTGTTTTCTTTAGGTCTCTTGCGCCATCTACTTGTATATAGGGTTTCTAAATCGATTATTCTTAATCTTCAGTCTCTCTAAACTTGACTGATTGTTTATATATTATTAGTAGATAAAGCACACATATTAATGTAATATGTTTTACATTTCGGAAATCATTAATTGTTCTTAACACTTTTAAAAAATTTATCTTGACTTGAGCTGTACTTTTTAATCACAGGTAAGAATAAGCAAAGGCCTTTAAATATGTAATTGTGAAGGAGCGATACCTTTGTTTATTCGTGGCTGTGATCAGCTCCCTTCGCTTACCAGCACCTCAAAAATGGGTGCTTTTTAATCCCACATTTGTGTACCAAAAAGTTTAAACCAACCCTCACCTTCCAGGCTCGCCATTGAGTTCCTGCTATACCGAATAGTAGCATTTCGTTCCAAACTGAATTTGTATTCATGAGTAAATTATAGCTAATATGGTTTCATCATTGGTTGCTACTAGGTTTCTCGTAATAGCCGGGCCCTATTTGTAGCTCCATTTCAAGTGGGATTGGATGAACTGTGCTGCGGTTTGGCGAGGGTGGGAGATGTGAGGTGGCTATGGGAACTGACCGATGACCGATCTCTGGGCATTCCGAATCGTTCTACTTCTCGCACGATCTTCTTACAATCCAATCACAAATTATCTTTCTCCTCAATCTTCAATCTCCGAAGATAACTTCTAACATTTCCTTCAATTTATCCCATTGCCTTATCGTGTAGGCTTTTAGGTCTGCATTTCCTCTTCTTACGAATTCGGTGTGTCTGGAGTTTTTTAATCACAATTATCAACGATATCTGAAGGATAAGCAATTTATTTTTCACTGGTTTCTGTCCGAAGCAATTCTTTTACTAGGTATGCATTATTATTCTGGTAGTCTTATATTTACGTAGTATTTTCACGGTAACGAACAAGAGCATGCAGTGGTTTCCCGCTGCCTTTTACATCAGAACCTATCCTTATGCAGACTATCCAGCAATAAAGGCACTGAGAAGAAAATTCCATTCCCACCAATAATGGGCATGAGTCGATAAAATTCCATTCGAAGTAAGAGTTGTTAGATAGCCATCCTTAAGTTCTTGTGTGGCTAACTCATTGTAATATTAACTAATCAATTCTGGCTTGTCTGATTATTATTTCTTTATCAAACTTTATTAATGCTATTCATTTTTTTTGGCTAAATACGTTTTCTCTTCTAGATTAAGAAACCTTAGTACACCATGTCTGAAGAGGATGAGACACTGATTCACAGACCCCCCCCCCCTCTCCCGTCGGCAAACAAACAAACTGGCGGGACATCATCTCTTTTAAATTAGATGGAGTCCAATCTTAAATACTTATATAATGTAATATCGCTTTGCGACTTTACACTAAGACATAAATGTGACTAATGAGACGTGAAGGATCCTATTTAGTTGTGGCAGTTGCTGGGTTCAACAATGGATATGTTTGTAGGTCAGGCTGGGGGACACCTACTAGGCCAATGGCGATTTTACGGGGATTTAACATTGGATCACTTCATCAGTCCACCATCTCAGTCCCTACCTCCAACAACATACTCACTTCGAAATTGTCTCATTTCTATATCTATCTTTAATTATGTTGATTTAATAAATGTATGGTCATTAAATATTTTACAATTTCTAACCTCTTTATACATTTAGTTTCATTATTAATAGGAAACGTAAAATGTATCTCTAATAATTTGATTTAGCCTGTTCGTGGTTTGGATCACGTCGCAAAATGAAAGTTGCCAATTGGTATTTCCTCCCTGAATCATGGTCGTCTGATTCATTGGAATTTATGATTCATTGAAACACTTTACGTATTTACCCTTCTGTTATGCAACGGGACAAATATGAATTTAATATTTGTAGTGTATGTTGTTTTTTGTTGTATATCTATTAAATATTTATATTGAATATGTTCAAGTTACATTGTGTCTCCTCTCCTCATATATTTTGTTGCATCTGTAACGTAAGTTATTATGTTTTGTAAATTAAACCCTTTATAAATGCGTATAAGGTTGGAATAAGGAAAACACCGTGAAACTTGAATGTTTTACATTTGTCTTAGCACTTATTTTATACGTTCGACCCTGTATTGTATAGTTTATGAAATAAGTCACAGAAAATATGATAGATAGATCTAGTATTAACAGGATCAATGAGGACCAGCTGCACTTGGCCTTTGAAGGAAATGCTCTGTCAAAGATTGCTCTTGAAGGAAAATAGCTGTTTTTGCAATTCATCTCATATTAGGGTAGGCGAAACGTAGTTTGTATGTCTTATCTTCCGCGTTGTCTTTTGGGAATTTCCTAATTCAAGTTCAGTTAAAGTAGGTTTCGTGTAGTTATGAAACTTGCTTCCTCAATGCTTGACTCTTAATATTCAAAATTAAATAAAATTATTTATTAACGTCCAATTTTTGCAACTAAGGCTAATGTGGACGGGTTCTCTACAGGTTGCCACCCTTTTCTAGCCAGGGTGGGACTAAGGACTTTTTCGAGGTGATCCGGTGTGTTCACTCGTCAAAAAACTGATAACAAAACAAATATGAAAAATTAAATAGGAATCATGTAAAACAACCATAAAATATCCTACTGAAGACGTAATTCATTTTTTAAATGTTGTACTCTAATGAAAATCTTACATTTCCTAGTTGTTACACATTCGAGTATATGGAAGAGATAACTAATATCTAACTAACTGACATCTAGTCGGAGGGACCAGAAGCTTCTATGCAAAAGGCTCTCTAGGTTGGTCAAAGTGTGTAAATATACAAAACTGTCATCACCAACAGTTATATTTGGTAGTGAAACATTGACTACCACCAAAGAAGCCCGGTAAGGCCAACTTGTCTGGGAGAGAATATCTCTTAAGAATGTGTTAATCGAACAGCTAAAGAAAATTCTGGAGACTCGATTCAAAATTCTCTAGCCAACTTCAGCGCACTCACTGTCGCTGAGCTATATTGCTAGGAAGTAATTAGTAATTTAAAAATTATATGCGTACTTCTTGAATGATTTTAAAAAATAAAAAGTCCGTCACGCTGGGGCTGCGTAAACTAAGCAGATTTCCCCTGTGAAGTTTTACAATAGAGAAATATGCATACTGGTAACACAATACCACCGTGATTAGATAATGAGAAATCTTTCAGTTAATTAAAATAAATACCCAACTGAAACGGCTTCTGAATTGTAAGAATAATTTATATTTTAATAACTCAAATTTTAGTAGTCCAAGAACTAAAGAAGGGGGGGGGGTGGATGAACAAAACGTATTTGCATAAATCTCACAAAGGAAGGTAAGGTAAGGTTAGAAGAAGCTTCCGCCTGAGCCGAGAAATGACGAAGATGGCCGACACAATCCGAACTATACCCCACCACAGACCTCATAAAAATGCAAATATCTCGGTTAATATTCAAGATAGAGAATAAATGTATATTACAATATTTATAGTAAATTTAATTTGCAATAAGATTGGTTCAGTACAATTTTTCGATCCGATGCACATTAACGGAGATATTTTGAATTTTCGAAAATCCCCCCCTCTAAACCCCCCCCTCCCTCTGGTCCGATTTCAGCCATTAACGAACTTGATCTGTCTTTTTACATAAAACGGTTAAATATCGAGTTTCGTAACGATCAAACAAAAATTGCGACCGCTAGAGCGTTAACAGACAAATATATATATATATATATATATATATATATATATATATATATATATATATATATATATATATATATTTGAAGAAAATTTACGAAAATCGCGTCATGAGTACGACCTCAATAGCTGATTTCCCTTAAGGGAAATCTGCTAAAAAGAAACGCAAATAGACTCCCATCCTCTTATAAGGCACCCATTTTCCCCAAGTTTCTCCTGTTTACATAAGTCTTTTAATTCTCTTAGACGATTTTGGCATCATTAGAGAGACATTTTTGTTAATCCATTTTCAAAAATACGGGTTAATCAAATTATGAGTTGTTGAACTCCCACTTCTGTGTATAAAGTGAGTGTAAAGCTAAATATTGTCAAGGGTCAGTTTGTCACTTCTCAAAGGGAATTCGCTATTTACTTTCTCCGTATTCACTATTTCTAAGAAAAGGCGGAACCAGACATCCTTGGTTTGTTATCTGCAGGATGTGCCGAACGGACTGTCGTCAATGTCCTTCCTGTACTTACTAGTGACGGAATCTTCTCTCGGCCAGGGGATATCCTCATTTTTGGAATGATTACGCCAAACACTGGCGCCCCAGCCTCCACACTTCCATGATTCTCTGTAGTTTCCTAGAACTAAGGCTATGGAATTCCCAAGGCTTGCCAATTCTCTTCCCTCCAAATGTCACTAACCTTAATTCACATACATTTCTTCAAATTGAAAACGTAATCACTTTCTATTATTCCCCGTCCCAGTTTCGCACTTTATCATTTTTACATGGGTTGAACTCATAATTCGTAGCTTGATAAACGAAGCAGATTTCTCTCGTTTTGGAATGACACGCAGATGACATCATTATATAACCTTATCTACTTTAGTGGAACTCTATAAATGCAATACTGGAACTTTAAGCTCTAATGTTTATTTAGTGAAATAAAAATTTCTTCTTTGACTGGAGTGGGGTTTACTGAAAACAGGAAACGAAACAAATAACTCTGTTATAGTTCTAGGTCTAACAAAATTTATTGCCGTAAATAAAAATTAAATTATTTATTAGCGTCTACTTTTTTGCAACTAAGGCTAATTGGGACGGGTTATCTACAGGTTGCCATTTCTAGCCAGGGTGGGACTAAGGATTTTATTTAATGAATTCCGTCACTAATTAAATGCCGTAAATAAGATGGCCAACACGTTTGATACTGAACATTTTTTGTTGTGACGCATAAGAAAATAGATATTTTCTAAACACATACTTAATGACATAATTTTCTCTATCAGATTCAAGGTGTTTAAAACCAATGTTTTATTAAATTTTTAAAATAGATTTAAAAAGGCCTATGGATAATTAATTTTTTTTAATTTGAATTTATTCCTAAATGTCCAGGGTTTCTTTTACCCTTTGGAAATGGGGCCTGAGAATTTGTGTAGGTATGTATCTATTATCATGCCCACCGTTATTTTTCGTGTTCTTTGTGAAATTATGTGAATTTCCAACGGGTATCTGCAATTTTGTTTGTTTTGTTTACCAAATTATCAGCATACTCTCATACTTTTCACAAGTCAATTGTATTTAATCCGGGCTATTCCGTGTCCAGCTAGAAAATTTCTCCCGCAGAATGGGGTCAGCTGTCATGAGAAAATCGTCCTCCAGAAACAAAGAACTATAACATTTTTTCCGTCTTGTAATTAATACTCAAATGGACTTAATAAGATGTAATAATAAGTTATAATGAGAACAGTTTCTCACGGCCAGGATGAGATGTATGTTGAGTGACCATGATATGTCCGACAGCTATTTCAAACATTCATTTTTATTGATGAGCTTGGATTATTTTATTTTATTATTATTCATTATTCTTTGTTATGATATCGGCTTAATTTTTTTTTTTAGATAATACAATTCTATAATGACACAGTATCTAGGAAACACCAGCCACTTTCCTTCTCCCCCTCCCCACCACTCTCTGCATAACCAATTACTCTGAGGAGTTATTTTAATATTTCTTAATTTGACAGTTAAAGTATGGTTCTGTTATGTTATTTAAGCTGAGCGGGATGTATTATTTACAAGTTAACAACGCAATTAATCTGTCGTCCGTTTTTTCATTATCTTTTTATTTGTGCTACTCGTTAAGATCCCCAAAAATCTTTCTTACCTTCTTCAATAAAAATTTATCTATTGCGCGTAAGTACACATACAACATGGGCAAGTGTACATATAACATAACAGGATGTTCTGACAGAATTATGATGCATTTTTATATGAATTTTTATTTTTACATGATTGCATTATTTTATTTATGAGATCTGGTCAAGCGAGAATCCTCCCCTTCCAACCAAACTTTAATTGATCAGATTAATTAATATAATAATTAATTCACATAAAGGGAACTCATAACGCATTATGAATGTATTTCTCTTAAGAAAAATCGACTACTTAAGTTCCCCAAATGATACGATTTTACGAAAATACCTTTACATCTTACACTGTAGATGACAACCTGAGGTTCATTCGATATGTTGTCTGTCTGTTAAAGCTTGGGCTTAGTTTTTCTGTTAGGAGGGATTGATTGTTTTATGACCAATTTAGTTGAGAGTAATTTTATAAAGATGTTTTTCAGCACATTTTCAGCTGACTTTGTTCCGTCAATTTTAGCAGATTTCCCTTAAGGGAAATCAGCTATTGAGGTCGTACTCATGACGCGAGTTTCGAAAAATTTCTTCAAATGTCCATCGATCCTACCCAGGAGATGACGAAAATGAGGTCCGTTCAAAATTTTATATATATATCTATATATATATATATTTGTCTGTTAACGCTCTAGCGGTCGCAATTTTTGTTTGATCGTTACCAAACTCGGAATTTAATCGTTTTATGTAAAAAGGAAGATCAAGTTCGTTAATGGCTGAAATCGGTCCAGTGGGAGGGGATTTTTCGGACGAGGGGGGGGGGGTTTCGGAAAATTCAAAATATCTCCGTTATTATGCGTCGGATCGAAAAATTGTATAGAATCAATCTTATTGCAAATTTCATTTACTATAAATATTGTTCTATACATTTATTCCCTATCTTGAATATTAACCGAGATATTTGCATTTTTATTAAATTTGGGCCGATAACGGATTTTTGATTTTCCCGCCAAAACCTAGTTCGGCCCTTTGCCGTAAGTGTTGGGTTCTTGTATGGAGATTTCTCTATTGTATTACTTCACGTGGGAAATCTGCTTAGTTTACGCAGCCCCTGCGTGACGGACTTTTTTATTTATTATAAAGAATCCCAATGCTTTGCTCTTGTGAAAGTTTGATTCAGGATAATTCATTTTTTTTCTTTGTTATCAAGATCCTGAAGGTGTACTACTTAAAGCTTGGAATTAATATGTTCGGAATCTATATCCGGAGTTACTTTATTTTTCTTAGCTGTGAAGTCAATCGGATTTGTGGTTCAACTTCTATCCATTCCACCACCTTAACATCGTGTGGCAATCGAAAAGCTACTTAAATAAAGAAGAAGTGCAACAAGGCAAGCCTTCCTGTTGTCTCCTGGACGTTGAGCCGAAGATTTTTCTTTTTTTCTTTCCAATTTAGATCTTGGATACAGACAATCTCCAGTAGATAAATTATGTTTTGGATGTAGTATATGAATATTCTTGTAATTGTTTTTACTAAATCCATCCAGCATACTCCCGAGATATGTTTTTACTAAAATAATACGATACAAGTTGTCGGAAAGTGGGACTAATTTTATTTTGGATTGTGAAGTTGTATGCATCTATTAAACCGCTAGTTTCATATTGTTAATGGTTCTGCCATATAATTAAAGAACAATTCATTTTATCAATCAGTGGTTAATAAGAGTCAACGTTACATCGTCATGCATTATCAATTGGAGTGTAGCTGAGTTAACCATTCATTATATACACGAGTGGTTTGTGACAAGTCAGGTGAGTCGAGGTTAGTATAGTGTTGTGAGGCTAATGTAGAAAAACTCGTCCTTGAGCTGAGCGAAATGATCGAGTCATTTTAGAATCCCCACCCGCTGTCTCGCACTCTCTCTCTCTTTCTACCAGCTACACCTGTCTCTCTCACTCTCTTCTCTCTCTCTCTCTCTCACCTGCCGCTTATTAACGTTCGATCTGTTACGTATGATGAACGTCAGGGGAAATGAGAACGGGAACTGGCTATCCCAGTGACGGTGAACCGTTCTGTAATCTCCCCATAGGTGACTCACTTTACTTCCACGAAACCGCTACCGTCAAGAATTTTCCTAATAGATATAAAATATATTGCGCCGTTGTTCATATTTCACCACTAGTTATTTTAGACGGCCTCTATTTTAGTTCAATAGAATATAAATAATAGTTTTATTCGTTACAGTTTTAAAAAACCTTTCGTCACAAGGGGCTGCGTAAACTACGGAGAATTCACACGTTCTGAAGTGACTCGCTGGTCTTCTTATCTCATCATCTATTCTGTATTTCTCCTGCAGGTAGAAGCCTTTGTATGCAGAAAATGTACACCGGGAATGAGATTTTTACTGACTCAGTTACTTTATGAAAAAAATCAGGTGATTACACGTGGGGGGTTTACAAAGGGCATAAAACATAAAAGTACAAATAAACTAAAAGTAATTAAGACTCATGATCAGGCTAAACAAGGATGACTTTTGAGATATTGAAATGAAGTGAAAAAAATGATTATATAAAAACACACTGAGCCAAATATATTTTACCATTCAATAACCAATACTTTTTTTTTTTAACCCTACAATATAATGAACCATTTTAAGCCTGATTTACTTGAAATAGTCATTATATAATTTATGATGATGAGCAGAGCCCAAGAAGTCTTTTAATTATAAGACAGACTTTTAAACTTGGCTTATTTCATTAAATTAATTTAAACCTTTGCAATTATGACTTTATATCAGTATTTGTAAAAAAATGTATTAATATACCATATTAGAGCTTTAATTTCTCATGTTCTAAGCTTTTCTTTACACAATTTCGTAATAAATATTGTTGTTATTAATGAAAATCCACTGTAAAGGCTAATTGAGTCCAGTTGTCTAGGCCTTTTATATACAGGGTGGAATTAAGAAATTTATTTAATAGTTCTTCACTAAATAAAGAAATTCGTATTGCCCAGGTCAGAATCGAACTCGTGATTCTAGGTAATAAAAAACCGTTACTACTATTGTCTATAAATGATTATTAATTTACAGATCGTGATTTGCACAAATTACTATTTTAAAAATGAAATAAATGTAATAAAATATTTATCTGTGCAATAATACAATATTTTTGGTGTCTAGACCACCTAGCTCCAGATATTTAGCCTCAAATGGTGGAGTGTGTCGCGCACTCTGATATGAACAACTGAGTGTTAAATAGAAAAGTCCGTCACTCAAGGTCTGCGCAAACTAAGCAGATTTCCCACGTGATAGTATAACACACTTGTGATATCATTTCACCCCATATTCTCTAATTCTACGTAAAGTAATGGAGATATTCATGCAAATTCATAGTCAAAATATCAGTTAAGGTTTTACGTTCTTGTATCGAAAATGTTCATTTGATCTATACCATAATCGATATTTAACCACAGATATTGGACCAAGAAGGGGGGTTTTAGGGGGAGGGAAATTCGAAAATTCAATATAGCATTGTTATTACAATATTTGTTATATGCATTGTTTCGTAACTTAAGTACTAAGAGAGTTATTCGTACATTCTTACTTTCAACCTTCAGCAGCCCTTCCCCTGTTCATGGTTTTTTTTTCTCATAAAAATAGCGAATATGTGGTAAGATGAAATCACGTGTGTTATACCAGCATTTGGAAAAACTTTTAGTTTACGCCACACGTCCACGTGACGGACTTTTGTATACATGTTTAGATGGAAATTTAGGAGAATTGATTAATTACTGTCTGAACCATCTTGGGTATTAGTAAGAAACAAAGGTTGCGGGAAGGAAGAGGTTTGGTAGATTCCAGAAAATGATTTGTATTCTTTGAACAGACCAGACATCGCCCGCACTAATAAGAATGTTTACGATTTTGAAGCACGAATTCGTGGAAGCAATTTCATTGTAATCAGACTCTGATGTACTATGCTCAATCTATCTTTATAATACTTATACCTTCTTGCTAACCATTTTCTTTATTTTTTTTTCCTTTTCTTTTTTAATGTGAATGAACGAAAAAAATCATCAAAACCTTTGTTCTTCAGACGAATGCCACTGCACTCTCTGCTTGGCTCACCTGTTAGATAACCTATAATGTACCTAGAATAATGATGTATTGAAATTATTGTTTTCATTAGAAGATGTAGTGCAATTCATTGCGATGTTATAAGAAGTCTGCTATCGCAATTCTTTCTGTTGTTGAACAGATATTAATGACAGCATGTTTCCCCTCTCATCTCTTTACTATATCATTACTTAATACTAAATTAAAATTGGAATCAAGTATATACGTTTCATTGCTTTTAATAAATATATATGCGGTTAGGTAGGATTTGCTGTACTTCATACTGTAATATTTATTTTGAGAAAAACTGTTAATACTTTTTTGTGTATACTAATATCATTAGATTATGGATTATTAGGTACTATGTTACCTTATGTTAACAAATATGACATCTATATAATTTCGTAGATTTCCTCGCTGAACAAACATTTCTTATGACAGCCGCCGGTTTTCTTCTCCATTTGTCATTACACCCATAAAGGATGCTAATTTTCGCCAACTCTTCGGTTGCCTTCTTCTGACTGGTCATCGCTACTGTTGATTGGGCGCAGTCCGGGTAACTCTGAAGTGAAGAGTTTGTGATAGTTATTTACAATGCGATGTATAGGAACAGCACATTCAGCCATTTGAAATCGTGCCTTATAAATCTACCAAGTTTACAGTGAAAGGTTTCCTGCATTGTTCACATAGAAGTCTTAACTGTAATCAATAAACTGTATTTTTTTTCCGAGTTTGATGAAACTGGTTAAGACGAAGAAATAAGTTTCTTGCCTGCTCTTCCAATGCCAGTCCTTAACTCCTTTAGGAATAAAGTCTTCTCTCCACCAAATCAATTTATTCAGCAGTTTCATAACTTTCTGCTTCCATCTTCAGAGCTGCTTCACTAACAATGTTCGGGTCACTTGTGGCACTCCGTCTCATCAGCGAAATAGCCTGAAAATGTAAGCAGGAGCTTTTGAAAGCACTTAGAGATGAATAAATTGTAGTGAGAAAGGCTTATTTTTTTTTTTTTTTTCTCTCTGCCTGTAATTCATGAACTTAAGCTTCAATATGTGCGGTGTTTATTCACGTCATTTGCATATTGCAATTTTTGCCACGGATAAAAACCCTCTAAAGTGAATTATGTAAGTGTTTAGTCACATCAGAAGTCTCTTATAAGTTTGTTTGTGTGATTATATTGATTCTTCTATATAAAAACAAAACAATAGGTTACTTTAATCCAAAATAAAATCGCCTTGTTTTGTTCCTTGACATTACAATCCACAAAAGGTATTGACAGATTGGAAAACTTGTGACAATTCCGGGTGTGTTGTAAGTACTCCTTGTGGGTAGTAGAGGTGTGCGTGGACAAAGGTGTCTTGGGACTCTTCTCTTTTATTTGGTCTTCTACCTTGGTCGTGGTATGCAAGAGAAAGCTGTGGTCGACAAAAAACTACTCTTATTACCTTACAATTTCTGTAATTTGTTATGGTTTTTTCCTTGGGCCACATCCTGTCCTCTCCTCCTTCCTTCATTCGAGCTTTACCTTTACCTTATAGTAATTTTTTTCCCCTCACATCTGCTTTTTATTTAGCGCTTATTTCATCTACCTGGAGATACTCCAACGATACTTGTTGTAGAACATTTATTGGAATGGCTGTATTCATGACAGACCTGTTTGTCTATTCCCATCCTATAGGAGAAATTGTATTTTTTGCCAACCAACTCTTTCCATTCCACTACAGTTTCCAGTCAGGTCACCAAAAAGAAATTCGACTAACAGTTGTTGAACATTAAAATCTCGGTCTTCATTCTTTCGATTTTAAGCACAAGCTTGCATGTTTGTGTTAATTACCTGGAGGGAATGGTGATTGAAAACACATTTTGACAAGCTTCTAGATGTTCTGCTCACCAATTATGCCGTTTTCGACATAAGTGAATTACATAATTACAGTTTTACTGTTGATACTTGAATTATTACATTGATTTTGAGGTGTTGTATGAACGGGTTTAAAGACGGGAGAGGATTGAAGGTTAGGAGAGCTGAGAGTTAGGGAAGCTGTGTAGGCACTCTCCTTCTGGAGTACCCATTGTTGGACAAAGGCCTCTTGGCTATTATTTAGTCCTTTAAGTAGGCCCTACTTTTATTTTAGGATATTCCTTTCTTGCCTTACGTTTTTTTGCTTCTCAGCCCCGTCCTAAAGATATTCATTTTTTTAAGTTATCATTTTAACTTTAATAGAATCTTTTCCTGGGTTCCTTTTCAATTTCTGTACGTTTAGATAAGTCCCAAATTACTCTAGGATCTATATATGATTTCTAAAGATCCTGACTGATGTTGATTTCAGTATTTTCATGCTATTTGTTTAGAACTATCTTCTGGAAATAACTGGCCTCGGCTCGTGAAATGGTTGAACCTTTTGTTATTCCTGAATAGTATTAAAAACGTCATTTTTTAAACTTGCAAAATTTTAATATTCGTCATCAGTTTCAATAATTTTTTTAGAGAACACAATTTTTCCCGTGAATATTTTTTTTTATATATTCATGTTAATTTTGTAATTAATATTGTAAAGTGTTTCTATTTGTTTTCGTTTTCTGAATGTCAAGATTGTCAATTACAGAATGAGATAATCTTATCAGCCCGACGGGAGGAGAGGGTGAATCGAAAGTGTACTTGGAGAGAGAAAAAGACGTCCTATTCTTTACAAGTTTTTTATTTCAGAGCAAAGGAAAAGCAGCAAGTTTGGATAGGCAGCAAGTGACTCAAACACCAGCAGTGACTCACTTGCTGTATTTCCCTATGAGCGCATGCAAGTAGCTCTGAAGATGGAGACAATGGTCTTCCAAAGCTCTTAGCGCTGAAATAAAAAAAAAAAGCCCGTCACGCAGGGGCTGCGTAAACTAAGCAGATTTCCCACGTGAAGTTTTACAATAGAGAGTCAAACAGTTATGGGAACGGCCCGAACTAGCTCTTGACGGAAACTCACGACTAGACCCGAAGTTAGCCGATCTCATCTCAGTAGCTGAAAACAGAAAAATGCAAATATCTCGGTTAATATTCAAGATACAGAATAAATGTATATAACATTATTTATAGTAAATGTAATTTGCAATAAGATTAATTCTATATAATTTTTCGATCCGACGTATAGTAACGGAGATATTTCGAATTTTCGAAAATCCTCCCCTCTAAACCTCCCCTCCCACTGGTCCGATTTCAGCCATTAACGAACTTGATCTTTATTTTTGCATAAAACGTTTAAATATCGAGTTTGGTAACGATCAAACGAAAATTGCGACCGCTAGAGCGTTAACAGACAAATATATATATATATATATATATATATATATATAATTTTGAACGGACCTCATTTTTGTCATCTCCTGGGTAGGATCGATGGACATTTGAAGAAATTTTTCGAAACTCGCGTCATGAGTACGACCTCAATAGCTGATTTCCCTTAAGGGAAATCTGCTAAAAAAACTTGCGTAGAATTGGAGGTCCTTTTCCCTCTCGAAGTACACAATATTCTGCACTTCCAACAACTCTGCTGTGAATCAGAAGTGTCGTGATTTGGTACCTTCGCTTCGAGTGATCTCGAATGGTGGTGGATATCAGCATTGGCGGTTATTCTAGAAGATAATATTCGAATAAAGTAAAGATAATAACGATTATTTATTAACTTTTTACTGGCTTATTTGCGACGTTAGTTTGTGGAGAAAAATGTTTATAATACTAGCCCCACTAGCTTAAAAATGTTTGGTCCAACGGTCTACGAAATCTCTACAAGGCATTGGTGGATGAGTTGAGTGGCTTGAAGCGACACTTGAAATTTTGTAATTCCTTTGCAGGCCAAAGATAGCTTGATCTTTATTCTAGCAGGTTCTCAATTTCCACAGAATCAGACTGTCAGAGTGCTCGGTCCAAGACCTGACTGATGCAACTAATTTCTCTCTAATTTTAGGAATAGTGCCCATTATTTAAAGACAATTCTTCCAATATGCATAAACAATAAATGAAATGCCATCTATGGGTTGAAACAAAAGTCAATAACTCCAGTTAATATTCTTTTATTCACTGCCATGTTCGAGGCTCTGCTTCCTTTATAGTGCTATGCTCGAATCAGAGGATAATTCATTTACCCTGCCTGTTTAAAAAAAAAAAAATCTTTTTGCCTTTTATGATTTTCAAAAATGGTTTTAGCTTATACAGATTATTTTAATGTAAGTTTAAAGTTTCATTTTAAATATTTCATTTCATAAAACTACCTTCAAATAAATACAAGTGGTGTTTTACGTTAATACAATTTAAATTATTCGTAAGGGTGCATAATAATAAAATTATAAGAGGAAAAAGTGATTCTGAAGATTTCTTTAGCCAAGCGTGGAAAAACGTTCTGTTGCCGCCTTGGAGAGGCGTTTAACCTCTATAACCCGTATCGTAATAATCTAAATGTGATTTGAATAATTCTCTTAAAACGTAAACAATCGTAAGGTTTTTTAGACTTTTAAAGCTTAAGCCTTGATTTATCTATTAACTTTCCTTACATTTTTACTACGTACAATTATTATATTTAATTACTTGATTACATGTCTATGTACAGATATATACTTACTAATTTTATTTTAGTTATTTTATGTGTATGTCGAACATCTGTGGCCATCCATCAAATATCAAACATGTTGTTACAGGCTTTTTAATTTTTATATAAGAATATTATCATAATCAATGTGGTTTTAATTTGATTCTGTACTTTAGTTTTTTTTATAATTATTTCTTGTTGGTGTTTTTATTAAGTTTGTGAACGGTTTTGTGAAATTTTAATAAATCAATGATGAATAGGCTCTTTTAGCAGATTACCATAAGGTAAATTAGCTATTTATTTATGATGCGATTTTCGAAAACATTCTTCTAGTAACCTGTGATCTACTTAAGAGGTGAAAAAAGTGTCGTGAAGAAAAATGCCTAGTGGGTATGTATAAAAAGTAACCAAAATGTCTAAATTGTAATAATAGAGAGAAATGAACCCCTTGATAAGGAGCTACGTGGCTTGAAAGGCGTTGAGGATCAAAATAATTTAGATGTACGGAATTAAGAAAAAATTGTTTGTTGTTGACCCAGTATAGCTTAACTGTGAAACAAAAAGAAGAGGGTCATCTGTAGCAAGGAATTTATACATATCTTTAACTGCCAGTCGGTCGTAATTTTTGTCCATCACCACTTAACTCGATATTTAAGCGTTCCATGTGAAACTAAATATCAAGTTTGGCAAGTTTGTAAACAGTTGCCGTTGAACCAAGAGCAAAAAGCAAACATACTAAATATCTCCCTGAATATAAGGCGGATCGTTAAATATTATAGAGTCAATCTTATTATTAATTAGATTCCCTACAATTGTTGTACATTTATTAACCGAGATATTTACATTGTTTCGTTTGCAGTCTGGAGTAAGCCCCAACTCCTACTCATCTCATATTAGTATTAAGTCAGTATATGACAAACGTCTAGTTTCACGCTTAAATTCGCGTTTCCAACGATACCGGTGGGGGGGAGGATGTGAGGGTTGGAGTAGGCGTAAAACAAAATATTCGAATTATCTTCGTTATTATGATCAGGATGGAAAAAATTTAGATAAGTAATCCTCTTGCAAATTTAATTGTCTTCAAATGTTGTTTTATTCATTTTGTATCAACATATTTAATTTAACCGAGATATTTGCAATATTTAGTTTTCGAGTCCTTTGAAAACTCTCACCCCATACTAATCGTAGAACAGATCGTCGAATTTAGATCATCACCTGAGCCACTAAACATCTGATTTCCAGTTTAAATTTCAAGTTCTGTTTACATAACCTTTCATAAAGGAGCCAAGTTCACTCTCACTACAAGCATCATTTTATGAAGAAATTTTCCTATTAGTCCTTCCAGTCGTTCATTATTTCAGAATGAATGATTTTCCGCTATTACATTTTTGAAAGAATTAGGCTACGAAACCGTTCTAACCATGTCTTTTGTAGTATTTTTAAATAAAAAAATATAAATAATGTCACCGTGATACAAAAATATCCTCAATAGTTGATGAATATATCACAAAAACAGCTTGAATAAGTGAAGACTATTTAGCTCGTCACGGTGAATTTTTAATAGGGCCTGGATCAACTTAAATGAAATTCGATCCACCATTTTTTCGATGAAAAATGGGTTTTGGTGTCCTACACCGGAGGGCATTTAAGCCCCTTTTTTCTTGGTGTCTTCGGTCATCGTTGATGGCTGGGACTAGACACTCTCATCTTTGCCCCTTCTCCATCATTTTTTCTTCTCTTAAATTTTTTTTTTCTTCTTCAAATCAAATCCCAAGAGAGCGTGAAGCACCTCTAGGATTATAAGTCGTTACAAAGCAATCATTACCGGACCTTCTTCCCTCTCTACCTGAGAATATTCCCCTATTGTCTTCTCGAAATATAGCCCGGACCACCGAGCCATAGAGTGGGCTTTTTTTTTTGTTTTTCTAGCCCCTCCACCTGCGCCTGAAACAATTTCAATTTCATCCCTACCTCTTTCTATTGTTGGTCTACCTGGATCGTGTCCTGTCCGTCCTCGGGGGCAGGAAGTCGAGCCCTGGAAAAAAAAATATCCTCTTGGTAAAGAGGGTATCTGGGAAAATGGTAGAAGGAAACGTCAAGTAGGAAATGTGGTATAAAAAGAAAAGAACGGGAAAAGAATTGCAGAGAATGATCTCTAGCAATTTGTGAAGTGGGATAATAGCCTCAACCGGAGACGTGTGAACGAATGGCCCCTCTATTATCTCTTGGATTTGCTATGGAATATACTGGCACTCACACATGTATTTCTACCACATAATATTCACTTAACGCATTATTATATTTCTTATGAGGAAATCAGTCACGGGCTCTGCTGGCCGAAACGAAAACTCCCTTCTTGAAAATTTAATGTCAGGATCCTTGTACGAACTTAAGAAAGTATTATAGTCTCGAAAATCTATGTATCTATCACATTAATTTATTCGAATGAAGTGGACTTGTGGAAGTGTATGGTCCCCACATCAGAATTTTTTTCTCTTTGTGTTCATGAAAATAATACAAAATTTTCGTTCAAGGGATTTAAATACTTAACCACAGTAAACATTAATAAACCTTATTAGCCTCTTTAAAAAGTTCCAACAATTTTCAGAAGCTTTCGTAAAATTGACTTACTTATATTATTCTAATATGACATACTATATTATATATTATATTATGAGCAACAACGCAATGTATTATTGATTTAGTTATGTATAAGCTGAATAGCGCATTTTATATTTCTGAAAATGAAAATCCTACTATACCGTATTATGAGACGAAATATAACCTCAGTCATATTGTTCATCTTATTTTCATTGACTATTTTTTATTACATATATGACTATGGGCATCCATCCCAAGAGCGCCATAATATTTTTAATCAAGTAAATTCAAGTAGTCCCACTAATAGACTACTTTCACAAGCTTTAACAAGCGCATTGTATTCATAACTTCTTAATTTGCGGTTTAAATGGTAAAATTGACACAAGTAGGATTTATATATCATCCTCAACGTAAAATATCTGAGATAAGCATTTTTATTACATGCCATCCTTTCATTTTGCAATATGCTTCACGAGTTCTATTCTGTGACATTCCCCTCTCATATGTTGAATTTGCTTAAATAATTTAAAATTACACCTCTCGTTGCCAGGTTTTACTAGCAACGGGGAAAATTACTAATCTTATTTTTATCTCTGTCATATAAACGTGCTGGTTTTTTCCACATTTCTGTAGCGATATCTCATCTCCTATTTCTCTAGAATTCATTTCTCAACAATATTTAATACTCTCATTACTCGAGAATTTTCTCCGATGTACATCTGTTAGGGTACATTAATTGACATGCAGAAACCCTTATTTACTAATAATATCATCGTGCTATATTTAGACAGTTAGCATTATTCTATTTAAGAACATCTAAAATTTAGTAAATATCCCTAATGAATTTGCCATTATAAGGGCATTCAATCATTATTTAAAAAAAAAAATGTTTTATTTTATATAGTTTAATTAATTATATTATTATGACTATAATATATTGTTTTGAATAATATTATTATTAATTTCGTCACTATACACGTACTTCTATACTAAATTAAAGCGGTGAAAAATGAAAGAAATTATGCTTTAAAAAACGATTTAATTAAAAGCTGTTATAAATTAAGTAATTTATTAGTGTGGGGGCGCAGGTTAACTATGTGAGTTAATGTGTTGGGCTTAATCTTACATGGCAAACCTAGAGTGATGAGTTCGATTCCCACGTGGGCAATAGGAATTTATTTAGTAACGAACTCATTAAATAAAAATCTTTAGTCCTACCCGTGGCTAGAAACGGGTGAAAACCTGTAGCCATACTGTTAACCGGCCCCAATTAGCCATAGTAGTAAAAACTGGACGTTAATAAATAATAATAATGTTAGTGTCCAAGTTCTGCTATTATTGCTTATCGGGGCGGGTTTATCTAGTGAGTTTATCTCTTGAGTTTATTCTTAGTGTCATTACGAGAATCGAATTGTGGATACTCTAACTATAGTTGTCTCTGGTAACAGGGGTATTCTGTGCTACCTTCACCACTACAAGGAGTCTCTGCTCTGTATGTTAATGTTCTTAAGAACTTAGATTTGTACCGTGTTTGCTGAGTGTTAATCTTAAATGTATCTAAACTTTTCCGCAAATGATCTTAAAACTATTCAACCAATTATCAAATAGGGATCACGTCCTCATGTGTAGATTAGGAAGACTTGGGTTTTCAAGTGCTCGATGGTATCTGCGTATACGAAACTTCAACATTGTCTGGAAAAACAACACTTAACAGGTAGAGATTCTTTATTCGCTTGAAGGAAACAAATTACAAATTAACGATTCGTGAAAACGGCTCATGGTCATGCAGATGATTATTTCGGCCGTCATTCCTAATTTAAATTAATGTTAAAATAGGCCTTTTTTAATATATTTATAATATTAATTACGTTAAAGCGTTGATATCTCTGATTTTATTGTTCGTTTTACGGTGTTACTTGAAATTTCTTATTCCGAATTCTATTGCATAGAACAAAATGTTTACGGTGGGTGTAAGACGAGAAATTTCATAAGGAAAGTGGATACTGTCATTTCATTAAATTGATAATACATTTATTCTAAAAAGAAATCGGTATATTAAATTATTTAAATTAGAATTTTGGGAGTGCGAGTAGAAAGAGAATTATGAAATGTGGCCGCGGGGTCTGTTCTTGGTATTTGATTTCTATATGTATTTTTCAACTTCCATAAATGCCATATAATTGGAAAGAAAAAGTGGTGCATGTAGAATGGTTGGTGATTGTATTCAACCATTCCGTTATAATTATTGAATTGTTGGATATCTTATCAAAACTCGCTTTACACCTAGGTATTTATAAAACTTTTACCAATGCTTTTCTATGTATCATCACGTACTATGGTACACGGTTACTATCAATCGGCAAAACAATATTAAATTCTTAGAAAATAACATTGATTTATAAACATTCACACTCCGTTGTGTCAGTTGTGGATTAATTGGAGCAGTGTGGCAGGAGAGTTTATTTGAGTTTCCACTCGGGATTGCGGTTATTGATTATAAATATTAGGAATGAAGGTAGTTTCAACTGTAATATCGGCAAGAACATTTGCACCATCAGCAAATCCTTGATTGAAATATGGAACAATCAGGTGAGAAATTTCTCTCACCTGCTGATCTTGCTGTGTTTCCTTTTTTCAAAGGCTCACCTTTCAGTTATTCGTTCTGCTTCGAGTTACTTACTGGTTCCGTTTTGTCTGTATTCACTTAGTTATCCTCCGAAGGTATTTTAATAAATCATTTTTCCCATATCAGCGTACCTGTTTCGTAAAAGCTCATTTTTAGTTTGCCAATTCAGACATATTGTATTACCATTTTTTAGCCAATTGCCGTATCAAAAGTTGCCATTTATTTGTATTTAATGTAGATAGTAATAGAAAAATGATGTAGTGATTTACGTTGGTTGTTTTACTATGTTAAACGCTATTTTTAATTATTTTCTTTAGGCTTTTTTGTCACATATATATATATATATATATATATATATATATATATATATATATATATATTCAGTCATGCTATATCAATCCTTGATGCAAAATGTCAACATTTATTACCATATTGAATCCTCTGCCACGTTTATTCTCTCACTTGGTAATTGTTTTAAGAGAATAGTGAAACATTTTTAACCTGTTTTCATAGACACACTTAATTCATTCGACTTGTTTGTATTAGCACGCATGTTTCGTAAACGATTTGATCGTATAATGTATAAATAGGTTCATCTATGTATCATTATTTATATCTATAAATTATAATGATGTTCATTATTTCATGTCAAATAATTATAGACGTTTGAGAATGTTTTTTCTTTAGGTTTTTTAAGATACGAATTATAACCTAAAGTACAAAAAACATAAAGCTTTAAAGAAGTAACTTATATTCTTAAGACTTTATATATATATATATATATATATATATATATATATATATATATATATTAAAGAATTGGAAATATATTTGAAAATATATTAGACATCGAATATTGGAAAACCCATGAGGTTTCTTTTTATACTTAAAATAAAAACCAACTATCTTTATTTTTTATTGCATTATATGTATAATATACCTGCATTAGACTATATATATGTTTATCTATATAGTCTGATGAAGTATATATTACTTAAATCCATTTGTTGACATTACTACCGAAATTTTATAAATATAATTCCAATGAGTTTGTTGTAGCAGTTATAACAATAACTTAAATAGTAATTTGCTATATTACTAGTTGTCGTTTGGAACTACATATCGGCTCTTATTTTTGTTATTACCTCCAGAATAGTGCAGTCAACATAGCTATAAATTGGTATTTCCTGCTTATTGGCTACATGAAATTGTGTAAAGTTCATAAATTATTGTTTAATTATAAATTTTACGAGTTTATTTTATTTTTTTTGTTTTGTTTTTTTATTAATCAGTTATAGGAATGAATAAGCAGTGGACTAATTTCTATTGCTTGATAATAATGATATTAGTTACCTTTCGAATTAATGATACCTGTTCGATTAAAATAATGATACAATTTACAATGCCAATGGGCAATCTGCTGACCCCGAAGGACCATTCTTCATTAATGCATCCTTCGGATTAGTGCAGCTTGAACTGTCTATAATCTTCTCGTTATATTGACGGATGAACACCATATAAATGTGTGTATAATCTTAGAAAGTATTATTAATATTACATGCTTTGTGTAGCTGTATAGCATGTTTGCACTAGAAAACTGATGATCATTACGACTAAATTACACGTTGTAGTCTAAGTAATGTGAAATAATCACGAACATTTCTCTCACATTTCTTTATGAAGCTCATCGTGGGACTGGTTTCCTTTCAAAGAGAAAAATAATCATGGTTTTAAATGTAAGGGGTACACAATTCGTTTATCCATATTTATAATTATAAGTCCTGGTATTTTGCGTAGTATCTTTTTTTCCGGTTTATATTTTCCACGGAGTCATTCTCTGGTAATTAGATTAAAGAAAGCTTAATTGTCTCATTATCTACATAATTAGAGAGGTATTTAGATTCGGCTAAAGAGCAGCCGTAAGTCGGCAATGCAAATGACCGCACGTCTTAGCCTTAATTATGGCTTTATTGTCCATACGTTTTATTTTTTAAGAGAAAATGCATTCTCTAAGCCTCTACAATATTCTGCACGCTTTCCACTAATTAACTGCTGAGCAGCAATAAAGGATGTAAGTGTCTGCCATACAACTCCCAGGAGTTCGTGGGACTCATTGTCTAGACGAACTAATAAAGAATTTTTTTCGTGAAAAGCAACTAAATTGCGCCGCATTGTTTGCGGAAAATCTGGCTTGCGTTGAAAATGCATTGTTTATACTTACGACTCACGGTTTTGACATTTGTGTGTTCCCTCTGCACCTATTAACGTTTTAACTACTGAAACAAACTAATGTTAATGTTTGACATCTTGAAAGAGGGTTTCGAAGAGGCGAACTCAAGTTACTATAGTATAATTAGTGTTACTATATATCTAATTAATTCTGTTGCTTGGCTACTCCTTATTTTAATATGAGAAATCAGTCATCACAAATTCTTAATACTAATAATGTTGGTAGAAAATGTTCCCTTCGGAACTTATAAATTTGGCAATTTATTTAAGATGAATCTTTATTGTGTTTCTTTGGTTATTTAGTAGCAATCTAAAGATAATTATATTTAACTACAATTTCACTTCCAGAAACTCTTAAAGTTTTTTTCTCCCCGTTCAGTATCTAATATTTTTGATCTGATAGTAAATTTACAGTTATAACGTATTCAATAATCAACTGCATTAATCAGCTATTAACATTATCTAAAACAAATTTCTCAATTTCACGATACAGAACAATTTGGAAAATTACAACTTGAAAAGCTCAGTATACTAAACGGAAGGATCAAAAAAGGTCAAACACCTCCACTCTTAATACTTCTTTATTACAGGCAAAGTACTTTCGGGGCGAACCGTCCCATCATCAGTGCTCTGTGACACAACATTAAACTTTCAAAAACATGTAATATATATGAATAAATAAATAAATAAATGTAAAAGTCAACAAAGGTAGTCGAATATTAAAAACATTTAAAAAAACAAGCAAAAAAGGATATAAAAAAGGATTTTTTGTTTGTTTTTTTAAATGTTTTTAATATTCGACTACCTTTGTTGACTTTTACATTTATTTATTTATTTATTCATATATATTACATGTTTTTGAAAGTTTAATGTTGTGTCACAGAGCACTGATGATGGGACGGTTCGCCCCGAAAGTACTTTGCCTGTAATAAAGAAGTATTAAGAGTGGAGGTGTTTGACCTTTTTTGATCCTTCCGTTGATGATGGACCTCCACCAGCCAGCACAAATCCAGAGTCAGTATACTAAGTATGTTTTAATGTGAAATATGGATTTAATTCCAATATTCTTGATGATGAGGAAAAGTATAAAATTAAATTGAAATTTCCCCAACCAATAAGTAGAACGAATGATTCTTCAACATTCCTTCTAATGAGAAATAGGTGAAACAACTCAACTCTTTCATTTACCAAATCGTCAAAATCTCAAAGTCTCATTTTCTTCTACTAAGTATACTAGGTAGAATATATCGATATTTTAAGCCATTTTTCAAAAATGGCGTGATTCCTAAATAGGGTAGAGTAAGGAGGGAATTTTCTAAAAGGCTCACCATGAAATAATTATTCCCTTTAATTGCTTTACAAATTAGTTAAACTATATGTAAGAATATAGATAACTCTTTGGTCAACAGCATATTAATAATTTTTAGATCAATATGGGAGAGGGTTGAATCTATTCTACCCCTATCTATTAAACTGAGTATAAATTAATTTACGAAAATGCATATTTTCAGATATGGATACAGAAATAAAAGTGCGAACATTGGTAGACAATTAAAATCATCACTTGTCCTTAAAGTTGATGATAAAATGAACAGGATCAAAATTAGATCTATGTTTATTTCGCTAACATCTTCGCTTTTTCCTCAAAAGCCAAAAATTCAAGCGAATTGATAGCTCGTAGCGTGCTTCTGATCTGCCATTTGGCGACGTAAGTGGTTTATAAGCCGAGAACGGCGCTGAAGCCGATTTACAAGCTCCATTACCTGAGTCAATTGAAAAGGAGAAAAAGAACAAAAACGTCGATTGTATCCGTAGACAATCGATGAGGCGATGGTCAAAGGGAGATTGGCCGGTGACAGCCTTGATTCTACAAAACAGCCTCAGATAGCCTTGTTATAGTGCCAAATAAACTAGCATGCGAGGCTGTTCTAGTCCCAATCTTGTCAAGGCTTCATCACTCCCTTGTAGATCCGTTCCTTCATTTGGGTCACCCATTTCTTCCTCATGGTTACTCTGGTTTCAGCTGGGGATACCTGGAGATGCTAGAAAAATGTTATAGAATCATGCCTTGCTCCCTCGTAATCGAGTAGATTATCTTGTCTGAAGCTACTGAAAACTTGTTCTACAATACACACACTGTTTTCCAATAAATATATTTTTGGCTGTAAATAATTAATCGAGAGTGTTGCTTGAAAAGTTGGTTTTCCTTCCGTTTTTACAAACTTAAAAAAAGGATTGTGGTTTTCATACGTGGTGGGAAACATGTGTAATTAATTTGTAGATATCCCTCACTCAGACTACATGTACTTGATCGACTTAGTATACTTTTCTGCAACTATGTATATTACTATTTTTTTTAAAATTTATATTTATTTACTTTTGAAAGCTAGAATCATGCATTTTAGAAATGTATTATTATAGGATAGTACTCCAATACCTTCTCATGTTAAATTTTTAATTTCCTGAACAAGAGCTGTGCTTAGATATATTCATTAATTAATGGGGTTATTATTCACTTTATGTAACTAATAAGAACTAATTTTTCATGGTTCTCTCTTCGTGGTGGTATGAACAAGTGTTATGATTCACTATGTGAGAGTTCACTATGCTTTCTTGCCTGTGGGTCGAGTCCTTTGGTTCCAACTCTTGGCCTTCCCGTGCGTCTTATAATTTATTGTTTCTTAATTCATTTGCTACAAAATCTATCGTATCTGCTTTCTATTTTGGTCCCTTTTTAGTATTGAATACACATCTTCGTGTTACATGTTTTCTGATTACCGGTGCTATGAAGAAAGGCTTCAGACGTTGATCCATATTCAAAGAATCGAACACTATAGGCTACCAAAACATTGTACGGTAACCGTAGTTTGAAACTATGATGAAAATTATTTTAACTTGATTACTGTTTTAGATGCTTTACTATAATCCAGATCCTCAGCAGTTTCGTGAGATCAATAGTTAACTATCCGATATTCCATCAAGCTAATGTGTGTAAACAATAAAAAGTCCGTCACGCAGGGGCTGCGTAAACTAAGTAGATTTCCCTCGTGAAGATTAATAATAGATAAACCTACATACTGCGAACACAACACCACCGTGAGTATTAAGTGAATAAATACAAACGGTAATAAGAAATCTTTCCCCTCCCGGCGGGAAGCGTCTCAAATGTAAATAAGCAGGTCTGCCAACGGCTCAGCGGAAAGAAAAACAATAACTGAAATATATCAGAATATGACATATTTATTTTATTGAAACTATGCACTATACCTAGTACTGTAATTTATAATGAATCAGAATCATTTTTATCTCAAACAATCAAATTTTAGTAGTCCAAGAATTTAAGCCGGAGGAAGGGCGAGGTCACAAGAACATATTTGCATCTATCTCGTATAATAAAGCTCTCTATAAAACAATATTTGGTATTTGGTAAGCTTCGAATAATGTGGTTTATATATAACAGAGTATTGTTTATGAAACACGAGCAGAAGTGGGGGTTTATTGAAGGCTGAAAACTGAAAAATGCGAATATCTTGGTTAATATTCAAGTTAGAGAATAAATGTATTTAACAATATGTATAGGAAATTTAATTTGCAATAAGATTTATTCTATACACATTCTCGATCCGACTTATAGTAACGAAGATATTTCGTACTTTCAAATTCTCCCCCACTAAATCCCCCTTCCCCTGGTCCGATTTCAGCCGTTACCGAACTTGATCTTTATTTTTGCATAAAACGACTAAGTAAGGAGTTTGGTAACTATCAAACAAAAATTGCGACCGCTAGAGCGGCAAAAGACAAATATATAGACAGATCTATATATATATATATATATATATATATATATATATATATATATATATTTATACACATACAGTTTTGAACGGACCTCATTTTCGTCATCTACTAGGTAGGATCGATGGACATTTGAAGAAAAATTGCGTCATGAGTACGACCTCAATAGCTGATTTCCCTTAAGGGAAATCTGCTAAAATTATGGTTTCTCAGTGTAAGATGTGATTGACTTGGAGCAGAAGGGGGAGAGTTGGCACTGCGCCCCTCTCAGTGCCCTATCCAGGATTAGCTGACAAAGGCAACCTGTGGATCGTTTTCCCTCTGTTTACACCAGCTCCTCGTACTTCCGTTAAACACAATTCTCCCTCTACTTTTCTTTCTTTCCCTTCTGCTTGAATCAGACAGAAAGAAGCTAATCTAAGTACCTGGTCTACATTCCGAGTAGGACCTGGACCTTCTCCACCTCATTTTCGCCTACAGGTCATGTCGCCACGCCTACCAGGATCCACTCGGCTATCTCAATGACATGGATAATGAGTTGCTCATCCCACTTTTATCAGTTTTTCGTCTATCTAAACTAAAAGGTTCGTTTGATTTCCTTATTGGATGTCTTCGTTTCACCTCCATACACAATAACTCAGCTGTTTTGTAAATTTACTGCCTTTACCTCCTAGAGAGACGTTTAAAATGAAGAACCTTCTGCAGGACGAATATAGGACCTTGCATCGTTGCGGCTTTTACGTGTGGTTTCTATGCTATTTCTCTCATTTTGTATTAAATATCTTGGTAACATGAATTTCCCCCTATACATATTTTAAGGCTTTGCAGTTTTTCTCCTTAATGAATGCTGCCATAACTCTATCAGTTTTATTATAATTATATATGGTGCCACCAGGGTATGTCTTTATTTTTCTTTTATTATCACTTTTTAAGCGAACCCCACTCTGGTAGCCTACCAATTATATTTGTCAAAGTTTTTATCATCATCCCTCTCTTTTTCCTTTTTTATTTTTACAATTGCCAGCAGAATAATGCTGAGCTCAACTTTTCTTCAGTTTACTTTTGTTCAGCGTAATATGAACATTATCAAGTTCAAGAAGAAACCAGAAAAACAGGCCTTCCTTCCACAGTGAAAGAAAAGTCTGTTTTTGTGTGTTCTTCTTGATATCTACCTTCCACCGTCCAGTGCATCTCCTTTGAAAAATGGATACTATCTAGTTTGTCAGTTTTGTTTAACTAAATTTCATAAGAAACTTACAACAGTTCGTTTAGGATAATATATCTTCAAAATACTGGGAGTCTCATATGTCCAAGTAATCATCATCAAGCCACTCTCTTTTTGATATTAAATTAATGTTCCTCCACTCCAAACATCTAGAATATCATTAACAATGAGAATGTTTCTGATAATTTATTTGTTGCCAAGTTATAATGTTGCCTATTATATATATTGACTGTTTAGCTTTTTCAGTATTTTAATTGTTGAATTTTGTAATAAATGATTATTATTATATCACATTAATAGGTGAAAAAGAGGTTTGTATTCATTAATTTTCGAAAATGTTTGTCGCTACTCCTGAAATTCTAAGGATATTAGGATTATTGTAAACGTGATGTTGACAGTCCAATCGCTACGCTGGCTTAAATATTTGAAAAGCACAAAACCACTTTCTCCGTTAATGAAATATGTAATTCGATGAAAATGGTTCGAAATGATTCATGTGGTTCATAAATATTTGTTGAGTAATTAGTGGTAATAAGTGAGTTGTTCTAATATTCCTTTTTCCGTTGTAATTATTTAGTGACTATTGACTGGCAAGTTCTAGATTTTACACATGACACACCATCATATGCAACTCAGTTCGTGCTACGAATTCATCCATGCTTTAGCCAAGCTCTATCCACAAAGTGATTATTTTCACTTTGGCATTAGAGGTGTGTTAATTTTATTTAAATTTGAATATTATTTTTGTACCTATATAGAACACAATTGATGTTATTATAAGTACCTTTAATTTGTATTCCTACATTGTACATCCCACCCAAGTCCGTCTCGCAGGAATTATACAAAGTAAGTAGATTTCATATTAATTCATTAAGCTGTGACTCTAATCATAATTTAAGCAGAAATTGAAATTCTGGAATTACACGCTGATGGTAATGAAGATATTTTGACTTTTTGATTCTCCTCCTCTTCTGAAATTAGCCGTTAACAAACTTGGTGATTAGTTTTACATAAAACGGTTAAATGCTGAGCTTGGTAATAAAGCCCGCTCGATTTTTAACAGAAATTTATGTGTACAAATGAATAGATTTGAATCGAAGGGCATTTGAAAAATTGATCGAAAATCGTGCAATAATCAATAGCTAATTTCCCTTTTGTTGAACATGGAAATACATTTTTCGTGCTCACTGTATATACTAAACACTTATATGTATCTATAAATACACACACACACACACACACAAACACGGTTGTGTGTGTTGATCGTTTAGTGGCCGTAATTTTTGTTTAATCATTACCAAACTTAATATATAAACGTTTCACATGAAACTACTGTTGAGTGTGACTCTTGTCGAAACATTTTATATAACTAATATTGTTGAAAATGTAATATTCTACAATTGTTGTCTTGTATACTTTTCTCTAATCCGAAAATTAATAGACTTTCTCGACTTTGGGCCTAATATAAATCCGCTCATACAATTTTTATTTTAAGCATTACCTTCATTTTTTTCTTTTTCGTTTTATCTTAATATTAATTATATTTATGTTAAATGATCTCAGAGTCTTTTTCCCTCAAAATATTTTTATTGTGCTGAATACATTCAGAGACCAATATCTCCATTTTTCTTCACAGGAGACATTATCCTCCGAAGGTACTTTAAAGAATAAAAATATCGCAATGAAGGAAGGCTCCAATACAATCAGGTTATCTGCGAGTCCTTCAATCCCAACTTCAAAGTGTACATATATAGTATTATTAACTAATTTTATTCAAGAAATCTATTTGTTCCTTCCTGCTCCTGAGTTTCTTAACAATGACATACAGGATTTTAAAATACAGCGAAACAACAAATCGTCATTTCATTGTTGTCTTATATTTGTGGAGAATAAATATATGTTTGATAAATGACCTTTCACTAACGATTATATATTTTGGTTTATAGTTTTTAACTATTTTTTTACTATCCTGAAACAGTTCACAGCAACCATGCGCCACATTTTTATTCGTATGAAGAATAGAAACCCTAGTAGGACATTTCTGAGTGAACAAGAAACTTTATGCTGAATTGAAGAAGTATTCTAGGATTAATATATTAGGATTTTAAATTTAATCCATTGGTTGCTCTTTCGATTTGATGCAATATGAAATTCCGGAAAAGTGCTTGGTTGAAATATCTGTAAATGAAATGAGGACGCATGACTAAATGTATGGTGTATTTTTTTTTCAATTAGATCGGTGGGTTGCCGATGGAGTGCGTGCCGGACCTCGCCTTCCTTCAGATGGCGGCGGCTTCCAACAATGAAATGCTGAACAAGATGATGTGGCACGCTCCAACGTCAGTAGCATACTCGAGCCCTGGAGGCGGGGGCGGGAATGGTACCAGTGCTGGCACAGTCACCAGCGGGAGCCACTCAGCCATGAAGCAGCGCAAGACCAACTTCACTTCCCGCGAAGTGGAGGTCCTCTTGGCCGCTGTCGCAGAGAGAAAAGAGACAGTCCTGTTCGGAGTTGCCGGCGGGCTCGGGTGGGCGAGAGCTTGGCACGAGGTAGCCCAACAGGTGTCTGCTGTCGAGGGTATCCATAGGTCCGAGAGTGATGTGCGCAAGAAGTGGACTTACCTCAAGTGGGAAGCAAAGAACACCAGCAAACCCGGAAGGGATCCCACTTCCAGGGCAGTTCTAGACATACTCACCAGCCGCGACAGTGATGCTCCCTCCTCCAACTCTCTTCTTGAACAGCTTCTAGGTAAGAAGAAAGATTTATTACAAATATTTTAATATAAATTAGTGTTGGCTATTTTCTGAAACCAATTTCCACTCTGCTCTTTAAACAGTAACCCTTTTAGTAATAAAAGGTGTCCAGGAATTAAAATGCCTGCTTAATGCCTGAGAAACATTGAACTTCCTACGTTTCATTCCCTAATAGCAAAAAGAAAATTGCAGACCCTTGTCTGGTAACACAGTATCGCAAATTTAATATTCATAAATATAGTCTAGAACTAAGGCCAGTTCTTTTCCAAACACACGGACACCTGCTTAGTACTTATTTGTAATCACAGTTAGCATGGCATGGCTCTTACTTCATGAAGTTTAACTTACAATTAGTAAAAGCTCTAGTAAATTGCTTGGTATGGACAATATAGTCAAACAGTAGCTACCTCCTTAAAACAATTTTTACACAAGATTATTGGAAAACAAAAATTTTTTGATTTTTTTTTTTTTTTCTTCTTCCACTTATAAATTATGAACTAAGGAATTCAGTGGGTATGTACTTCTTTGTGGTCTCAGGATACCACCTTCCTTAGTTACTGATCACAGTCGAAATCATTATTGTGGTTTTCCAGCAGATGATTTATAATTGGTTTGTAATTTAACTTGCAATTATGTTTACTATAAGTAAATATTTTTACTTAATTGTAATTTATATATGTATACACACACACACACGCATACGCACGCGCGTGCACTCATACACACACACACACACACACACACTCACGGGCATAAAACTACAATGCTTTGTCTTTCTTGACTTTCTTAGTTGTACCAGGAAGCCTTAATTTTGTTTTAATTATACCGTTTTATGAGATGTCCTTTGTTACGCCGATGACAAGTTCTATTTGTATTGAACCAGCTCATCAAATAGAGCAAGTATCTGCTTCTGACTCACATCCTTTGGGACAATTAATGAATCACTGTTTATTTACTTCCGTAACCATTCTGTCACACCTTCATTCATAGTGATTGTTTGCTGATTTGTTCAGTAATCGAGTTCACTGTTAGTATTAACTATTAGTGCGTTTCCTGTCAGTGGTATTAGGAGAGGGGTGAAAGAATTCTCAAATCCGGGAGATGTGTAGCTTAATTCGCAAATAGACTCCATCTACAAGAGCTAACTGGCCCTTATTAATTTGAGTGATTGGTTACTTTGTATTTGCTATGTATTTTGAGGCTACAGTTTTCCTGATTTTCACGAATACGAATAAGGAATGATGGGTCACTAGGACTTACAGTGGCTTTGCGATCAACAATCAAGAAATCAAATGAGTAGAGAGACTAATACTAGGGATTAACCAAAGTCTTTTCCAAATGAACAAGGACACGCAGTTCCCGCTAACTTCTGCTTGAGACATTCTAACAATAATGGCTATGAGAATTTCACTTCAGACCAGAAATGTTAGAGATCTAATAAAGAATATAAGTGTCAATATTACAAGTTCAAGTATTGCATGATAAATATATACCAATATTAAAATAAATATGAGTGTCAATTTTTTGACACTCTAATTTTATGATTATGCTTCTAATGTGAATATTTACGAATAATTATAATGCTCCTTTCTTGGTTTCATATTTATTTTAATATTCGATTCACATACGCACTGCCATCCAGAATACATCGTTTACTTATATTGAACTTATTTAGAGGCACTGCCTAATTAAGTAGGCCAAATTCTGCATTTAATCGTACAATAAACCCTCAAATAAAGATTTCATTGGCAATTTTTTTAGCCGAATTTTGATGCACACTGGGTTTATAACTACTAAAATACAACGTAAGTTCAGGGAGTGGACAATAAACTTTCTTTTAGCTTTACGATTAACCTTTGTCGGGTCCATGTCCGGTGCCCACTGGGTATGGTGGAACAAATAATCATTCAAAAGCTACCTTGTCAACGAAAGACTTACTAATAGTATTCATCCGTCCTAAGCTTATGTACTATCGTACCAGCTGAATTTTACATGCACGACCCAACAGTGGCAGTATTTTATTTCGTAATCCGGGTTACCCTTGTTCGTTAGGAATGAGAGCTGAATGTTGATCACAATAACACATCTGCTAGCAGAACTGAGGCCGTGTTAATACCGCGATTGCATAGCACATTGCCACGAGTTAATATTTACCACGATCAGGGCACTAGACGGTTGCATGAATATATGAATGCCTTCCGTATTTCCACTCCGGATGTTATTTCAAGACCATATTTGAATGAGTAACGGGCATGTTCCCTCCATGTGCCGGATTCCCCTGTAATTTAGCTATTTTAACTGTAGCAGTCGAGTTCACTGGTTCCAATAATTTACCCTTTTAACTTTGGGAAATGGAACAACCTTCGTTTGTCCTATAATCGCTTTCTTCCTTGCTCAGTTCTTTGTTTATTATTACTTAAATTGTTGTAATGTAATGAGCATTTATCTTATGCCAATTAATTAACCAGATTGCAAAAGAACATAATCGCGAAAATTATGGTGACAAAATCAGCCTCGATGTGTGTGCATTTTTATTAAACTTGTTTTATTTAAAACTTAGTTGAAAAGCAGAGATTCTGTATTCGATAATCGTCCCCCTCAAGTATTGCGGTAACAATCTAAACATTTTATAACTCCGTAGAAAAAAATTGAGTTACTTGTAATATTTATGTTTATTATATTTGTGGTTGCCTGAATAGAAAGTCATCATTTTATTGATTGTGACTAATGTTAAATATGTATATTTTTCTAACATATCTCATATACAATACTCTCTCATTTAATGTATATCAATGATGCAATTTCTGATGATAAATATTTAAAGTAAAAAATAATCGTTGGCTTTAAATTAATATTTTTAGTAATGCAATATCTGCATCTATTCAGGTAACTGTGTGCACCTTGAGAAATGAGCTTGGAAGTTGCAACATTAAACCATCCTAGATTTTCTTATTGCATGCTGACGTATGTAATTTAAATGGCTTCCTATTTTGTAAGAATATTTCGCAATGTAATGTACACATAACTTTCTAATTAACTAAGGATTTCACATAATTTCATTAACCACGTTCAAAAATAAAGAGACCCATTTCTCAAAGATTAATTTTAAGATTGATTTTATTATTTTAATTTAATGTGAAACGGCAAGAGTAGTGGATACAAAAAAAAAAAAACAATTACGGTATTACAAAAACCTTGTTAATAATTGATTTACTCAAGTTGAGTTAAACAACGATTCTAGGGCGTTATTTTATATTACTTGTAAGTTGTACCTATTTTAAATCAAGATCTTATACATTTTTCTATCAATAAACGGGAAATAACCGATATGTTGGCAATCTTACGTTTCATGTTCTCCTGATCCAATGTCCGTCATTAGAAAACTCGATATTTTATTTTTCTTGAATCGTTGACATTTCAAGTTTGGTAACAACAAATTAAACATTGTGGTGCCACCTATATAAAATTGTGGCCTTACTTTGATTTTTTTCTTGAAACTTTTACGTTAGTTATTCTTTTCTCATGGTTTAAGCAAATTTTGTGATTGGCCTTATTTTCCAATAACCCAGACATAAATTAGAATAGGGTTTGTAATAGTGAATATAAATAAAAAATCATGATAATTTGTTTCCTTTTCGTTTTTTCAAAAATTGTTCTTAACGATATGTCCATTTTGATATTTAGAGTACTTTCTCTTGTATAAGCTTTTTTCATATAAGAAAGTATATCTGCGCTTCAAAAATAGCTGAAGTCTACAATATTATAACGTGTCCTGTTAAAATAAATGAACTAAGTGGTTATTAAACTTTAACTTTTTAAGATGTATTACGATAAATAGTATCTTTTTTCTGAATTGTAATTCAAATGTATAAAGCGTTAGTCAGTTTGCTGAGATAGTAAATAGATGACCCCCCCCCCCACCTCATATTTGTCTATACCTACATGCCAATTCCTCGTTTAGTGGCGTTGTATATTATTCTACTGAATGGGAATTATTAAATTACTAGATATCCTGGAATACCAAGAAGTGAAGATAGATAAAGTTTTTAATCCAGAAGGATATCTAAATAGACACGGCGATAGCTGTAATCAAGAATTGCAAATCTTATCTCCTGCACCTCCTTGCTTCACTCGTTTGTTTCAATATGGTCAAATCTAAAAAGTAGGCTCTTATTATGCTAACAATTTACTAGGTAGGGTCGCATTGAGCCAATAATTTGCAAATAATGCTGAAATATTTGGTTGTACATATTTCGTCTTAAAAGAAAATAATAATAATATCTTTTTGTGAAATAATGTCATAAGTCAGAGTTATAAATTTTATTTCGGCAAAATACTAAATGTATTATTTCACCTGGCGGCTGGGAAGGATTAATATGTTTATTTTGGCCTCTCATAAACCAGATGTGAGGTGCTGATATTGATAGAGTGGCTGCTAACATTCTGTTCTTAACGGTTGCAATTTAATTTTATTGCCGGATGAACATGAAAATTGAGTTTTTTGTACAATAAAAATGCTGAAGGCCTGTCCTTCTGTGAGAAAAATAAGTTATTAAAAATTTCATTTGGGCTTTTGAATATTGATCACGCCCACATATTTATCCGGCAGCAATTTCATGCTCGAATTCCATAGCTTGTTAAATGGTATCGTCTGGCCTTGCTTTCCCTTCATTCCCTTTCTCTGCAAAGGTGCATTCGCAGCTGGTAGTCGAAGAATTCTAAAATTCTTATTATTTTTTTATACTGCCTGTAGATTGAATTCTCTAAATTAATTGGTCTTAATTATGTTACCTCTTTCCTTTAATATTCTTGTATACTAATGGATGTTCTCTTCGTAGCACGTCATATTTCTATGTCCAGGTGTCCATTTTATCCTCTGTAGACGACGCTTTCAATTCCCAAACCTATAAGATAACTCGAAAAGAAAGGCTAGTTATAAAACCGAATTTTACTCCCGTGGGAGCTTGTCTGCTTCCTTAATCCATGGGTAACTTGTTGGAAGTAACAAAAGTTCAATCAGTCTGGAAGACATATTTCCTTTCCTCAATATTCTGTAATATTTAACTATAATTAGACTATTTCCCTTATGATGTCCTTTAAGAAATGTAAACATTTGTGTTATTTTAATTGAATATAATGTTTAACTTGGATCAAGGGCCAGTATGATTTATCACAAGGTAGGTCACGTGGGTTGAAATGAAACTACATCACCTTGCCAACGTTTCAGTAAAATTTATTACCTTTTTCAAGGCCGGCAATAATACACATGTATTAAGGACAACAAGAGGTCCATTGATTTTATACAGGATTTTTTTTAAAATATTTAATGGATGCGTAAACGTATATATGTATATATATATATATATATATATATATATATATATATATATATATATATATATATATAGATACATACATACATATGTTAATCTAAAGTATCAAAGTTATTACATAAAATTGCATAGTTAACATTGTATATATTTTTGTCTTTACTCAGGCTTGGACTTAGATTGAACTTGTGCAATAGTTAAAATTGGTACTCTGTTGAGAACAATTTTCTCTTTATTTTAAAAATTTACGGGTATCAATCAACTTATAGCTAGGCAATTCTTAGAATCTATAGTGAATTTTAAAAATAATATTTTTTGTAGCAGAAAGTTAGCAAGATCAATGATTATGGAATTATGGAGAAAAAATTCGTCAGCTGCTTCAAAATGTTTGCTCTTAGCGGTGTTGACTTGCATTGAAGTCTTGAATTTTGTATGAAACAAATTTGATCGAGAATTATGGGAAGAATTGGATCAGTTAAAACAAAAATCATTTGAAGATGAACACTGAGAAATAAAAGATACAGGATACATTTTTTGAAATGTCAATTTTCTAAAATATTTATTTCAAGTTTTCGTTTTTTGGGAGTTTATTCTCGCTTGAGTAATAGAACTTTGTTTTTGTTTGTTTGGTTTGATTTACGTCCACTTTATGCTACTATGGCTAATCGGGACGGGTTATCTACAGATTACCACCCTTTTCTGGCCGGGTGGGCCCAACGAGTTTATTAATGAGTCCGTCACTAAATTAATTTCTTGTGGCCAGGGCGGGAATCGCACCCGCCACTCTAGGTCTACTACGCCTTAACTCACACGGCCAACCTGAATAGAACTTTTTTAATAAGCATATGCATATGGATATACATATAAGTTCATTAATTAAGTACATTTGTTGTAATTTACACTCGCTAATTTTGTGAAGTTTCTTTTTAGAATGAATGAATGTGTTCAACTGTCTAACATGACACAATATATCGTAACACATTTTGTCCGGTGAAGTGAAGTTGCAAATCCGTTTGACAATTGTACTGCAGATAGGCCAAGAGTCGTGGGTCGGCTTGAAAAGAGCTCCAAAGGGATTCGCGGCGAATCAAAAAAAACTTTTTTTTTGATCAGAATAAGACGTATTAGTAGGAGGCGAGGCTGTGATATTTTGATCAATATAAGAGGCGGGCCCGTTGGCGCAGCTACATGGCGCATCCCTATTGGAACACGTGGCTTCCCTCTTGTCCTGGCAGTCTGTCTCCAAGACCTCGGCTCGGACCGTGCCCATGTATTGCAGGAAGGTAAGCCGCCCAGTCGATAAACCATGATCTACCTCAACCTCAGTCAGACTTCCTTGTTTCCATCTACCTCGCCCCTCTCTCTCTTTCTCTCTCTTTCTCACACACACTCTCTCTCACTCTCACTGCTCTCTAAAAATCCCCCTTTCATCCGTCGTCCTTTCACCCAATCCCGAAATAGCTTCAAACTTACGGAATCCATTTAGTAATATTTTAGTTGCGGTTTAACTTTGGTGGGATAGGTATCGGATAACTAACTAACTACATTTGCGTATAATAAACTACTCACTCCCTCCAGTTTATAGTGAATATACAATTAGCATTCACACGAAGTATTTTAACGTGTAGAAGTAGCATCAAGAAAAATAGAACAGTCTGTATACTTATCCGTAAGATTATTTTAAAAAGTCGCAGGGTATAGGCATCGAGAAGAATTTTATTTAAATACCTATATTCGTGTTTATTTATTTTAATTTGTAGTAATGTTTAGCATTATGTTTGTTCTAGGTTTGTCTTTATTCTTCTTGACTTCTATCCCCTCTACTTTTAATAATTCGATTATTAATGTAGTTAATTGTAACTTTTACTACGAGGTAGCATTGACAAAATTATACCTGGTTACTCGTAAATAAATAAATCTCAGAAGGTTGTGATATGAGGTAAGGCATGGGTTCAGTTCTATAATACCTTGATCACAATGGTAATAAACATAGATATACTTCGTCAAATTATATTTCAAAGTTGAGTTACATTTTGTCTACTTCGATATCCTGTTTTAGTTTATATCAAAGTTATCTCTTGTCTATTTACTTTATTTCTGCTCTTGTACGGTACTAATGTTTGACAGAAAAGAAAATGAGATCTCAGAATAGCCAATTACCCAATTTAAAAGATTCAAAATTTAAATTACTTCTCTGGAATTATTATGTTTAATCATATTGTAAATTCCCCTAGATATTTTATTAACTCATTTACATTGCCATTTCCAATTTTGTTTTTGTTGTCTTAATTGATATTATTATATTTTGGCAAAACTTTAGATTTAGATTTTCCCCCCCTTTAGTTCCTTTCAGTGTGTTGTACAGGATTTTCTTAAAATTATTCTCACTTATGAGAAATAGTGGATCGCTAATAAATATGAAAAAATATTCAGTTATGGCCTTATAATGATTAGTTATAATCAACTGGTTGTTTTTTCCTGGATATAAGTGAAATATGAAGGTTGATTTAATTCAAACAACAGTAATGCCAACGTTTCTGTAAATAACCCTCAAGGTCGGAAAACAAGTTTTTACAAAACAATAACTAAGAAGAAAGGATACAATATTTGAATGTTGTAAGAGATTGTTAAAAGTGTTCGAGAACAAATATTTGAAAATTATTAAATCATCTATTGTACCAGTAAAAATAATTGAAAACGAGATAAAATTATGCCAACAACTATGTATCTAATGCCTGAGAATAGGGTGTCTAAAAAGAAAATGAAAGCCTTTTCGGATTTAATTTGGTTACAAATGTTAAAATATGAAATATCATTTTTGGTAGGAGGAATTGTTTCCTTAAGCTAAACTTAAAATGTCAATATTTAGTAATTATTTTAGTTATTGCGTATATTGACTAAATTATTTTTTATAAGGCTCAAATATTCTCAACTATGTGTTCCTACGCGTTATTAAAAACATTTTATCCAAGGCTTCTTTTAAAAAATAAAAAAAAAATATTGTAAAAATTCCAAATTTTAGGAGGGGAACTTCTGATTTTAGCCCCTCACCCCTTCTTCGTAGCATATTAGTTTTCCAGGTTTTCAAAACTCCGCGTAATTTGGTGGTTAATATTTTTTGAATTTAGCGATACACATGGAAAATACGTTGGACATTGTGAGCCTTTGTCTCACTCTAACCGCTTAGCAAAATATCCCAATGTTTTTCTTAACTAGGGTTGGATCCGTTTTCCTGGACATTCACTTGTTAATTACTATGTTGAGCTGTAACCTGCTTTTTTTTGTGAATAGTTAAGGATCAAATGAGTTTTAAATGTTGTTAGGAAGAGATAAAAGGTAGTAAATAAGAGGAAAAGTAAAATAATCACAATAACACAATATAAGTAAAAACTCTATAATTTAAAATTACGAATTGAGGATTTGGGACTGCGAAGGGCCAAATCAATATGAATCGACATTAAATATTATTGTTGTTGTTATATTATAATTGTTTTGTTGACTGTTAGTTGGAAACCCGAGTTCACAGGGCATACAAAAATGTTTTTACCGATGCACAAAATTAGACAATTATCAATTTTTAGAAATTACGATTTATTCTATTTGTCTTCGTATGGAACGCTTCATTTGACTGCTTATATTGATATTTTTTGAACAAATTGTGAAGACGTTCTAATTCACATATCAAATCCTATGTGAGGGAAATAAGAAAAGATGTGCTGTGAAAGATAAGATCTTGAGACGAAGTGTATTATGAATCTGCTTCTAATCCTTAAGCTCAGACTCTCAGTCTTTAACCTGGCTTTGCTCTGTTTTTAATTATTACTGAGTATTGTTTCTTATTGTTAGTCCAAAATGTAAGTATCTAAATTGCTGATAATTCGATCGCTGTTAATTGGCTGTTTTTATGTGAATTGTTTCCTGCTTTTATCTTACACGGGTAAAATGTAATTGTTGTTTTTCATACAGAGATCTAACTAATTACTATAAAATATTATTTTTCTGGAGTTGTTACTTTTGTAAGAAAATATTTTAAGTCCTTAAATAACGCAGTTTATACACTCTGTTGTATTTCATTTTTAAATGAAAATCTTTGTCATTAATTTCTTAAAGTTGTGTTCCTTGATAATCTAAAACTTTCCCGTTTGACAAATAACACTGAAAAAGTTAGACCATCTGTTTTAGACAAAGATGGATTTTATATCATGTTTGCAAGCATCATTTACTTAGCTTTCTCAGGTATTTGTTATTACACCAAGGGTTTGATCTAGATACTTTTCCTCTGGCCGCTTTACTTGAAATGAAGAAAATATATTGCTCTCATCTATATGTTTCTACAAAATATGTTAGCAGGAATCACTTTTAATTGAGACAGCCTCTTAATTATTTATTAAATAGTGAGAGACAGTTTTACGTTTTTGTTCAAGCTTGAATTTCTTCTTGAATAGCTTATTGAAACCTCAAAGAAAAACTAAAAAAAAAAAAATAAATAAATAATAATAACACTAAGAATTCAATTTCTTAGTGTTATTATTATTTATTTTTTTTTTTTTTAGTTTTTCTTTGAGGTTTCAATAAGCTATTACATTCTATTTATTAAAACCTCATACCTGAATTTCATTTGTTAATTGAGAAAATTGTGAACAAAATGTTCCTTAATGTGAAAACTAACAATCTTCCCTTTAGTAGGTTGTTGTAACTCGGAGGTAACCGCTGTAACGTGTACCAGGAATTAAACTGATCTAACGGCATGCCGAACTGTGGTGGAAGTTTACGTTTTTATTTCTTACTGGTTATACAATTACCTCGTTGAAGAAATAATTGAAATAAACAAAGCTTAGAACTTATTGTGTACATCTTTGCCTTTAAATTGTAGTTACATTATGGGATTTTATGCTTTAATATGTACTCCCATCTACGCATTTTTCCACTTTACTTATTTCCTGCCGAAAATGCTAGTCTTTTCTGGTCATAGTGAATTTTGTGAAACCATTGTTAAAACGTGTTAGCACCATCGTATTAACGAAATCTCAGAGAATTATATACAACGTCGTGTACATTTCTGGAAATTAGCCGGAAGACCTCAACCAGTATTTATTACTGGCAAGTGGGTGACGGACAATATCGAGCAAATCTCTGGAAGTTTTCCTTTCTATTTTAGAACTAGTATAACAAGAGATTTTTTTTATTATTTTATTTGATCAATTCATTGAACAGTTTGTTGCTGTCCATTTATTTCAAATATTGTAGCTCTTTATTACCATACAAATGATTATCCTTATCTAGTTTACTGTTTATTAGTTTCTTCGGTATCCCATTCCAGCAAATAATGTCATCTATGCATGCAGTTTGCTTATTTGTTATGGACCCATAATTCATCTCCTCCTGTATTTCTCTCTATACAATGTATAGTATACATGTCTTTTTTTCCAATCTCGTAATCTCTCTTCATATCTCTGATTGAATTTTTGTTTATATCTTTCCATATTTTAATTGAACACACTTTAAAATTGGCCGAGTTACCTTCCTTTTTTAAAAACGCATATTAGCTTTGTCAACCTATACAGTTTTATTTATACGACTTTTAAGTAGTTACTTTATGTTTTACGCGTGGTACCAATTTTGATTGGTTTTATGTAAACAATATATGAGAGAGCTTATACGACCGTTTGATATAAAACTTTTAGATTTAATTTGAAGATAAAAGTTTTCATTGTTACTGCATGTGATGAGCGATTGTAACAAGTTTTAACAGATGGCGTGCATCTATTGTAGACTGGGAATAAGATCCTATCCAAATTACTTCCGTTTATATACAATTAATAATAATTCATTTCATATAAAATCTCCGAGGATGTTATTGTGGTATTGTTTTACTAATTCCCTGATACAAGGTTGTTGTTTATACTCTTCGCAGAATGTTGATTTAAATTAATATTTTTTGTGATCATTGTAAATTTTGCATGTGAAATGGAATTTTTAAAGCTGTTGCACAAATTTGGCAATGACTAGTAATTCCAATACTCGAGTTCCTTCATTTTCCTACTGTTAACAGTTATATATGGCAAAATAACCATCAACTTTCAAGCAAGCAAAGAGATTATTTTCAACACCAACGGCCATTCGTTTCTCGAGATACAGTTTCAATTAAGTAATTATCCCAATACAAGTTTTAATTTCTAATGCTGTAAATGCATACTCTCTTAGTATGTTACTTCTGATATATATATATATATATATATATATATATATATATATATATATATATATCAAGTTCGAAAAAAAATAAAATAAAAAAAAGAGCCCACGTCATGCACAGAAATGAAAATTTACACAACCAATATTTCGAGTTATAAAGAAAGGCATATGTAGTATTTTGAACCAAATAATTAAGATAAACCTTACGATAAAGTTTGATAATGTTATTCATGTTGATAAAGAATACCTCTGGAAATGATCAGATAATCCTAAAGACGACTAGCAACTTCCTCGAATTAATTTTTTTTTAATTTCCATATTAATAAATCTTGACTTATCAAATGACTTAATTTTGAAGAGACATTTCTGGATAACTATTGCCCATTCAGTCACCAATGCCATTATGTATAGAATTAATGATAATAATTTCTTTTTAGTTGAAGGAAAGTACGTTTTTTATTTTACATTTATGAAAAATGACATAGATGGTTTTTACGGAATAGACTAAATATTGATTTCTAAAAATATTGTTAAATTGGCCATTACTTTTGAGACAGAAGAAAGAAAACAGTATTATGGAGATATGCAGGGGCGGCGAGATAAGAAGTAGTAGAGGATTTTCATAGGGAGAGAATTACAATATCACCGTAATAAACTAGTATTTACAAACATCTGCATTTCTAATTAGTATATTTTATTTTGGTAGGAGGATAATGTAAGAATATTAAGCATATATGAAAACAGGTATTCACATTATATTTATTTTATAGAAAATTTATATTTATTTATATCTAATGTGAATGTATTAGGGTGTAATAATAAAAATGTCAGCTCATTCAATACTTTTTATTTTTTCAATGGTTCGACGGAAATGACTCCGTTTTATTCCTAAATCACGTAGTAAATATTTCCTCAGCTTTTTTTATAAATTACTCCCGAGATGCTGAATGTACAGTTTTATACATACATATATGTTATATATGTGTGTTTTTTTGTAAGTGTGCGTGCGTGTAATTCTTAAGCAATAGCTTTTAGTTGTTTTTGACCATTGTTCAAGAAATCACTACGTTAAAGTTATAATATTAACGCCTACCCTAGTTTCAAATATATACCTTTTTTCTTATTTTAATTCTAAGGTTCTTAAGATATTGGATGCGGTCCAATCGCATGCAAGTTTTGAAAAAGGCTCTCGGAATGACTCGGATGAGATTTGAAAGAGTCGTCACTAAATTGGAGCCACAAACGGTGACCGCCGATTGGGCTGATGGTTTAATTGGAAAATTGGCCTGTATTAATAAAGTATCGAGATAGTTGAGTTTGGGTTGAGGAGGGGTTATCTGGCATGTGGTGTTGGCTGCCTCTAACTCACTTAAAATACCAATCATGGCACACAATAAATTCCTTAATATAACAAACCCACCTTCCTCAATAAAACGAATTCTTAAAATACTTTATTGCAGGTAGTTTTTACGACATATGCTCGGTTTCAGCTCCCGTCGTAATTGGAGGTTTACGTTACCTTCCATTTCTGATCAGTTGTTAAACTTCATATGTTTCAAAATAATTCTTATTCGGCTATTTATGAATACTCTTATAATTCTAAAATACGATATGTTTGACCTAGAAAATAAATATCGCAAATTTTGCAAAACTGCTCAGATACTAAGATTAGAAATTACTATTGTGGTCATCTTATCCACCTGTGTCCTCATTACCATTCCCACTCTAACCCATATTACCTATTCACATTCATTGATTTCCACTTCATTGATTTATTTTATGATATCATAAATAAAATTATTTATTTTATATTTCATTTCAGCTCAGTTTTTAATATTTCATAGTTTTTTTAAAGTCTGACATCTTATTTCGCGATTTAAAGACATTAAAAGAATGTCGTGTATTTGTATTATTTTATTGGTGGCGTCTGGTCTAATTAGACAATGGCTTAAGTGCAAAATTTTCAATTCAGTTACATCAAAATCACTAAATCGACTGCATCGATTGAAAAAGATAAAATTGAACAATTGATTTATGGTGAAAACGATATAAATTGTCCTGGTAATTCATTTGGATGGTTGACCCTTCTCTTCAGAACCTAATGTATGTGAATGGTTGTAGACATCATTGTGAGATTATATGCGGTTTTTTATATAAAATCTAGTTTTTCTATTATTACTTTAATAATTTGTCTGCCGTAGGATTATAATTTTGAATAACCTATGATGGAACCAACAAATCAGGATAAGAAAGATGCAACCTTCCAGACTAGTTTCATCAACTGAGTGACATTTTCAGACCGAAGATACAAAGGAATTCTATGTGATGTAGGCTTATTAAAACGTTAATAATATTTTAACATTTTCATATAAATTCAGTACTAAAAAAAACAGTAACGGAACCAAAATCAAACAATTTAGCTTTAAAAACTTTTTTCTACATTCTGGCTGTAAAAAGTAATAAATTATTATAGTTATATTAAATCGAATTGAGCAATTACACTTGAAACGTACTCCATATTGTCTATTGAATAAGAAATCAATGGAGAGAAGAAGAATTTATGTATAGCTAAGTTGCGGGGAATCAGCGTTGTCAACTTAATTCAGTGTTGCCTCCCTAATATGCGGGTGGAAGGGAAATGGCCCTTTATAGGGGTACCCGTTATATAGTGGGGCAAGCAACCAAACCCCACTTGAAGAACTACGCACCTACCTCTCTGTAATAAAATAATTGTTACTTTTAAAAAGATAAGTCATACGAGATTGGCTATGGCAATTTGTTATTTTGCCGATTACAATTCATTTGCTAATTTCATTATAGCGTTCAACAAAACATGTTGGTGGAGTTGCTATTTGTCCTTTTCATGAAAGCAATTTACCCTCAATGGACCATTTATGACGTCCATCCCACCCAATAAAATGTCGATTTTATACTTAGACGGCAAGCATTATTTCGTTATTTAAACTGTTTTTAATATGATAACGACTATTTTCAATACGATAACTATTTATCCTCCGTAGTGTTGGAAATAAGATTAAATGGGCATACCCGCGTTGTATCCGAAAACCTAGACAAGGAATAAGAGCTACGTTATACAACGGGGTCTACAGTATGGGCCTACGCCACCCCCCCCCCCTTAAGAATCATGTCTTGGATCTTTTTTTACTTTACCTACACCAGTTACTTTTTGAAGTAACAGTGATCATATGAAAATTAAAAAGACTCTAGTTATTAAAATGATGTAATGTTGCTAATCCCAATTAGCCTTAGTTGCAAAAAGTGGACGTTAATAAATGATAATAATGTTGCTAAGCTACATAAATTTTATGCATGAAAGAGGTTAACTGCTTATTACATGGTTGGTTTTTAAAAACGTGCAAGTTTTTTTTGCAATAATCAATCTCATACAACTTAACTTAGCCATGTTCTTAAATCAGACGAAATAGCATATAGGGTTTTGCAGAGGTATGCATTATTGTATAAATCAAGGAAATGTCGAAAAGAACATTTCATGAGGATTATATTTCATAAAAAAAAGAGGTCCAGTGTTTAGATGCAGTCTTAAGAAGTTGCAGACAAGAAATCGGCTATTACAGAGATACATGGTTCAGCAATTGTAAACTTACATTAAGGAAGTGTATTTTGTTGATTTATGCTTGGGCGAATGGCTATGCAACGACGAAATTTACATTTAAAACTCGTTAAATACATTATTTCAAACATATGTTCATTACTTTTATAAATTTAACGATAACGTAAATCACTGTTTTAGAAATAAGTAACTGGTGTGGGTAAAGTATTATTATTATTATTTATTAACGTCCACTTTTTGCAACTGAGGCTAATTGGGACGGGTTATCTACAGGTTACCACCCTTTTCTAGCCAGGGTGGGATTTTAGGACGTTATTTAATGAATTTCGTCACTATATAATTTCCTTTGCCCAGGCAAGAACCGAACTCGCCACTCTAGGTTTACCATGTGAGATAAAGGTCAACGCTTTAACTCGCTTGGCTAACCTGAGCCCCGTGGGTAAAGTAAAAAAAAATTGTATAATGATTTATACAAGTGGGTAAAGTAAAAAAAGACTCCATGTCTTTACTAGAGGAGCATTTCGGAGGGGCTTTTAGTTTCAAACTGTAAAGACTTCCAGTTTGAAACTAAAAGTGATTGAAACGTTATGTAGGAAGAGACATCTTTCTTATCCAAGATTGTTTGTTACGCTCAAATTCGGTTCCGCTAGACAAAGTAAATAATTTTCTGTATTCCTGTTTTCCATGCAGAGTATCCCTCTAACGTGGGAATTTATTGATATTTTGTGTGCTCCATCCTTTGAATACTACACACTTTTCATTGATAACATTATAGTATTTCGAATACAATAATTAATTATAAACATTATAAGAATAAAAAAAAATAATAAAAAGAAAAGAAAAAAAGACATATGTAAACATTTTCTGTATTGATTTTATCCATTAAATATTTGGTAATCAATAAAATCGCGATGTGTCTTAAATGATTGAATAGTGACAAGTTATTTTACTGAACCAATTGATTACTCTGTCTATTGGTTATTAATGCACTTCTCCTTGGTCTAATTGAATTTAAAATAACAAAATAATAAAAAACTTATTTTATAAAGTTTCTTTACGTCTGTCACTATTGTGTGACAGCGTTTTACTCAAACATCGTACTAGGCATATTTGTTAGATTTCTCTGAGCAAAGAGCGTGACAAACCAGACGCCATCATATATTTGATATTGATTGGAGATTACCATGTTGACGGTTTGGCCAGATGGGCCGTCAGAGCAGGCGGAGTGTCTACATGAAGTACTCTGAGAGCGCCATGTTCGAAGCTGTGGAAGCAGTGCTCAAGAGGAACGTGAGCGTGAGAAAAGCATCGCTGGTTCACAATGTTCCTTTCAGCACGCTCTACGGGAGGGTTCAGGCGGCAAGGGCCTACGCAGTCAACGGCTCAGAATTTCTCCTAGATCCACTTGCACTGCCTCTCAAACGTAAGTCAGACACACCTAAATATTACTCTAACCAACTTGCCTCCTCGCGCAGACCCCCCTCACCCCTCAGATGCTAAGAACCCCGAATGCAACTCAGAATAGCTTAATCCCATATCTCCCAGATACTGACATATTCTAACTGAACGTGGAATAAGAAAAGTCCATCACGCAGGGGTTGCGTTAAATAAGTACATTTCCCACGTGAGTCATTATTGGATATTTAGACTTCAAATAAAATGTTTCATAATATAACAGTTTATTGTTAATAAGACATGATTAGTAGTGGGTTTTTTTTTATTTATTTATTTCCTCTACATAGTAACCCTATGCGGAGGGATTTTAATTTTCTGCAAATCCCTCCAGCAAATCTGCATATTTGCATTATATTTGCATTTTTTTCAAAAATGTTATCAATTGTTTATATAATAATATATATACATATTAAAATGTAAATAAAATTATAAAGTTAAACTTGATAAAATAAGACAAAAAAACATTAAATAGTACAGTTAAATAACCAATAAAAATTACATAGTATTAATTTCATATTGTCTTTTCCTCTCTCAGCTAAAGGATATTGTAGGCTAGAAAATAAAATATCGGGACTGATAGGCCATCCGGGAATATGAATCTCTTAACTGTCTTCGTATGTCTTGAGTCAGTCTACATTCATACATCAGGTGGGTGAATGTCTGTTCAGTGTAACTGCCGCATTAACAAGGCCGAAAACTAAAAAATGAAATTATCTCGGTTAATAATCAAGATAGTGAAAAAAACAAGCATGCATAACAACATTTATAAAACATTACATTTACAATAATATAGGTTCTAAACAATTTTTCGATCCGCCGCATTATATCGGAGATATTAAGAATTTTCGAAATTCCGTCCATTAACCCTCCCTGTCCGATTTCAGCCATTAACGACCTTGATCTTTATTTTTTCATAAAACGTTTAATCAAGTTTCATAACGATCATACAAAAATTACGACAGCCAGAGGTTTAACAGGCATATATATATATATATATATATATATATATATATATATATATATATATATATAGAGAGAGAGAGAGAGAGAGAGAGAGAGAGAGAGAAAGAGAAAGAGAGAGAGAGATTTGAAAAGACCTCATTTTCGTCATCTCCTGGGTAGGATCGATGGACATTTGAGGAAATATTTCAAAAATCGCGAAATGAGTATGAGCTCAATAACTGATTTCTCATAAGGGAAATCTCCTAAAATCTTAGGTGGATAGCACATGACTGATTTCCTTGTGCATCTGTTAAATAACTAAAAGCTTCACTTGATAAATGTGAGTCGTGAGTTCAATTTTCCCCTGAACAATAGGAATTTATTTAGTGACTCTCATTAAATAGAATCCTTAGTCCCACACTGGCTAGAAAAGGGTGGTAAACTATAGATACCCGCCTCCAATTAGTAGCACAAAGAGGATGATAATAAATAAATAACAATAATTTAAAATTATTTCATTTAAAATGTATATACTATATATACATCCCATTGCAACAACTCAAAAAATATTCTAGCTCATAATTTATAGATCATAGATCTTTTTATGATCAACGATGAAGGTCCTATGCTAATATTCTGTATTTCTTAGGTTCAGAAGAATACGCTTTTTTTTTTAATTTTCAACTCCTTTCTAGACATTACCTATACCTTTCTACCATAAAGGCCGGAGGCGCACTACTTATTACAACATTACAAGACCAGCCTCTTTAGCTATGTGCATACACGAACAGAAGTCCTAAAACTAGTTAAGGTGTGGTTGGGAGGAAAATTCAAAATGGATATGAAAATCGAAAATTTTCACGATTACAATACTTCCTTTACTTCGTACTAGGAAGTAAAAAAACGGGGATTTTCATTGTAATCGGGGCTCGATTTGAATGCGTAAATCCGCCACCCCCCAAACTCAAACATAGTTGCGTTCTCTATATATATTAACATTCGAGAAGTGTATGTGTATTCTCTTTCTTCTTTTTTTAAATCAGAGATAATATATACTGAAATTTATAATTTTGGCTTTTCTATTTTAATATTGAATCCTTCCCAAAATCTGGAAACCAAACAAGATTTCGGCTTTAAAGATTTAGGTAACATTGTGACAAATAACCAAACTAATATATTTAAGTGGACAAAATCTTCGATCCCTTAATTTTGCACGTGATACGCAAAATAATTATATTTCCCATGTCCAGGAATGATACACAATGACATCATTTTCGAATTCTGTTCCTTAATTATCCCTATGTAACGTAAACAAGATGTGACATTTAATGTGGACGTGAAAGTTTACTAATATATTAACTTGGAGTAAAAATCTGTATAAAAGGCTGGAAATCCCTTCCAGAAAGAAGAAGGAAGGAAGAAATAAAATGCGGCTAACTTTTTTATTATTTCAGTAATAGAAAAACGTATAGTAGAGCGATTGCAACAATGTATTTGTTAAATAATTCGGGCACCCAATATTTTTCAGTACGATACATAATAATGGAAATACTTAAAAAAAATCATTTTATTACTTTTGAAGATCCCACATACATACTTATATATACAGATACACACACAAACAGGTTAGAAATAAATTATAATAAAATAATACATCTCATTAATTAACATAATTAATTAGCCAACTGATGATTGCAATAATTGGTAGGAGCCTCTGCTTCTTCTGTCCTATCTGTTCTTTCAAACTTTAATTCCTAGACTTTTAACCTTAGCTTCATCTAATATGGTTCGCTTCGCTCAATGGAACAAATAGTATTAATCCATCGAAAAATAATTCAATATTATAACCGTTATAAAAAAGGTCCAAGGGAACGAAAATGGGATTTTCCAGCTCCAGATTTGTTCAACCTTGGAAAATTGGAAACGCTATTGGATTCAATGTGAAAAAAAAGCTTAAGTTTGCCAGATACCGTGTGCAATCGATTTCAACTCACTTCCATATTTTTCAGTGTTAAGAGGTTTAAATGCTACCACCCTTTATTATATAAAACTATAAATAAATGCTAACATTTATTAGTGGAGCTCGGTCTCTCTTATCGTTTTCGTCTCTTTAGCACACCTGATGTGACTACAAAATCTGCTGAAAACATGTTAATTTGAAAAGAGGTATCTCTGGACGACAGAATTTATTATCCCTTCATTCTGGTAATTACCATGTCAAAAATAAACTTGGATGTACCGAAACATTTGTTAGAATCATGGAGTTGGCTTTTAGGAGAGGAGAGCCTTCATTGGAGATAAGCAATATTTCTTGGGCTGTCGGACTAAGATACTCACTATTAATCTCCTAGCAATATGACTTTCCGTGTTTCACAGTTATATTGTTATAACGAGAAAATGCAATTTGTTAATTTTGGTATGAACGTGTATCCATGTAAATTCTATCGCTTAATCTGATATTGAGTACGCTGGAAAGTTAAGTTTAATACTGCAAAAATACTTGTATTTGAATTTTTAAATTCCAAGATTACAGATATATGATGTGCGGGATTGACATTTTACTGCCCAGCTCTTATGTTTTCTTTCCTTTTGGATGTAGTATCCAGAAGAGAGACATTAGTTTCAGGGGTTTGATTGATTTAAAACTAAAAATGTATTCCATGAATTCTAGGCGCCTACGAAATCTTGATAAGTACGCAGCCCCTTCTTGATGGACTTTTTTTATTTTTTTCGTACTTGTCATCTTGGGAGATTTCCCTTAAGGGAAGTCAGCTCCTTAGGTTGTACTCCTGACACGGATTTTACATATTCCTTCAAGTGTCCATCGATCCTACCTTGGACATGACATAATAAAGATGTCTTCAAGAACTTGTGTGTGGATGTACCTACACAAATATACATACAGTTGTGTCATTACCAAACTCAATATTAAATTTCACGTAAAATTAATTATCCAGTTCGTTGAGCCAGGACCTGAGCTAGTGGGAGTTTTGCGAAGGGTCATTTTATCTATGTGTATATATATATATATATATATATATATATATATAAATAAAATTGTAACCTCTGTCTGTACATTGATTTTTTTCGCGAAATTTCACGATAACTTTTCGTTTCACATGTCATACACACCATAACTGCATTTTGTTTCTTTCGTGTATGTTTGTTTGTTTGTTACCTTTTCACGCATAAACGGCTGAACCGAATTTTATGAAACTTGGTATGTATATTACTACTAACCCAACTTAGACTTTAGGCTATATTAATATCCTCTGAGACGAACAGGAGTGGGGGTGATAAGGGAGGCTTAAAATTAAAAATAGTGATATTTCGTTTCCTATTGGTTTTTCGTCAAATGTAAACATAACAAAAGTTGTGTATTTTGTTATTTAGAGTAACTTTTGCTCTATATATTTTTTTCGTATACCGAATTATAAACGAGATATACGCTAAAACCTATAGCGGAAGTGAACAATTTTATTTGGCACAAAATACTAAACCGAACTAAATAAAACTCGGTATGTGTATTAGCACTAACGCCTTCATTATAATAAGCCATACCAACATTTCTAGGGACGGGCAGGAGTGGGAGTTATAAGGAAGGACTGAAATTAAAAATAGCGATGTTTCGTTTCCTATTGGTTTCCGGCAAACAAGAACATGACTAAAGTTGTTTATTTTGTTGTTTAGAGAATATTTTGTTATATACACTATCGTCGTGCACCTAAGTATAAAGGCGTCATACGCTAAAAATTATAGCGGAAGTCAACAATTTTCTTTGGCTCAAAGTCTCAACCGAACTAAATAAAACTTGGTATGCGTATTAGCACTAACGCCTTCATTATAATAAGCCATACCAACATTTCTAGGGAAGGGCAGGAGTGGGGGTTGTAAGGGAAGCCTGAAATTAAAAATAGCGGTAGTTCGTTTTCTATTGGTTTTTCTGCATATATGCACATGAAACAAGTTGTTTATTTTGTTATTTAAAATATCTTTTGTTATATTCATTTCTGTCGTATAACAAAGTATAAACGAGATATACACTAAAAACTAGAGCGGGGGCCAACAATTATGTTGGGCACTAACTATTGAACCGAACTTAAAAAAACTCGGAATGTGAATTAGCATTAATTCTTCCATGATTATAAGATATATTAAAATTTTTAGGTTCAAACGGGAGTGGGGGTTATGTGGGAGCCCTGAAATGAAAAATTGTGATATTCCGATTCCAATTGGTTTTTCAACGATTTTCTATAAAAATACAATCATTAGTCAGTCAAAGATGATTTCTCAGGCATTGCCGGGTATATTAGCTAGATCGTATATACAAAATACGTACATTATAGATGATATTTAATTATAATAAATGCTATCCATGATTATGATTTGAATTATACACGGTGTTTCAAACAGTGGAGAGGGAATGATTAGAAACTTATTTTCATTTATTCTTCAGACCTAAAGTTTTTTTTTCCATAAGCCACCCAAGGGACCCTTACGGGGAAAAGTGCGCCTAGACGGGAAGAACAGTTGTACACATAGAAGCATTGAAGCAAAAACAAAATAAAATCTTTCCATCTCAAATGATTTCCCGAGCCAAGCCGGGTACCTTGGCTAGTATATATATAAAATTGTAACCTCTGTCTGTACATTGATTTTTTTCGCGAATTTTCACGATAACTTTTCGTTTCACATGTCATAGACACCATAACTGCATTTTGTTTCTTTCGTGTGTGTTTGTTTATTTGTTTGTTTGTTACCTTTTCACGCATAAACGGCTGAACCGAATTTTATGAAACTTGGTATGTATATTACTACTAACCCAACTTAGACTTTAGGCTATATTAATTTCCTCTGAGACGGGCAGGAGTGGGGGTTGTAAGGGAGGCCTGAATTTAAAAATGCGGTATTTCGTTTTCTATTCATTTTTCGGCAAATATGAACTAACAAAAGTTGTTTATTTTGTTATTTAGAGTAACTTTTGTGATATTCATTTTTGTCTTTTAACAATGTATAAACGAGATATACACTATAAACCAAAGCGGGAGTCAACTATTTTATTGGGCGCTAACAATTGGACTGAACTTGACAAAACTTGGTATGCCAATTAGCATTAATTCTTCCATGATTATAAGCTATATTAAAATGCTTAGGTTAGAACGGGAGTGGGGGTTATAAGGGAGGCCTGAAATACAAATTCGCGATATTTCATTGTCTATTTGTTTTTCGACAAACATGCACATAACAAAAGTTGTTTACTTTGTTATTTAGATTAACTTTTTTTTTATATACATTTCTCCAGGAACAATGTGTGGAGCAAGTAATTTTCGTAGAAATATTGATATGCTTAAAAATTCATTCCTATTTGAACTATCAGGTACCTCAGCTGGAAAAATTAATTCAAATCAATGTTAATATTTTGTCCTTAATAGTTGAAATCTATGCATAATGCACAGGAGACGGGAAACATGACAATTTGGAGGACAGTGAAGACTTACGTAAAAAATTAATTTTATCATTAACAACGGGTATTAACCCTAAACACTGGGACGGGTAAATGTCAAAATTTTGTGCAAAGTAAAGCCTTGCCAAAAAAATACCATCACCATTCAGCCTCAAATCGATTCCCGGGCGAAGCTAGTATTTTATATATAAGGCAAATATCACCGTTGTTGTGTCTTGTTGATGACAGTTATTTCATAATTAAATAATGTTTGTTGTTTTCTTAATGTTTATTTGCTTGTGTTTTGAGGTTTACGTTATTTTAATTATTTCTTTCTGTTATTTTTTACTTATTGTCTTAGTGGTTCTCAAAATAGCATTCAATAAAATCACACACATAATGGCTATTTTCACTTGAGGTTACTATATCACTAAACATCAAGTATTTTGCCGATATGACATTAAATCATATCTTGTTCACAAAAGGGAGAGAAGAGGAATAGAATATAATGTGATATGATCTCTATCTCTTGGGAAAACTAGGTGTAAACTTTTCCTTTGTTATTTTTTAATCCTCATATTATTTAATTACCGAAATCAAATTTATTTATTTTTTAAATTATTTGATTAGAAGAAACAATTGGCTTCTGGAAAACCCAGAGGTAGGATCGGTGCGGGAAAGCGCTATTATTTTTCAACTTATGAAAAGAAGTTGGCTGGTTACTATTTATTATTTTTCACAAAGAACTCCTGTGTTTGACTGATTTTTCCAAATTATGGTCGATTAACCGATGGTAAGTTACGAGTCACCATCGGTTAACCGACAATAATTTGGAAGAATCGCCCCAATACAGGAGCGAAAAAAGTCGGCTCACGTAAATATTCAGCCAATCCACAATGAGCGATCTATTAGATACTTCTTCCATTATTTCCGTTATAAATTTTGTTTAATACTGTATTTTGTAGAATGAATCATTTATTTCCATACAAATATTTTATCTACCTCAAAATTATAATTCAATATAAATTATAAAAACATACCAGATCAAAAATATTCTAGTAACATTTAGGATTGCTTTTAAAACGAGAAATTGGGAGAGGAGAAAGAATTATTAATTTTTCTGGAAAGAAGAAATGAAATTTCGAAAAAGGCTTAATAAAAGAGGAGGGCATATATCTGAGGGGGACAAATATCCTGAGATGGAATGTAAAAAGACAGGCATTTCCCTAGGTGAATCTAACTGGCTTCAGGTCCTCTGTCCCACTTTAGGTCAAGTAAATCTTCATATTTCATTGAGTCCATTATTTAAAGATGGAGTTTAATCACTAGAATTGTTTAATTTGTAATTCTGAAATATTGATATGATTGAATTATAGGCATCTAGTGAGAGTTTTCCTAGCGTATCATTTCTTATTAACAATGGTAGGAACACTCTTCCAATTGTTCTGTTATGAATTTTAAAAAAAGATTCATTCCATAGAGGGTTCTTAAAATTAACCATATATCCAAGCTACTGATCGTCCACCACCTATTCACCATTTCACCTGTAATTAGAACGCTATATAAACATAATTTGAAATTTAAGTTCATGTGGTCATGTCCAAGTGGTCATGGAATGCTATAGTTGCCCGGGGCTCGAACTGTAAATCTCATACCAACATTTGTTACGATCGAACAATAATTACACCGGTAGTAGAACGGTGAAGTATATGAATTTACACGGACCGCATTTACGTCATCTCCTACGGATTAGTGGATATTTGATACCCCTGCTTATGAACTAGACTTTTGCAAAATATTTGGTCTTGTTTACTCTACTTCAGTTGATGCTATTACATTCAAATCTTTCATCTTTCGGAGTCCAACTTTAACACTTTTCATGTTCAGCAGGGATTTTAGCAAATTTCCCTTAAAGAATATCTGCTAATGCTCGTCGTGCTCATGACGCGATTTTCGAAAAACAATCTTTGAAATGTCCAACGATCCTACCTAGGAGATGACGAAAATGGGGTCCGTTCTAAACTGTGTATGTATATATATATATATATATATATATATATATATATATATATATATATACATACATATACATATTTGTCTGTTAACGCTGTAGCGGTCAAGTCATTTTTGTTTGAGCGTTACCAAACGCGATATTTTAACTTTTTTTTAAAACTAAACATCAAGTTCGTTAATGACCGAATTGGGACCAGTTTCAATTCGAAATTTATTAATATCTCAGTTTTTATGAATCGGATGAATTCTATAATTGGAGATGTAATGTTCAATAAATGTTGTTATGTACGTTTTTTTTCACTATCTTGGCCTTCAACAAACCCCTACTTTATAATATTCTGACTTTTACTTTAAGTAACTTAATTACTAAAAATCTCATTTTTAGTTGCACATTTAAATTTCTGTTTGCTTAGGCTCCTTATTTGTGTAGAAAAGTAGAATAGATGGTGAGATGAGATCATCCGTTCTCATATTCCAACACCTCGGAAATTTGCTTTGTTTACCCAAGGCAACACTACGTGACTACCTTTTTAATTTTAATTTGTCTGTCCCACCTAATCGAAATGAAATTGAAGCCGAGCCATACATTATAATAGTTGCCGCATTGTTCTATAAAATTTCGGCCTGGGCCAATGTCTGTCCGATTGTTACTGTATGAATCAAGTTTCCTGTTTGTAGATAGCAGGTGGTGTTTCACACCTGTCCCATTCTTCCGCTTGTACTTTGCTACTTTCTCATTCTGTCTCAATATATACAGTTAGGTGCTTGTCCTTACATCTTTAGTTATTATATTTTTAAATTATTTTTTTCTCACGTCGTTTTTCTCGAGTTGTCAGTACACTTATAAATAAGGAAATAATTGCTGTTTATTGTGCTCACACCATTGAAATTTACATTATACCCTCGTTATCATAAGAGTTTCGTATATTTGTATAATTCGGTGGTTCAATGTTAAAAAATTATAGTCTTATATTGTTTTTCGCAAAATCGTAACTTGACAGGCCTGTAACTAACAAAAAAATCCTTCACACACATACTGCGTATGGTAAGCAGATTTCCCAAGTTCTGGAATGGTACGCCGATGAGGCCATGGCAATTTCGATTTTCTACTTACGTAACTCGCGACTTCAAATTTCAGTTGCTCATGAGATTGCGGAACACCGAAATTCTCATAATTTAGAGCGTGGTTTAATTAAAGGGGGAAAACAAAGTACAAATAACTTGCTTAATATTCAAATTAAATCAACATCGTTGATTATAGAATAGTCCGATCCAACACAAAATGATATTTCGGATTTTTTTTTTTCTAACCCCTTTAATGCTGCCGGGGTAGCCAGCCTATGCGAGGATAATCGGAGGAATTTGACGAATTTACAAGGGCTTGGGAAAATGCTCATAAAAATGAAATTAAAAATGATATTTAAGAAAATAAAAATGCAGAGTCTTGTGGGAGAAAGCGAGATTACATACTGGACGTTTTTGAAACACTGACTGCAAAGAAAGTCTAACTGCCCTTTCAGACGGGCAAGAAAGACTGAAAGAATGATTTTAGTCTCGCCGTAGCGATGTATGATGTGACACATGAGCTATCTGATAACAATCATAAACAGATTGGTATTACGGTCCCAAGAAACTATCCCAATGTCGTGCTTCTACCTTATCGCTCTAACGTATACAGTCCTTCGGCACCAACCAGCAGAAAACATAACAAAAGGTTCTAATAAATAATTTTTTTTAATTGGATTGTAATTAATTAGAACCATTTATAACGCTTTATAGACTTATTCTGAAATACAGCAGAACCCTTGTGATGTGTATCATTGGATGCGTTAACACTTGGCACGCCTCCTCCTTGTCAGACGACGCCCACATTAACATATTTTATCTTTGGCTGTGTATGTTTAAATATTGAGTGTGATATCTATCAACTAAATATAGAGCTAAAAAGTATTTTCATTATCGATGACATCACATGGAACATATTTGTATGCATCACGCATAGTAATTGGATCGATGAAAGTAATATTTGTCATTTAAACTAGAAATAAGATTTTAGGAGGCTAGGAATAATATGAGACGATTTGGAGAGAAAATGCAAATGTCTCAATTATTGCTCAAGAGAACAAATATGTATCAAGAACATTTATAGAAAATTAAATTTGGAGCAAGATTGGTTCTACACAATTTCTTGATCTGATTCATAATACTGGAATTTTCAATTCCCCTTCTAACCCTCTCCCATCTCTCTGCTCTGATTTCAGAAGGAAGGAACTTGATCTTTTTTTTACATAGAACGTTTAAATATCTGGTATTGTAACGAACAAACAAAATGGCGATTCATTTTGGTCATCTCGACATTTTTCGGAATTCGCCTCTTGAGCATATCTTCCATAGTTGATTCAAGTAGTATTAATAACCAAAAGTACACTGAGTATCGCCATAACTCAAACTGATTTATTAACAAGATAACTGTAACAGTAGGTTTCATCACCTAGCAACCATATAGCATATGCTCCATTGCCTAGCAACGGTATAGCATATGCTGCATCACCTAGCAACCATATAGCATATGCTCCATTGCCTAGCAACCGTATAGCATATGCAACAATTCGCATTAAGGGGAATCTGTTAAAACCCGTATATTCTTTTTAACAGGCTTTATAAATGCACTTTGTAGAGATCTTCCTTTGTGGCTCAATGGAAGATCTCTTGGTTGCTTTAAGACTTGTTGCGTGATTTATTTATTTTTTAATATATATATTGTCCTCTCAACCAACTGTTGACATTATGTTTAATGCAGAGAAAGGATTCATTTTTGAATAAGCAGGATTGGGGGTGAAAATGCCTTCTCATATCATTAATGAGGCCTATAGACCGTGACGGACTATGAGTTGGCTGAGACTAATCGAACTTCGGGGGAGTGTAAAACTATTATTATCGATTTAGCCACTGAATGCTAAGGGAGCATGATGGGACAGATGGGGGCTTCATGTTCAAGGCCTTCCCATTGTGGGGTCGAGAGCGATCAGCTTTATAATCTTCCACTGGGGAATCATTATTTCTGCATTGGTACGCTATGTATATGCATAATATAGCCGTTCAATACATAGTATCCTGGATTAGTGTATCCAAGTGGGGAAATGGCTCTATTAATTTACATCTGCTTCCTCTTTATAGCACAACTAGGAATGATATGCTGGATTATAACTTTATACGATCTAAATTAATAATATGATAAGCTAAGTAGAAGGTCTTAAGTATTTATATTGAAATATTTATTCCAATATATTCATCCCGTAGAGCGTAATAAATCCTGTATCCCTCACCATTTTAATGTGGGTAAGAAGCAGATGTTCTCTGTTTCTTGGCCGAAAATACTTAACATTTTTGATACTGTATTCTGATTCTTTTGTATTGATAATAAATGACTTGAAAAGATTTATACTATGAAATCATTCATTTCTTGGTATACATCTCACCTCCTTTAATCCGCTGCTTGCCTATGCGTCCAACCAATGCAACATCTCTATACAAAACAGTGAACATTCATAATCTAAATTAATCAAATTGAAGTTCTGCTACAGTTTTCCTCAATAAATATTTATTGTGTTTGTACATTCATCAGTGCCAATTCAGGAGGGTACACTTACTAGATGAGTATGTCCTGAGGAAGTCATTGATTAACGCAAACGACAGACTCGTCCACCCTATAGCTTACCAGTTTTCACAACATCCTGTCTTATTTGGGTTCTATTTTTGAACACTTGAACCATGCATATGTTACTAACTCTGTATAGTCTCAGTTGCTTTGTTTCAGTATTTTACCATGGCTTATTATCCGGTCTAGTGGCTTGTAGTGAGATCCGTCTATTCTATACTAGCTTGCTACCTATGTAAAATTACTCCTACTCATACATTACGATTTTTTCGGGTAGAAATTGTATAATGATTAGAGAACTTTGAGTTTGGTCTAATGATAATAGACCTTCGTCACTAATCATTGTGATATCAAAGTGGCTGGGAGGTTCATATATTGTGTATTTGTGTAAGAGTGTGTGTGTTCGTAGGATCGATGGACACGAATAATTTTTGGAACATTTTTTTTTTCATTTTAACATTAAAGATTAAGTTCGTCGATGGCTGAAATTAACTTTTTCTCGTCATCATTAACTATGAAAATTTAATTTGGGTATAATATTTTTTTTTCTCGTCTATCATTAGCTATGAAATTTAAGTTAGGCTATAATATTATTTAATTATCTTTTCTTAAGAATGGTGCACCACCGTGCAGGACTATGAACAATATCTGGTTCATCTTCCCCAGACTTGAGTTATTTCTGGGATTTTTTGTTATTGAGAATCCATGTTTCACACTCATTTTATCTCTTTGTCTGATGACCGTTGTTCTTTCGACTTCCTAGAAACAACAATCCGGAGTCTCTTTTGAAGGACATTGAAACATTTGATCCCTCACCCATTACGAAAATATAATATATTCTATATCTGCTTCCATACTATTATTCTCTTTACCTAACCATCCCAACAGGTATATGATGAGCTTGCTGCAACAGGGGAACGTGAAATGCCTAAGTTTACAGGACTTCCAAACCTATATCCCTGGTTCATATGAATCTCATGGTCTTGGTCGTGTCTCACTTTGTTCGCCTAGATTTTTCATTCCTTGTTGAAAACTTTTTCAGAGTACCAGGCAGCTCAATGTCACATAGCATGTGTTGTATGAACTCGTTGAAATCGTGTCTCCTCAGTTTGTCTTTTTTTTCCAGGCCGAGGGCAAACAGTTGCCAATGGATATGGCTTGCCTTAATGCTTCAGAGCCATCAGAAACGCCAAATCTAATTTGGAAACATATAACATGAAAAATATAAACCGTAACTACAAAACGTTCCTACAAAATTAAACAAATTAAGTAATAATGATTCCTCTTTTACTCAATGAAATTCCTTAGCCCTTTCAACCTGTATTTCCTCACTGCCCTACAGCTGTCTGCGGTCAGTGGCCCCGGGCTTTCCGTCCCATCCTCTAATGTGGGCGACCTCTCATTTGATCCTCCCTTTGAAACTTCCTCAGTTATGCACATTATTTTTTCTAGTGTTCAGTAATTAAACCATGTTGCATATCTATGCTTTTAAGTTTTTATGAAGAGCCCTGTTATATTAAGGGTTAAATTCTCACAATAAAAAAAAAAATCTGGGAACTTTGTTCCTCGTACCATAAATCGCCGAGCAAATCATTTATTTTTACAATTTAATTTAAAGAACCTTATATCGCTTTGGTTACATTAAAAACTGTCCTAATGATATTTAGTAGCTGATAACGACTACTCGATTCCTTAAATGTTTTATAGGAAAATTCATAAAAATTTAGGTATATTCAAGAGAACCTGAGTAGCACTGATGCTCCTGCCCTTGGAAAATTAAAGTAGAGTTAAAATTAAAAAATTATGACATCTATCAATGGTAGTAGTGGCCTTGGTGTTATCGTTTATAAACTAGTAATTTCCTTGATATTATTGACTGGTAATAATATTGCTGTTGACCCATTCATCAATAGCTTACGTATGACAATCATAGTTTATTATAATTCCCAGATGACAAGAAGATAGACAAATTTCTTGCTACTTGACGTTCATGTTTTTCTTTTTATACCTTCGTAGAATCTGTGCTTTACACAATGACACATATTGTTTAAATCAGAATTGATATTATTGTTAATTATAAATGGGGACAGAACGTGTTGTTGTCCCTTTTTTCTTTTTCTTATCAATGGGACCTTAATAAACAAAAGGTTTTCCACAGCAATACTAACAGGTTACATTTATTGTTTATATTATTTTAAAATATGATTTTGTCTATTTATCTGTTGACTTAGCATTTTTGAATTATGAACATTCGTTGTTTAATTTCGGTTTTGAACATTGATATGTACCTTTGTTTGTTTATTAGCTATATACCTAATTGCTATTTTTGTTGATTATTCGGGTTCTGTTATTCTTATTTTTTTGTTTTCTGTCCCCGTTCATATTTTTTTTGTTTTAATTGTTCTTTTCTTCCCACAAGTAATATCGTCCATCAGCAACTGTAAATATAAAAATTAATTATATTTAATAACTTGTTTTTAATTATTAATGATATTATTATTGTTACCATTTGGTAATTTGATGATTGGAGTAAATCGCTCCAATTGCGTGGCGCCAAAGAAGAAATAAATAAATAATCCATAAGCAGATGTAATTATTTGTTTATTTTGCTAAAGTTTTACTTTCTTTTTGTTTTATAATATTATAGATAAGATTCTTTGTTTGAAGTTTCAAGTAAATTTCATTTAATGATGAAACGTGTACTGGTGCTATTATTAGCTTTGCCACCATTGGAGAACGCAATACATCATGTAAAACGGAATACATTTGTCAATAATTAGCATATTCAATTTCAAAATGGCGACTAGATAGATTTGTACAGGTGTTATGGCAGATTCCATCTTGAATATGGACTCCTTGGATGAGGTCATATACACATCTTTCTGGGACATGATCTGAAGTAGTGCAAGGAATTGCAGTGGTGGTGTCCAGCTGGAAGGGAGCACGTGTGAGGAGGTTGTTCCCATAGGAGAGGGGATAGGGCCGGTGGGAATGTTTACCGGAAGCTCAGCGGCACTATTATAATTCTAGTGTATACATGCGAAACACGTAGGTCTCACGGCTGCTGCTAGAACCGCAGCCAGGGTCGACGCACCTCCTTATCCAGACGCACTTGATCAACTTCTTACCCTCAACCCATACTATTAGTCTAGGTTGAGTCATCTAATAGTATTTGAACGTTGCTTACTGAATTTTCCATTGGAATCTCGGCTTGTGGGGCCTAAATAGATAAAGCATCCAATTATTAGTATCCAAGCTACAACATTATAAGTTAATTTAAATAGAAATCAGTCCAGGGAAAATATAAGTTCGGTACTACTGTGATATTGATCGATGATTGAAGAAAAGAATAACAACAAGCTTGCATAAAACAAATATGTGAAAAGATCGTTATAATTATAATAATCACAAATACTGAAAGAAATAAAATAATGGATCCAAAATATTTTAGGCTCAATTACTTTTGATATTATATTACCTGAGAGGTTTTCAGAAAAATGATCTGTAATTGGCAAAGATACGGGAGTAATAGAACGCAGAATTTGATTGCCCACAACTCGGCTATTTGAGAATTTAAGGAGGCAAAAACGTGTACTCTTATATTTGAGAACTTTCCAATGATGTATTGCAATATGGACATTTCATAGAGATTTACAATTCTCACCCTCTTCCAAATTTTTGTCTGTATTGCAAGGTGGACTTAGCTGAGGCAACTATTATTATAATAACGATTAAGAATAAAGAAGTACAAGAAATCGCCATATTTCCGAATACATCAACTCATAAAAAAAATAGCAGAATTATGGCAGGTGGGTGGACAAAGAGAATGGCAGAATTACAATACTCCAGATCACGATCAATAAAATGGCTTTGTCGTCCATTGCAAAATGGTGAGATTTTTTTTGAGAGGGTCCGTTGGGTCCTAAAAGGGCCTTTACTTATCCCCTGAGGTTCAGGATAAAATCGATCAGGCTCAATATAAAGTCCTCGTCGTCTGCAGGTATTTATTATGCAAAGTACACTTTCAAAGAGCAAGACCTATCACAAGTGCCTGGTTAGATAGATTCGCGCATCCTGAAGCAAACACCACCCGGCTACTCAGCCTCTTTGCTTTTTGAAAGAACAAGGCACTGATGAAGGAGCCCTGTTCTTTGAAAGCGTAATTTGCATAATAAATATTTGCAGACAACAAGGGCTTTTCATTGAGCCTCATCAATTTCGGTCCTCTACTGACCAGTACCTCATAAAAATATTATGGTTCTTTTTGGATATAACCCAAAGAAATGGCACCGGCTTGCAAATAGAGCGGTAGGCTAACACAGTTACCGTCAATTACCAATCAAGGCGTTCCTTCGGATGACGAGTGATATTCTTTCAAGACTTCTTTTTGACTCACCAATATTATCCATCTAAATGTTATTTTATGAATCATTAAATTAACGTGCATTTAAAGTAACCGAATGCTCTGTTTTGAGACATATGATTTCAGTATTTTGTATTCATTGGAATTTAAACAACATCCCTAGTCATACTGCTTTTCCTTCAATTAAATATTTCAAAACAATTAATTTATTTCATATAATACTTCTCAATCTACATATTATGCCATGAGGATTAGCTATGGAACATTACAATAATCTAAAGGCTATGCATTGTTGATGCAACCATTGCTTCTTTGAAACATGTAGAATTAATTGTTCTTATAGTATCCTAACAGAACAACAATCCGCGGAACATTAGTAAACTAATGTACACAATCATTCAATACTAAAACGAGTTGGCATCCCATTTGGAATGTTCTAAGGAATTGAAATGGAATGCATTTCAAATCGTTTAAAGTCAGTTAAGTAATGAGATTGGTCGATTAATCGGTTTTAACAAATTCAAATAATATACACTTTTAAATAAAACAGACGTCCATACGAAGTCGTCAGAACAAAATTACATAGCATACTTAAGTAAACCACTTGAAGTAAACTACTTCTTTTGGCATAGGTATCATAAAATGTTCCTAATATAAATGTTGCAGTAAGTAATTCTTATACAGAACATTAATTTTTATATTTACACTAACTTGAGATTGTGTACCTATCTATTATTATGTAATTTACATTACAAGTAATGTTATTTAACTATGTGAAGTGACTTTAGAAATGGTACAATCATTCAATGCAGTATAAATTTGTCAAAAATTACCTTATTGTTATTTCACAGGCTGTTTGAAATTTAGGCTGTCCTATTGGAAAAATCGTCTAAATAAGAAGTAAATATTTCTGTGGAAATATTGTAAATGTATCCCAAATTTTGAATATTGTATTGTGAATTTTGTGAAGTTATTGAAGTCATTTCTTTTAGATTACCCATCCCAATAAACAAGAGTAGCATAAAGTGACATTATAAATAAAAGTAGTATTTTTTGGTGAGCGTATTCAATAATTTTATAAGCAGCATACAGAAAATTCGTTGTTTTATCTTTTCTTTTTTATATTTATTGCATGGAGTTATTCACTTATAATGAAATTAGTGGGGAATATTGTAGTTACCTATTGGTAAGTAACACTACCATCAGTTTCTGATTATCTTTGGTTTTTTTAATAAAGGTTTGGGTTGTCTCCTTTAAGCCGAATGTGAGCAGGCATCCCGCTCATATTTGTTATATCTGAATTTCTGACCCTACTCACTCAGCGTTTCGAGCCGTATGACGTCGTCAGTTACTATACAAATGACCGAGAAATCAAAAGTTTCAGAAAACATGCTCAGATGACGCAGATCCTCCTTGACCATAAGATACTGTTATGATAACAAGAAGACCTGTGAACTGTTGATTTAAAAATAGGTGTTTATTCTGCCGTTTATAAGAACGTGCCTACTTGGGAATCAATTGTTGTAGTGACTCTTTGTGTTGAGTGCGCCGTACCTTCCCCGAACTGGGGTAAGTGGTATAAATAGACTGGTTAGTTGGTGGGCCATCCCATTTAACTTGCGGGATTTGTGGAGAGTGGCTGGAGCCCAGGAATTGGTGAGGTCAGACTGAGTAAGCTGTTACCTGAGCGGGCTTCCCGAGGGTATGGGCAGGCCAGGAGGCAATCCCAAGGCCTTTAATACATTCCGTCCCACCCGCATTGCCGGCCATTCACAAAGCCCAGTTCTCTCCCAGCGGCCCTACTGGATGGATATGTCCGTCGTAGAGAAAATGTACAGCGAAAAAGGGCGAGTCATACTCGTCCTCAACAATTACAAATTCACCTTCCACAAAAGATTGGCTGATGGTTCGACTCGCTGGAAGTGCTCGAAGAAAGAGTGTCGCGCTTATCTGAAAACGGAGGAGTCAGGTGAATTCGTGTTGGCGAGCAACTTGGATCATATTCACCCCCCTGAGCAGGTGGAGAAACTTGCACGACAGAAGCTGTGGAACTCCGTCAAGAAAGGCTTTGAGCTAAAAGAAGAAACAGAGGACACTGAAGATAACCTCACAGGATTACCATTGACGGGTAAATATATAAACTGCTTATTTTTCAAGTTCACAAGCATGAAGGAAACTTATTTTGATTTTTATATAAGCCATTCGAATTTTGAATGGAAAATAAAATAAAATGTGTTGTTAGGATTACAAATCAACAATGCACAGTGACTAAACTTCCGTTTATCTGTTAGGATTTAATCATCACAACTTTCTAAATGCCATTTGTTGGAGTCATCTTGAAATAGCATCCGTGGAGGAATGACACTCTCCTACTAATGCCATTATAGTCGGTTAGTCTCAAGCATAAGGCAACGGGAAACTATTGCATGCCTTTGTGGCACTCTTCCATTTCTCGCTCGTTTTCATGAAAATGAGGCTCCTAGTAGACGATAATCGATGAACAGGATCCGTCGTGGATCCAACTCAATAATTATAAATGCCTTTGTTATAATAAAATATATGTGAATATATTTATTTGTACATCTAGTTTTATTGAAATTCTCATTCTGAGCTGGAAAACAAACACCTCCTCAAAATAGCTGCTTACGAGCTATCTCCCATCAAAATTATTTCTAGGGGGATTTTCTGATATTTTTGGTATTTATTTAACTAGTCTGTTATTAACGATCTCGTATAACTCCATGCGTTGAAACATTAACAGTTTATATTCGGACTCCTGTCTCCAATTCCAGCCTCTTCTTCAGCTCTTAATAAATTAGTCTAGGTGGAGTTAAATGTGATGCTTATCTGAGGAGCAGACATAAGCGGTGGAATAACTGTCACCCCCATAGTGTCTTCATTAGTACTGGTGGCTTGTCACTGGGACGTTCTGTTTGCCCACCAACACATTAGTTCTGGTAGCAACGACTGTACAACAGCCGCTATAAACCATCTCTCGCCATGCTCTGCTTAACAATCTCATCACTCCTTCTTTTTTACAATTTTAAATTATTTCATTCCTGTCAATATCATCAATTTTTATCTCGGGTTCAGTTTTTATTTAAGCTATTGAGGTTGTTCTCTCGCGAGGAAAGTTTTGTTATTTTTTTCCCTTTTGGTCATCGACCCTAGTAGATGATATTAATAGAGTCGTATTATATTTTTAAATTAAATTTGTGTCTTTAAGTGCCGCAACTTTTGTTTAATTGTGAGGAAACTCGATATTAAAACGTTCTCATGGGAATCTAAAGAATAATTTGTTCTTCAGTGATAAAAATTAGATTTGGAGTAGTGGGGATTTAGAGAAGAGATAAAATACAAAATCCTACAAATTTCAGTTATTAGGAATCAAATATAAAAATTGTATATGATTAATATTTTGTAAATGTGATTGATTACAACTAACTACTGTTGTATAAATTTTTTCTTGGAATATTAACAGGGTTATTTGTATTTTTGTGATATTCAGCCTACACCTACTTGGTCTTAAGACTTTCATTTTTGCTCTTATAATGACTAAATATCTCTTGTCTAACATAAATTTTCAGTTTTATTTAAATTGGGTATACCAAGGGAGAAATAGTTTTTCGTCTTCTATTTACGTACAAATATATATACGGGTATGTGTGGGTTTATACATTATAGTTAAAATGTATCTATATATATATTTATACATACATACACACACATATATATATATATATATAAATTATCTACTTGTGTGATTAGTCCCTGGTTAGTTAGAACAAAATACCCTGTTATTATTAATTGAATCTAGTGTAGCATTTGTTAAGTAATAAAGGGGGAGTTTATTTGATTTAAATTCGTTTAAGGAAAAGTTTTTATAGGGTATGTAGGAACACTCGTTTTCTGTGGTTCCCAGATACTTTGTTTCCAATGTTTACTCTCTGGGGAAATCATTATTTTCTTTCCGTTTGATCGTTTCATCAGTGATTTCCCAGGCGTCGGGCGAAACTCTGAGAACATCAAATACATTGCTTTATTAAATCCATTGTATTCTGAACGCATCTTTTATATCTCTTTTCTTTTTCCATGCCAGCGACTCTTACTTAAGTGCCATTATTTTTGTTTTTAGATGAATCATAGAATTATAATGTATCCTAAATTATAAAATTAGCATCAAATGGCAATTACACTCTACTTTAGGTTTATTATTTTTATAACGTCCTACACAATAATATATTCCAGTATTCATGCTAGCATCTAATACTTTTACTTAAAATTGTCATTCATTTTAGGTAAGCAAATTATTTTTGAAATGCTATAAACTTCGTAACATTAATAAAAAAAAAAAAAAAAAGATCTATTTCGTCTTAGTGTGCGTACTCTGTTTTTAGACATCTATACAATCTTTTAGTACTAAAGTAATGTAAATAATATTTTATTTACCTATATGTATAGGTGATTTACAATAACAGATAAATCAAGTCAAGCTACTTTATCTTGGGTAATTTTTATTTTCAGGGTCTTTTATTAGTCATCTATCTTCTAACCAGAATTTCGCAGAAAACCTGTGATATAATAAAAATAAGCTTGTATCTTAAGAATGGGAACGAATTCCCAAAGAAAAAAAATATTTAGTTTTTGTAAGGGATATACAGCAGAATATGGGGAACATTCTCTTCAAAATGTAGGAAATAAATAACTGGGGCATTAGATTTATTTAAGCTTCAGGTTAAATTCTATTTATGATATTTCTTTTTCCTTTTAATTTTTTTTATACTCTAGGTATTGTGTGGAATTAGGATTTTTTTAAGTTTAATTTAAAATATTTGAGAGTAATATATCCGTATAAGCCCTCACAGATACACTCTGGTTTGCTTTGTAGTAACTACGTACTATTTGATCCTTCTTACACAAATATTCTCTTATATTTAACGATTCTACACTTGTACCTCTAGCGATTTCTAAACCTTGAAGTTAAAACTGTATAAAACCACGGTGTAATTCTGCTGAAAACTATTCATTTAGCAGATTTTCCTTAACGTAAATAAGCTATTGAGGTTGTACTCATGACGCAATTTTTGAAAAATGTCTTCTAATGTCCATCAATCCTACCCAGGAGATGAAGAAAATGAGGTCCGTTCAAAACCATATATGAATGGATTTGTCCGTTATCGCTCTAGCGATCGCAAATTTTTCTTTGATCTTTACTTAACTTGATATTTAAACGTTTTATGCAAAACTAAAAATTAAGTGGGAAGACAAGGATTTTTAAAATTTATAATATCTCTATGAGACATCTCATATCCAGCTGGTATTTCGATTCCTGTTTACATAGAAATCTTATTACGGGAGAAATAGAGAATAGCGAGTTGAGTTCATTTGCCAGGTCCTGGGAAATCTGCTTAGTTTACGCAGTCCCTGCGCGGTGGACTTTTTATTTGTTAGTATTTTGTTCAGACGGAGTTTATACTTCATTGAATGAATTATCTGAGTAATTGTATGTATTGAGCGATCCCAGAGTTATTAGAGTGAGTGTTTCTGAGTCAGCGGACGATCAGATGTAGGTTCTTGGAATTATCATGACTCATTTAATTTTATGACATGAGGCGACTCTCCATTCATATCTCCTCTCTCCCACTTGTGCTATCCCTCCTCCTTGTCTACGGTTTCATTCAACAGGGACCAGTTTTTTTTCTCTCTCTCTCTCTCTCTCTCTCTCTCTCTCTCTCTCTCTCTCTCTCACACACACACACGCACACACACACACTCATGTTAGTCAGTAGCCAGTATACGAACAAATACTCAATCACTTGAACACCTCTAAAATGGAATTTACTATCATAATATACGAATCTTGACTTTTGCATGGGTAACGAAATTATAAATTTTACACTAGACTCATTCATAGATAGATTCATTTATTACATTTGTATGTGTATTAGCGAAGCTTATCAAATTTAACTTTTCCGAGACATCCTTTTTTTACTAAAGGAAAACTTCATTTAAGTGTTAACTACCTGCGTAATTATGTGCATTCAACTTTTACATATTTATGTACGTACGTGCATGTATAAATATAGGGAATGAGTGTGCCTTCCTGGCTTAACTGCTAGCCGCTCATTTTATTTTTCTACCTCATTCCGCAAACGTTTATAAGCCGCGAAGTTATGGATGGAGTGAAGATCAAGTCACGTGTCTTCTAATTTCAGCTTTAGCTGATATTATAAATTCTCACACAGAGCTGCGACATCAGAGCAAATTTTCCTACGTGCTAAAGTGACATGTGGTGAGGTCATCTATTATTTATTATTATTATTACTAACCGTGCTACCCATCGTTAATAGATAGATATCAAATGGTTTCCTGTGTTAATATAAAGAATTTATTAACCTTATGAACAAATCGCCCCGTTATTTTCATCACTACAGAACTTGCATGTAACTTGTACATTAACAGAACAGTCTTTCAGTTGTGATACCAGGGAAGTAAAAAGTCCGTCACACTGGAGCTGTGTTAACTAAGCAGATTTCCCAGCTGCTGTAATGACATGCTAGTAATGTCACCCCACCATATATTCTCTATTTCTATGTTATAATTGGATGAGTAGTAATGGGGGTTTATTGAATGCTGAAAACAAAAAAGTCCTAATAAGACGTTTAATATTTGATTTAGAGAAAGTGTATATCAACTTACCGAACTATTGACAGAAGGTAGCTTAAATCACTTGAAGACAATTAACATTTACAACATACTTTAAACCACACCTACTCCACTCAACTCCCTACGTTTTTATCTCAAATTATGCCACTAATACGTATTTGTGTTTTTTGCGAACAAGGCTGTATAATACATTTTTAAACTTGTGCCTTAGACTTTCATCATCCTCAAGCCAGAATTTGTCACAAAAAATTATAGTTTTACATAGTTTTATTTTAATGATTCCTTAGTTTTATTTTATTCCTTAGTTTAAATATAGCTATATTTTATACTGTTTTAATAGTTTTGAAAACATCTTTCTTTATTTTAACATTTTAATTTAAGGCATTGAAAATAAATGATACTGAACGACATCGCCTAGTTGTGGAGCTCACCAAATAAAAAAAAAAAAAAATATCAACAATCGTAAAGCATCAAATAGTTTGGTTCTATGGTTTTTTTTCATGCCGACTCATAATGACCAAAATATTTTGAATTTTCAAAATTCCATCCCTAAAACGTATTCATCCCTACTACCCCCCCCCCCTTCATTCCACGTCTTATTTTATCAATTAACAAATATGATCTTTGTGTTGAATGAATAAATTAATTATCGAGTACGTTATAGAAGAAATAAAAATAATGACAGTAGAAACATTTTAAGTAGTTTTACTAAAAATGACATTTTTAGTATCTCACATGATTAAGAACACAATATTTGGTTTGAAATACGACGTTCCATGATATTGTTAACACGAGATAACTAAAAATCACTGAAGTCTGTAAATTTAAAAATGCAAATACCTGGTTTAATATTTGAGATAAGGAAACTTTTATATAACAGTATTTAAATGAAATTTCATTTTCAATAAGTTTGGTTCTATAATTTTTTCGATCCATCTCATAATAGGGATGTTTTTATGTTTTAAAACCTCCCCCCCCCCTACTGTTCCGATTTCAGCTGGTATAAACTTGATTTTTACTTTTACGTATATAAAATTATGCAGTTTGAGACTATCTCATGAAACAATAATAATTCTAATATTCTACCAGAAGTTGGAAATCCCAATTTTAATATTCTTGAATTTAAGTAACGTATTATATTCGAAAAATAAATTTTGAACCAAATTTGTTGTTTTCATTTTTTCAATTGAAACCATTTTAACCAAGATATTGACTAACATAAGTTTTAGACATCCGAGTAAACCAACCTCCACTCCTGCCGGTGGTAGTAAAGTATAAAACAGCCCACGTTTATATATTTTTATCCCTGATGTTTATTTTCTATAAAAAAATCCAGAATTCTATCCTGGCACTGTCATAGAGCTCTTAATAGATTCTCCTGTATTACGTGAGCGGAAGTCAGGAGTCAAATTATAACGTCTTCTTTGAAGTACGTCCTCCCAGAAGTTTTCTTCCTTAGGGTGCTAGTTCAGACTTATTCGCCCCATTCATTTAGCAAGCCAGAACATATTCTAGTGCCTATCTCGTTGAAAGATAGTTTTTAATAAATATAAATTACTCATTTTAACTTTTTTGCCGAGATACATTTATTTCGTTAAATAAAAAAGTCCGTCACGCAGGGGCTGCGTTAACTAAGCAGATTTCCCCACATGCGACACGTATTTGCATTTAACGCAAGTCTTAAAAGTTCAATGAGAACAATATTAGTTATTTAGGCTTCGAATAAGCTATGGCATGAGTAGGAGTGGGGCTTTAATGAAGGCCGAAAACTAAAAAATGCAAATATCTTGGTTAATATTAAAGATATTGAGAAGAAATGTACATAACAGCATCTATAGAACATCAAATATTTACAATAAGATTGGTTCTATACAAATTTTCGATCCGACGCATAATAACGGAGATATTAAGAATTTTCGAAATTCCTCCCTCCAACCAGCCAGATTTCTGCCGTTAACGAACTTGATCTTTCGTTTATCACTTATATCTCGAGTTTGGTAACGATTAGTCATAAAAATTGCGACCGCTAGAGCGGTAACAGACACACACACACACACACACACACACACACACACACACGCGCGCGCATATTTATATAATTTTGAGCGGACCTCATTTTCGTCATCTACTACGTAGGATCGATGGACATTTGTGGGCATTTTTTCAAGAATACGTCATGAGTTCCCTTAAGGAAAATCTGCTAAAATGCCAAAGCCAAATGAAACTCGTGAAAATGAAATTCTGCTAGTCCAAAGCCATTTGAATTTATGCGATAGATGGGGTTTATTGTATTTCTTTTTTTTTTTTGTATAATTATGGGTTTGCCCCTGTAAATGGCCATGCCCCAAAAACTATGTTCTATTTAGGAAATTCTGGTAAAAAGGTACATTAATAGTAGGGTAAAGGGGAGGGGGTTGGGCAGCTGCTTTCTGGAGTTGCTGACAAACCCCTAAAAAAATGTGAGGGTATTGGTGGCCAGCCGCTAGTGGAACAGCGGAACCATCCGGTGTTTGCCACCTACGGACAGATGTCGGCTCTTACCACCAAATATCGAGATGAAAATCGATAACCATAGCGCCTTCTCTCTCACGGTAGGGCTCGATCAGTGGGCTTCTTTATTCAAGAAATAATTTGAAATTAAAGAAAAGGGCCTCAGTTAGGAAAGATGCCAATAGCTCCCTCATCATATTAACATTGTACAGCAGAAGAACGAGCTCCAGAAGCTCATCACATCCTAGAAGAGTCTGTTTATCAGGGCCGAGTCAAACAAAAATTGCGACCGCTAGAGCTTTAACAGACAAATATATATATATATATATATATATATATATATATATATATACAATGTTGAACGGACCTCATTTTCGTCATCTCCTGGGTAGGATCGATGGACATTTGAGGAAATTTTTCAAAACTCTCGTCATGAGTACGACCTTAATAGCTGATTCCCCTTAAGGGAAATCTGTTAAAAATTAAATGGAAGTTAGTCTTAATGATACAAATATGGAACAACTGCTATTTGTCCTATGATACTACTGAAGGGGACTATCTGTAAACGGCGTGTGTGGCCGGCTCTTAACGGGCTATTGTGCCGCAAGGATTAACTCCAGGCGGTTTATTGTCACCAATATCTCATAATAAGATAGGGAATGTGAGGGGAATCACATCAGATTTTTTCTAAGATAAGTAAAGTTATTGATAACAGAATTAGAATTAAACAAAAATATATAATCTTTAGCCGTTGGAACTGTTAAATCCATAGATGTAGGAGCTCAAAAATTACTTGTTCCTTTCTTCTTAACAGCTTATCATTTTAAAGGTAAATTTGCTATTATCTGAATTAAAATATATTTTTATAACCGCTTTTTAAAACAAAAAAAATTATAAATCCATATTTTTTGTTTGGTTGATTTGTAATTAGCTGAAGAAGCCTTTAAAATGTTAGGTTCCATTGTGTTCCAAGAACCTCTCTGTCCTCATTTCTGCGCGCTTAAAATCTAAAACGGTTGTCGTAAAATCCATTAATTTTATGTCTTTTAGTCTCCTAAATTGGCTTTTAAGTTGTAGTCTTTTTAACGTTTTTATTACCGACTTAAAAACTTTCCCCCTCTAAAGAGACAAACAGACATATACCTGCCGAAACCCCACTGGCCTGTTAATTCACTTTATTATCACAAAACGGTACCAATTATAAACCAACACCCAAATAGCTTTTTGTTTTGTTTAAATTGTGTTTGTAACAAATTTTTCTCTTTCGGATCTCTTGAAATTATGAAGTATTTTTATGTATATTTACTTCACATTTGTTGTAAAGCTCATTCTTGGTCTGTGGACACCTGGCCCTCCGCTAGAGTAACTTCTCTTCTAAATTCGCTACGGATTCTGACCCAGATTATCATAAATACCTTATGACAGTCTAGTCTGTTAGCGTTAGCATGCGTTTCTACATTGCATAGGTGGTCTTAGATGTGGTCAAATATGGTGCTAGGCCTAATGAACTTCTGAAATGGGAGTTCTTTGTTAATCTTGATTGAACTGTATGATTAGCGTCCCTGTGTTGGTACCTGTTCGACATAGTGAGAAACGTAAAGTATTCATGCCAATAAATAGCTAATTTTTCTCTCTAAAAGGTACTAAGGCGGCAGGGAGCGTCATGGCTACCACTTGCCTTCCTCCAATCCTAGTACCCCAGTACCGGCCCGTCAGGGGGGGGGGGAGGGTGCTTGAAGCATTGTTAGATTAGCCTATCATTGGCAACATTTGTCAAACGTTGCACCCAATTCTTAATCTTCACTTTTCGTTTACTACTCATAAAATCATACGAGGTTTCCTGAAGTCCGGACGAGAATACATTTCTAGAATGTTTTCCAATATTTTCATTAAATTTTGAAATTGTTCTAGGTATTTGGCCAATGCTTCAGTATTCTTGCAAATATCCCAATAACCAACCGAATACATGCCCATTGAATAAACTACCCCTTAAACGATTTATAAGCGTTTCTCTATCTTCCCTTTCTACCACGGCACATTGCGACTTCTGCTTTGGAAATAATGCGATGAAATCAAGGATTTACATATTTAATTATGAAGTTCTTTCGTGGAAAAAAGGACTACTGGCAATCAAGTATCAATAACTTCCCTAGTCAGGTGGTTGAATCGGAGAGCTTTCTGCAGAACCTGGAAGCTTCTCATCTATGTACTCAGTCTATTCTCTAAATGAATTGAATTAAAGACTTATATGGAACAGGCGTTGACGGGAGATGGAATGATTAATGTTAATATTTGACTTGTGCATTATTTCCAATTTGATATCTCTACTACAGTAATTAATTTTACTTCTTTCTTTCAGTGTACCCTCAACATATCTAATTTATAATGATATTTAATTTGCTAGTAGCATGTGTTGCATGTTAACAATTAATTCAAAAAGTTTCGATTATGAATGCTCTCAGCGAATGGTTTCCAAGTAAACATTAATCCTTATTCACTACATGAATGAAGCGTAACTCCTTTATTTGCTTGGTATTATATAAACACAGGTATCAGTGATAGTCTTTTAATGATTCTGTTTCGTCTTCACCTAATATATTTATCAAAACTAAAAGAGAATTGTAACAAGTAATATGTGTATATTATATAGAATGCGTTTCTGCTGATCAATGGTTGAGTCTTTATTGCAAATGAAGTTTGGAACATTGAATAACGTTTATTGTCAGGATTTCATTTATGTGTATCTTTACATTTGACATGTTACCTGATGATTAATCCTTTCAATGAATTTCACGGGAATACGCTGCTTCTTAGATCGTATAAAACGCCTGGACCCGGGACCGAGGTAACTACTCCTTTTGATAACCCAGATGTGAAAAGCAATATGTTATTATGTCCGTTAAAACTTAAGTTTTGAATAAAATTTCCCGTTACCCATAAAACTCTGAGTAAAAACTTTCTTAGAATTTGTGCATTTTTTTTTTCTAAAAAAAAATCTGACTTACTGAATCTCGTACAACTTTGTGTATTGATGCATTAATAAAGAAATAGTTGTTGGTTTTACCTCTGTTAAAATACCCCATTGAGCTCTACTACTGTCTCGCCAATCAGCATATATTTTACTCTTCCTTCAACAAGATACCGAGTTTCATTCTAATAAGTATTTTAGTTAGAATGGTAGGAGTTACGTTGCTATTAGCGAATTTCCTTCTATTAAAAGTGACTCATTTAGTAGAATCAGTCATGAACGGATGTGATGGGGGGTGGGGCGTATAACAAAAAAAAACCATTCGGCACACTGATTAATGCTTAAGCATTATTTTACCTAATTGGCAATATTTATTTAGGAGTAAGTAACTAAAGAAATATTATAAGATAAATGAAGATGAAATTTCTTTTTATTACTTTACAAATTAATAGTTATTTTATATGCTAATTTAAGTCACATTTTATCTATTTTTCCCCATTCTAATTATTATATATTTTTTATCCTTGAGGTTTTGCTTTAAGACGCTGCACATTTACTATATTTAATTACCAATTCTTTACCTGTTATCACTAATTAATCAATTGTGTCAACATGTTTCAAGCGGCCGATAAGTAAGTTGCTATTGCGAGCGTACCTCGGTATGGCCCGTGGAGAACTGATTCTCCACGAATGAAGTGAAATGACGAGATTCAAGCTTGTGCCTTACTCAGAGTCAGCTAGTGTTTTTGCTGCTTGAGGTGCTTGAAATAATTAAATTATTTTATTTTTATAAAAAAATTAAAGGGATTTCTTTTCGAGCATTGAATTTCATTACATGGCAACGCATAATTTTAAACCCATTTTTTTGGTATACCAACTGAAAAAATATTCTTTAGAAAATTATTTTCAATGGTTAATAGTGAATTCAACTTCAAGAATTATCCTCTTAATTGTAGTTGTAATGCATAACATGCTATTACAGTTTTTATACATCATCGGAATTATAATTAGCTTCAATTTAATTATTAATTCTAACATATCAATTTTAATTCCATGAACATAGAATTAATTCAAACTTGTCAGTAATAAAACGACCACCTGCTTACTTCTTCAACCTTGGGTTATGTAGACTGTACAATCAAGCATTTTCTTTTTCCTCAAGCATTTTATCAGTTTGTCTATCAATTTAATGAACGCTCAGCCTCTTTTCATAAAATTCTTAAGCTACTGACGGGTGGTACGCATTCATACAGGTGGTGAGGTTTTATACTTTTCAAATTTGTATAACTAGATGACAAAATGTTTTAAACCGCGATTAAATGGGTCTGTTTAACAATACGGTAGCTTATTTTTGACTTATTATATAAGTCAACTATAAATCACCATCTCCCATCATCAGGAGTATACACCAGGAAATAAGGTAAATACTCTGCTACAGGAATTTTTCCCTACATATATTTAGGGAATGCCATTAATAATCGAGTTTTTTAATACCTGGTTGTATTTATTTATGAATCCTTGACAAACGCGATGACTTCCTTGTCCTTCTATAAAGCTCTTCATTTAAAATAATTAAATTTTGAAGTTTTGTTCTACATCTTTGTATCTGATCAAATAATGGTATACCACATAATTTATTGGTCTTTTTATGATAAGCAATAATGGTTTTCTACATTTGTTTTTTTATTTTTAACAGGTACGGCGAAAATTTGAAATATTATTATTACCCCCCCCCCCACTCGGTAATATCAAACTGTGTTGCACAAGTACAGGGCGCTACAGCATAAATATGAAATTTCAACATTCCATGGCTGGTCGCTTTTGAGCTATGCGAGATACGTATAGACGTCGCACTGAAACTTGTCTAAATGGGTTCTGGAAAGGCTAAAACAGATAACTCCGTTGAAATCTTATAATTTTCACTATTACAATATTTTGTTTACTTCTTCCGGGGGAAACTTCTTTCTTCTTTAGTTTTTTGTTGGATAGGCATGTCTCATTGGCTATTTAATTAATATGAGTATACATTATTATGGATGTTAAATGTCTGCTATGTGTAAAGTAACTACGTAAATAACTATCATTGGACAGATATCAGTTCTCCACTCTTGTAAGAGATACTTAACCAAAGTTCTTCATGGAGCCACTTAATTGCCTATGAATCGATGGGGTATGTCCAACATGAGTGGGGTTGAATGCAGCAAGGGAAGACTCTTTGTTGGAGGGAATCTGGGAGGGGCTTTCTTTCAGAGTCAAGAACATAAAGATGCGCCGTGCTACGTACTTCCGGAGCCGCTCAAGTTTATTCTTTCCTGAATTTGCAATTTTTTGTTGGTTCTTAATAAGTTGCGAATATACCACTGCAATATGAAAAACTACAACTTGCGCTAGAAATCAATATTACGAGGCTTTAAGTATTGTAATTTTTATTTTTTAAAGAGAGCAAGAAGTCATTCAAAAAATCATTAATTGGCCGTTACTTCCATTACGGTGTTTGTCATCGCTTGCTAGGGAAGTTTGAAGGGAAATGCCTGTTTGAAGGTTCATCGTCTACCAAACCTCTGCCTTAGATTTGTTGGCGGCGAAGAGGTTAGACAGGCTAAGGATGGCGGGCGGGGCGTCACGGGCCTGTCTTGGCGGCCAGTATTTTTATTATTGATTATTTGAGACAGGCTTGAGGGGGAGACCTTCCCCCTCCACTGGGCATTTTTCATCGCGCACTTTTTTTTCACCCCCTCCTAGTCGGCCGCGGCTGGAGGTGGGGCCCCCTTCAGAAAATATAATAATCCGACGTTGTCGGGTCGTGCGTATTTAAATGCCTTTCTCCCCCCCCCCAGGCGTCCCCTCTTCTTGCCCCCCACAAACCACTTCCTATCGGCAGGCCACGGTCGATAAGCCTTATTTCTCCTCAGGTACTTAAAAAAATGACATAAATCCCACTCCTTTTCTTACTTCTTCACTTTTCTGGTATCTTCCAGATATATCTTGTCATTTTTATATCCGTTATTATTTGGAGTTTTGTTCTAACAACTCAGAAAATTAGCCTCTAAGCTCCTTGGTAAACGCATTTATCATTTGGTAAACCACTGTCAAGGAAGTTTGTTCCTTTAGAAAATGATAAGAACTTCCTTGGCGAACCTTATCGCTGGAACTTAAAGTATTTCTTGACAAATTCTATCTAAGGATTAGATTATCATTGTCGAAGATCCTTTTTCATTTTCTTTGCTTGTTCCTAGAATTCACCGTTTCGAAGAATGAGCAAAACATCCTTTTCAATCGTGCATTTGTTTATTTACAACAATTATTTCTATTGGAAAATGAAACATTTTCCGACCTATCTATCCACTGTCGGCCTTTTAGTTGGCTTGAACGTTCTTCTCTCCCTTTTATGGACTCATTTATTTTCTAACTCTATACATTAGAAATCTATGTTACCTTGCGTTATCGTCAGTCTCATGGACATTAATCTTGTGGTGTCTCCGCCGTACCTTCCCGTCTCCCTCTCCCTCGCTCAAGAATGGCGGTTTCATGTGCCCTACTTCTTCTTTGATTGACACTTCTGAGTAACGAATCTAGCGTGAGTAACGGTTTACTTTTGGCTTTAATTGGTAAATACTGGCGATGAAGCAGTTATCATTTGATGTACAGTCTGTTGTACTATAGACTTCCTTTTATGATTTCTTCTTTTTTTTAATACATCTTTCTAGCTTCTGATAACTAGTAGAGAACATGCATCATGTTAGAGGCGGCTATTGTAGAAGTCCACACTCAAAGTTCTGAGAGGGCGATAGCAGAAATTTCTTTTGATTCTATCCTTGCTACACGTCAACCCAGCGAAGGCTTGGTACTCCATTGATCGTTCAAATATTGACTTCCATTCGTATAATACGTTAGGGGCACATTTTAGTCGTTAATGATTTTAATCTTCGTTTTTACATAAAACGTTTAAATATTGAGTTCGGTAAAGACCATTTTCGTTATCTCCTAGGTAGGATCGATCGACATTTAAAGAAAGTTTTCGAAAATCCCATCACGAGTACAACCTCAATAGCCGATTTCGCCTAAGGAAAATTAGCTAAAATCCGATGAGTAGAAGGGGGTTTCTGGGTTTACTGAAGGCAGAAAATAAGAAAGTTCTAATAACTCGCTTAATATGTAAGCTATAAAAAATTTTAAACATTTTCCAAGCCTCATATAATAATTAAGGAGATTCCGGAATGTCCCCTTCTAACCCCTCCCCCTTTTCCTGGTCCGATTTCAGTCATTACGAATATGAACTTTAGTGTTGAATTAAGCGGTTAAAAATCGAGTATGGTATAGATCAAATACACATTTTCGAGCTAAGAACGCAAAACCTTAATTTATGACACCACACGCCGTCATCACACACAGAATAATTTCAATGAAAACAAAATTTGTTATTTAAGCTTGGAATGAAGTAGTTCATGATATAGCAATTTATTATCGATATGACACGAGTAGGAGAGGGGGTGTAATGAAGGCAGAAAATAAATAATGCAAATATCTCAGTTAATATTCAATATGTTTAATATAACAACATTTACAGGACATTAAATTTGCAAAAAGATTGATTTTCCCCCACAAAGACTTGTATTTCCATCAATTAACAAGCTGGGTCTAGAACTTGTGTACTTTTTTAAGATAACGACTTGTAGTGACGCTATTAGCTTGTTGTAATGACAAGTTAGTCATTTGAGGGCAGTTGTCATTATTCTATCATTTATTTACCTGCATGCAGCCCATTCAGTATTGACGAGTGCAACGTCCTGTCGAGTAGAACACCTCTTCCGATTCATAATAACTAGTGTTCCACACTTTTGAACATGGTTTAATATTATTCTCTTTTATAAACGAGTCATTTCATAAATATGTTTTATTAATCTCACGAAAACCAAATTACGTTTGGGGTTCAGGTTAGCCATGTGAGTTAAAGCGTTACCTTTAATCATCTCCCATGGTAAACCTAGAGTGGCGAGTTCGATTCCCGCCTCGACAATGGAATTTATTTAGTGACGGAATTCATTAAATAAAATCCTGAGTGCCACCCGCGCTAGAAAAGAGTGGTGACCTGTAGATAACCCGTCCCAATTAGCCTTAGTTAACAAAAATTAACGTTAATAAATAATTTAAAATTTAAATTACTTTCGGGTTTTCCAAAATAATTAGTTGATATTGCATAATGGTTCAAAAAGGAGTCGTCATTCACTAATTTATATCAGGGGAAACATAGTTAATTATTGACATTAATTATAGGCTTTCAATATTCTACACTTTTACATGTATCTTATCTTTCTTTTCTTTGTAGGTGTAACGTTATTTCCATTTCTTGGAATTTATACCATTCGGCGTATTCCTGGTACTTTCAGCTAACCTCTTCCGATATTTATGTTATTTTAATGAGAATATGGCATGAATGTCCCTCTAATGATGACGTAACCAGGATTGACGAACTGTAACGAGAAATGTCGAAAAAAAGTCACTCACGCAAGTGCCGCGTAAAATAAGTAGATTTCGCTCGTGCATTGGTGATGTCATCTGACATTATAATCCTTCTTTCTTCCGTTATAACAAGTCAATGCGAACGGGACACGAGGTCTTTAGTGAAATATGTACTATTTTATACTGGGCTCCAAACCCCAGTTCGCTGGTCCGATTACCAAACTTTCATTCAGTTTTACAAGAAACTGTTGAATATGAACTATGACTTCGATCAACGGGGGCTAGGTGTTAAGAAAAACACGGGACTCAGGGTCATTACGGAATATCCATTGATCCAATTTCGAAGTCTCCTCAAATATAGCTTAATAAAGCTAGTAGTTAATGTGCGATGTGTAGAAGTTTGGGTTTGCATTCATTATCTATATATATTATATTATACGCCTCACCGAACCTAGTCAAAAATGGGTCAGGCAAGGACATAGGTCATTACAATTTGATATGTTTGTAATTAATAAATTATAATTATCCTCCAAATTTTGTGATTATAAACATCTTTACTTTGTACTCTAGTTATTTTTCGGCTTAAGAGAAAATGTATAAACGACAATTTTAGAAAACTATATCTCCAACATGATTGGTTATACTATCTTTCGAACTAACTCAAAGTAAATATTGTTTTTCTTTACTTTGTCTAGTCTCTTAATCCTTCTGGTTGGATTTCATCAGCTAACTTGATCATTAGCTTTATATTACAAAATGTATTAAACACTATTGTTCTCAAAAACACATTCACCACGTGAACAATCCCACATCTCTCTCTCTCTCTCTCTCTCTCTCTCTCTCTCTCTCTCTCTCTCTCTCTCTCTCTCTCTCTCTCTCTCTCTCTCTCTCTCTCTCTTCCACTTTTTGTCACACTCTCACACACACACAAATTTTAACGGACCTTATTTTTGTCCATTCCTAGGTAGGCAGTAAACATTTTAAAATTTGTTTGTTCTTTTTTGAAAAACTGGCCGGCTATGAGTACACCCAGAATATCTGATATCACTTAACGGGAAATCTGTTACAAATACAATATATTTAGCTTTGCAGTCTCACTGGCTGACGCAGTCGGTAGAAACTCCGATCCGGCAATGTTTCACTGTTAGTTTCCTTGTAATATACTAGATTAGATTGTATAATGATGCATCAAATAGATGCTAATCTAGAGGGCATTCAAATTATTTGAAGATGAATTGTGTTTACTTTTCAACAAAAGAAAGGTCAGCTTCCAACGGTGGTTTCATCATTATTTCACATTCTTAGTGAGTTTGTAAAGATCTATATTGCATCAGTAGTATTCTATGTTTGGTATTGTTGGATTCCATAGCATCAAATTTACTATTTTTATTTCTTACTACATTTTAAGCTGAAAGTGAATGAAGACTGGGCGAGGTCATTTTTCTGTCAAGTCCAGCGTATATGTAAAGCAACGATTTTCAATACTGCGTGTCCTTATTCTGCTTGTTACTACAACGAAGCATTTGGTGAAGTGAATGAAATATGAGTTGAACCGTCCAGTGGGGTTTTTTTCAGCAGCCATTCATCTCGCCTGGCCAGTTAATAGATGGACCCTTCTGACGTCATCCACTCATTAATAAACGAGCCACAATTGCTAAAAAATTAAAAAAATTTACTTCCCCTGAGCATTCATTATCTAAGGACCGTGTTTTCGTCTCCTCTAAGAAGCCGTATATTCTTAATACACTATATAACTTTGAGCCGTGTGTTCAAATCCCAGAGGCACATGGAAATCAAGTAGTAAAAGAGTCAGTTTATGAAATTCGTTATCTCATATTGGCTACAAGTGGGTGTAAACCATCTTGATTAACTTTAATGTAATATTATTCTATTTGCAGGCTACGGGTGATAATTGTACCCTTCAAAAGAAGTCCTGATCTTTGAATTTAAAATTTAAGTTATTTATTAACGCCCACTATTTTCAACTAAGGCTAATTGGGACGGGGCCTGTGCAGGTTGCCACCCTTTTCTAGCCAGGGTGGGACTAAGGGTTTTAATTAATGAATTCCGTTACTAAAAAAATCCTGTTGCCCAGGCGGGAATCGAACTCACCACTCTTGGTTTACCATGTAAAATTCAGGTCTACGCTTTAACTCACATGGCTAACCTGAGCCCCTGATCTTTGTGGAAAAAAACTACGAAAGAAAGACTCATGGACTGAAGTTCCCTCTCCTTTGGCTTCTGCACTTTTAAATGAATGCTAGTGTTTATTTTTATTTTTTATTCCATTTTGTTTGGTTTTTCCTACCAAATCCTCAGGAAACCCCGTTTTGTTCTTATAATATATGAAAAGCAGTTTTTTTCTTCCAATTATTAGAATTATTTTGAAGATTGTCGAAGCAATTGCCTTGGACTTGATAATATTAAGAATTACATAGGAATAAAGTCTATTGGTCGTGGATATGTTTACTTTTTTATTTATTTTTTATTTCCCTTACACTTTCTGAATGAGCATTTTGAATGACCGTTACTTATTAATTGCATATTGTATTCTGTAGAAAAAAAAAGTTATAAAATGACACAAGCTATACGATTGCCAATGTTTTATATATTTCTGGCGTTCATCTATTTTTTTGCAAAAAAAAATAAAACTATTTTGTTCACTTCAAAAGTGCATTTATTAATTCTTCACACTTAAAATTTTTGACCAATTGCGCATTGTTTCTATGCACTCTAGTGTATAGTAATCTTGTTTTAATAATAATTTATAGATTTACTGAACACGAATTTATTCAAAGGTAAAAAATAAGTTCCTCGTTGCATTATCTTGTACCGTAGCACTAAAGTATAGGAGTTATGTATATACATAAAAAAAAAATGCGGGTATTATTACTGAGCAGTATGGAACTAGATGCGGGTGCTACACGTTCTTGCTGCGTTTTTGGATAACCGGTTACTGAAATCAAGCTGAAATATTTTCATTATGCTACTTTGACTTTTTCAACTACTGAGCTCTTGCTCAGCACTTCAGTTGGCGTAACTAATAACAAACATTTCTCCCTCAAATAGTTCCATTTCCTAGATTCAGAAACCTTCATTGTAGGCTTTCTCTGATAAATTATTGACCAAAATGGACTTTTTCTTGCCATTACTGACAAAATTTTATTATTATAAATTTTTTTTATTAACCCGGCATAATTTATTATACCATTTCTTTTATAGTTCTTAGTAGATTAATTATTTGTTCTTCGGGTTAACATATTTCTAGCCTGTGTATCAGGATTCCTGGATACTAAGTCCTGTGCCTCTAGCATTGAGCTACAGGCTCGACTATCTATTAATACGAAAAACTCTTCTCTCCAAGCCAAACTCTTCAAATACGACGCCCTTCAACAGTTCATGAGGGAATGCAGTTGCCTCTTCGAGAAAATGAAATACAATGTTGTGATGTACAATTTCTTTTGATCTTATTTATAAGGTGAATGCAATTAAGAAACTCCATACCAAGCATTAGTAAAATGAAGATGAATCATTTGATATCCTAAATGACCAACTACTACTTACATTTTCTATGGAAGTACAATACTAGGTTACATGGGAAGGACGTTTTTCTTATAGCATGATTTATTAGTGAGGCAAAGTGGTTTCACTATGCCGTTGAACCTTCGTTGTAGGTTCAGGTGTCAAACAGCTCATGACTCTGATGATGAAGCCAGCGCTGTGAAACGCTCCAATAAAACACACTATGAAGGAAATACATTTTTTCCTTTAAGCTGATGTGGTACCTTCACCACCCAGCATCATGACCGAAATACAATATCTACAACAAAAGTAATTAATACTCTTAGATCTCCAGACAAATGTTGTTTTTTTTTTTAATAAATGTAATTCTATGAGAAAATAGTTCTCTAGTATGAATACAGTTAACTTTATGATAATACATATTTATTTTTTAAGTTTTAAGAAAATTGTCTATATACCTTCCAGTCATATTACATAAACATCATTCTGAAATAACCTGTTATAATTCTTGATAAAAGCATTTGAGCGTGGTTGGGCGTGCTTGTACCACTAATTTGGCTTAGTTTTTAGCAATTTTCACCTCGCTTTTATAACTGTTTTTATTCTAGTCTTCTTTCATTGTTGTTCATTCCTGCGAATTCGATCTTGGCGACAGTCTTTTCAACTATTTACTTGTATGCATGATTTATTGACATTCATGACTTATGCGGGATCAATAGGTTGTTACTGGTCCCATGGTAGTGATGGGAGCAGGCAGTTAGTCTGGGTCCCTTCCGATGGGTAATTCGTTTCCTCTTTGGTCTCTCACCGCAAGATTGGCTGAAGCCAATTACGACTCTTCCTGGAGGACGTTTGGTTAGGGATCCCCCCCCCCCGTCAGTGACTAACCATCTCTAACGGACTTACGCAGCGCTACCAGTGACGACAGGGAGAGGAAGTAGCTTGGACATCGGCCAAACAGTTCATCGCCCTTTATTCTTTTCCCTCATGCATCGAAACTTGACTAGACCTCTCAGCTATGCTCAAAACGACGAGGTCTGTCAAGGTGTTACTAAACGATATACCAAAATATTTTATACTAAATTACCGGTCAGAAACATATTAAATTTTTACTAAAATTACAAATCACCTTTGTGTTTGCCCTCCCTTCAATGTGTTCTCTGAACCATTGTTCCTAAACCAATGACATTGGATCTAAATATTAATATATAATATTTACAAAGGAGGCTTAATAGGCCTTAACCGCAAGGCTCTTCACTATATAAATTGGTTTTGTGTAGTGAAGACCAATAAGGTATCAAATTATTTGATGAGGTCTTGGAAGCGTACTTATGCCAATAGGGGTGGGATGGCTCATGAAATTCTAGTTCTTCACTAAACATTCATCCCAGCCTACTTTATTATTTCCACAACTAGTCAGATGGAACTATTGCAGTGGTTGTCCTAGCGAGTTTTGCCTTCTTAGTTAGTTTTGGATTTTCAATCAATGCTTATGTATGTTTTGTGTATTTACGAGACTCATTCATATATTTCAGTGATAATTGTTTTTCGAATTGGTCAACTTTATTAACTGTATGAGGACCCAGTGCTATAGTATTGGGCTTGTGTCTGGTGCGAAATTTTCTTATTGTTGATCTTCTGTTCATTATCTCAATGTACATTCAGATTCGCGTGGCAATTGTGGAATTATCCGAATAAAGAACTACAATTAAGAATGACAAAATCACGGAAGAAGCAACCTGACGTTTTTCAATATGTCACATCAGAGTGGGCATGGCCTTCATGGACTGTTGCAGGGAGAGGGCATTAAAAACGTACTTGAATTAACTCTACAATGTATTTAAGTCGTTAGAAATTTTGAATATAAAATTTGTTAACATGTAGCAGTGCATTTTTAAAGTGATAGATGTGTCGGTATTGTAACATTATACTCTCTGACATAAGTTGTTTAGTCTCCTTTTACTGAGTGTCAGATGGAGATTGGAGCTGCTACCTGTTAGGGACTGATGTGACAGCCTCTCCGCCGAAATATGACCTGGGTCCTGGCCTTTACCTGCCTATGTTGTACAGTGAGGGCTCAACAAAACTGAGCCCCAAGCCGTTGCGCATGCTCTCTTACCACCTGATAACTAACTAGGTCCGACGCCAGTAGTGTCCGGACCAATTCTAGAGCTACATGTGTCATTCCACCGTTGCAGGTTTGAGTAAAGACTCACAAAGCCACGAAATGGACATTGAGCCGGAAGTTATGCTGAGCCAAAGAGGGCAGCACCTACTAGTGATAGACGGTTATAAATTTCGTTTCCATAAAATGTTGGTGACCGGTGAGGCGCGGTGGCGTTGCGCAAAGGCGAGTTGCAAGGTTTTTATGAAAGTTTCTTCTGAAGGTAAGGCATAGAAGTACCAAAGCAGTGATAAGATACTTAATAAATGAAACTATGTTTCTTCAAAATTTGATATGACGTAATGCATTTATTTGCTATCCATATAGGTAAGGTCGTAACACCGCCTTCATCCTCACATCAACATAAAAAAGAGAGCGATGCGTCCTTGAAGTGGCAGCGCTACAAAAACACGCTCAAGATTGAAGCTGAACACACACGTTATTCGCCAGAAGTAAAGCTAGAGAGCGTGGAAGACTTAACAAGTAATTCATTTATATTATCTATTTTATATATTTACATTTGGCATGAAATCTACGCTAAAAATATAATGTATATATTAAGGAATGTAAATATCTTTTAACCATTCTCACATTAAGAATCTTCCTATCTTATTTGTTTCTTTAATGCTGTTTTCGAAGTTTAATTTGAAGAAGCCGGAGAGACTGAAACTTCCTGACAAGTTCATCTGTCAACATCCGTTGATGTTTTCTACTCACTTTGTTGCATTATATCATTTAGACTTTTAGATTTTCGTATTTATTAGTGTCAAGTCCTTTGATTAGCTGGTGTTCAGGTTTTTATTGTTTTACCTCAATCAGCATTTAGTTACGAATTCTGAAGATTGGGTTTAATTATCATGGGTGAAAAACGTAATTGAATAAATATTTTAGTTTAAAAATAAAGAATGAATGAAATTTCAGATTTATTTATTTATTATTATATTTTTATTTATGAAATCGTTAAATTATATGAGGTAAGAGACCATCTCTTATTTCTCATAATTACAAAATGTGTATTAAATTAGTCTGTAGATATTTCTCCTTGTATTTCATTCGGTAGCTTTCAGTTTATTGTAAATTATTCAAATGTTTCAGGAATAATTTACTCTATCGGTGGGAGAAATTACACGTTTTGCTCTTCTATGAATTTGAGCTTGTTCATAATGCTTCCGAAGCCTTTCTATTTCCAAATATCAATGTTGCTGTAAGATGAATTTTAAAATGGGAGGAGGTTTCGATCCTGGCTTGTAGAGTAATTTAGTTCTCCGAGTCATTAGCAGATCGGGCTGGTAGTAGGAGTCCATATCCCTTATATATTACGATTATGGAGGTTGTTCTAAATACCGTCTGTTGCGATCTTGCTGCGGCGATAGGCAGGGGAAGCTGAAAGAGATAAAAAATCCCACAACCAAATCACTAGCAAGAATTTAGGAAGGGCCCACCAACAATCGACTCTAGTCAAAATATGTCAAATTCATTACACGTCCCAGGCGATTTTGCGCTAGTGATCTGTCCAGTGGTCCTAGGTATTATCAGGACCTTCTTGCTTAACGGAAATATACGTCGAGATGATCACTAAGTACGTAAAATTATAGTCGGGAGTCTTCCTTAGAGATGGTTACAGATCTCCCGTGTGATACAAGCCCAGCTATATAATGGATATATATATATACTTAGCTAAATAAATGTATATGTGGAAACGCTTTTACGGTCGAAGTTTTATTTGAACGTTTTATATGAAACTGGAGTTCAATTTCGTTCATGAGGTGGAGCTAGAATTGCACGACAATAAGAGTGAAACGTGTAAAATGAATGTATTAGGTATTTGAAGGTGGTAAAAAGTATAAAAAAGGTAAAACTGGCGGGGATAAAGGATTTACGTTAACAAGGGAAGCTGAGTGGCGGAGAGCTGATGAGGAGGGTGAATGAAGGACGCTGCAAGAGGACATCTAATAAATACTGCCAGCGCCTTGAAAGGCTTCTCAATACTGAGCCAATTTGAACCGATTTGTTCCGACTGAGACAGGTCACAAAGGCACATTTTTCAGCCATCATAAATAACACTGGCTCTCTCTCTAACTTCAATAGGAGAATCTGGACCGAGAAAAATGCTCCCGTCGAATCTTTTCTGGTTAGTCTATTTTTAATTATTTTCCGGAGTCCTTAGAGGACGAATATCCTTTACCTGGCCCTCTCATTTCCACGACGCTTATTTTCCCCTTCAATTTATATTCAACTAAAAGTTCAAAGCCGAACACAATGACTCCCTTGTCAATACTTGTTTGCTGCTGGTGCCCCTGTTTATTCCAAAGAACATTTTGCTTTCTCTTGTTGGCATTTATTCTAACCTTCATGCAAAAATATGTCAACAAGATTTTCATTAAAAAAAATATTCAACGTTATTAATAAAAAATTTGAATTTCCAGAATATTGTTTTACTTATGATCAGACCTATTTATCTTTGAAGGAATTATCCAGAATGCAAAGGTATTATTCACTTAGACCGAAATAGACGTATTTTACTGCTTTAGGTTCGAATTGTTGAAGAAGGTATATATTTCAAGTAATTATTGTACAAGATGTTGCCGCGGCATGAAATGATCTTGAAGAATGAGATAAACATGCAAGTTGGACTGCTAAAGTTTGTAAATTCTCTAATCCTATTAGCATCCTTATCATTCCGATGGATTTCTATATGTGCATATATATTTATTCAAAATACCAAAAACCCATTTTACATTACTCAAATTAACTAATTAAACATTATATTATTATTATTTATTAACGTCCACTTTTTGAAACTCAGGCTATTAAACATTCTATACGTATGGCGAGAGGAATAGTTCTTCCTCGCTGTGCAAGAGGTGACGGTGACTTTAGCTGTTGGATTCTGGGCTGAAGAATTATTATCATGAACTATATAGGGTGTCTACCTCCCAACTCGGTTAGTTCTAGTTAAATAAAATGTGCGCGAAAAAAATAAAAGGAAAGATGTCTTCTCGATAATTGTTTTATAAAAGGTAGTTGATAGTTTGACTTCGAAATTTATTTATGTATAACTGTTGTTAGGAATTAATTTATTCGTTGAATGTCCTAAACTGTGTCTCTACATCGCTGATGAAAAAAATATGCTTTTCTCAAGCGAAATTATAATTTTATTTTTGAACGCTTCGTTTCTTCTAACTTTCACAAAATCTTATAGTTAATGAAAGGATTAACCTCGTCGCTCATCCTATAAAACAGGTGAAATCATGTGACAATTTCAGATCTTCCATGTTTATGCTGTATTCATCTTGCAACTTTGCATTAATGCTTGCTTTACGAAAGCAATTTTTTATTTGACTCGACTATTTCTTAATGTGTTCGGTTGGTATGTCAATATCAGAAGCTACTTGAAATGCCTCGTGTAGTTAGAAATGCCAGGTATATATTCTTCGGAATCAGCCTTACTATATATTTATTATCAAGATAATCTTTTTTTTTCATGTCAGTAACGAGCTTTAAATCATTTAGAGATAGGTCTAAAGATGACGAAAGATTACAGCTTTCCGACTTAAATTAGAGAAATCCTCACGTATTTGACTTACAAATGTACTCTTTTTGAGCCTGTTAATTGTCAATTATTGCTTGGATGGTAGTTGTTAATAAGAGGCAAAGAGGCGGTCGCACGCTACCATTTTGCATGCGTTCTTGTGGTCATTGCTCTGAAGTTCATCTTGGTGGTTATATTTTCTTGTTTCCTCTTTGATAAATCTTTTGTTGCTCAATAGGATGTTATTAATACAGCTGTTGTATGCTAAAGGGTTGAATTGAAGTTCGATTATTTATGCCATGCATAAAGTAAAGTTGTTGTGATTGATTTCTTACAATTACTTTATTGTCACTGTTATTCGAGCGAAGAATTACATTGCGAATGAGGTTTGAGCAATTCATAAAGAAAAGTATTACATTTAAATCTCCATAACTATTATTGGTTGATTTATGGAGTTTGATCGCCTTAAATTACTTTCTTTTCTATAGCATTACTTTAATAGTTGGACTAAACCGCAAATACTGTGATGCTAGAATAAACTAATATTTAGTTTGTATTTTGTCCTTTTTAGTTTCATATGAAAGGACCATTTAATTCGACTTGGATTTGTGGCCATTAAATATGCACCTGGAACACGGAAGCACTATCCAATCTCAAACAACGAAACTATTAAACTGTTCTACAGTAACAATTCACTTTTGCAAATTATACATTCGTCCAGGTATTCATTACACGGACAACGAGGGTAAACAGTAATTTATATCGATTATTAAATTACGGCTTCGCCTAAATACGATATTGCCATGTCAGCCAGCGACTGGACAAAACTCCAGGTCGATATTCAGTCAAGTTTTGGAGTTTATATGATTACATTGACTTCCATTTAAAATATTAATACGAACCCTTTTTGATTTCCCTAATTTGTTTTGAATCGGAAAAATGATTGGCATTTTAAACGCCATTAAATCTATTCGAATGTTGATAATTTACGTCATTATTTTCATTATAGTACTATTAATACAAGATCATTCAGTTGAAAATTATTTTTACTTATTCGTACCTTTGCAGTTATACTCATATTGCGCGCGCACACACACACACACACACACACACACACACGCTCACGATGAACTTTTTTCACACACGACTTGACCGCAGAAATTATTATTAATTCAATACATACACAATGAGGAATTTAGTTTTATCTTTGGATTTCAAGAGTTATCATCACATTTGTTATCAGAGTTGTTTGAAATACTGCAATTAATGAATTATCTCTCCACTTAATATATCAATGCTATGTAGGATATATTATGCATGAACTAGTTCAGTAGTGAAAGAGAATGTATTTAGATTATGATAGTGTGTGCATTAGATGTATTATTTTAAGTAGAGCTTATAGGATTTATTTCTCTTATTTCTTTGTTTTTTATTTTTTCAAAACTTTAGGGGTGCCAGAACACACACACAGAGTACTTCAGTAAACATTAGTTAACCAGGTTCAGTTTTGCTAATCCATTGGCCCCTTTAAGAGCATTAACGAGTTGAATTAAAATGTTACTTCGGGAAATAAGGTACTGCCGAAACGACCCCACAAACACAAGGAAATGTCGCTGGTAATACACAGTTAGTGAGTGGTATATTTGATAAAATCGGTTCTTTTAAAAATTAGTCAGGATGCTCGTGGCTAAATAGATGAAAAAATTAATTACATAAAACATAACAACATTATTTTATAAACATTCTATTCAAATATTTCGTCTAGTTTTTATTTGGATTTTTTAAAACTAATATTTCCTTTGTTTTTATTGATTTGAACATATTTTTTTTACCAAAAAAATTTTGTTTTAATTTTTGAAACATAGAAGTTGAATACGTCTTCCAAAAACAAGATACAAAAGGGCTATTTAGACCGAATAATCTCAAATGGGGGAAAATATTAAATTTTTTCTTAAAGCTTAAAATACTATTTTCCATTAAGAAAGTAGTTTTTTAAAAAGGCCCATTTACATAAATAATAAATAGTTTCTTAGATGTACAACCCCAAAAATTCCTAAAAGTTCAATAAAAACAATATTTCGTATTTAACCTTTTAATAACGTTGTTCAAGATATAACAGCGTATTATTAATATAACATGAGTAGGAGTGGGGGTTTACTGAAAACGGGAAACTATAAAATTCAAATATCTCGGTTAATACTCATGATACAGAAAATATGTATAGAACAATATTTATAGGTCAATTAATTTCAATAAGATTGCTTCTGTACAATTTTTCGATCCGACTTATAGTAACGGAGATATTTCGAATTTTCAAAATTCCCTCCTCTACCCCCTCCCCCCGCCACTGGCATTAGCTTGATCTTTATTTTAGCATAAAACGATTAAATATCGAGTTTGGTAACAATCAAACAGAAATTGCGACCGCTAGAGCGTTAACAGAAATATATATATATATATATATATATATATATATATATATATAATTTTCGTGATCTGGGTAGAATCGATGGACATTTGAGGAAATTTTTTCAAGAATCGCTTCATGAGAACGACCTTAATAGCTGATTTCCCTTAAGGGAAATCTGCTAAAAAAAGGGAAAAAAGTAGGTGTGCCTAATGTGGCGACCTGGAGCCCCTAATTTGGAGGTGTAGTAAATAATTTTCAATTATTTATTAACGTCCACCCTGGCGGTGTAGTAAATATCAACTAACCACCGCTGCCGTTTATTGCGTATAGTAACATATTTTTTATCTTTAGATTTCTTATTTAAAGAGTATTGTTAAAACATTTTTGATATTAACTGTTTATGTTTCACAGAATTATATTCGCTAATATGTGAACACGGTTATAAGATAGGCAGGCGTGTTTTGTGAGAGACGATCGAGGTGAGTAATTCTATCTGACCCCAGTAGGTAGCCCCAGTGTCGCAGTTGGGCCTCCCGCCCGGGCACCGACCCAGTATCGAGCTGGCCTCCGCTCAGTTACGTTCAACCATGGATTTCATGACTAGCCAGCGGGGAAAGAAACTCATCATTTTCCAGGGGAACAAGTACAGGAAAAAGAGGAGGATGTCCGACGGTAGCTTCACGTGGGGCTGTATCAAGAGGAATTGCCCCTCCAAGATACGAGTTGATTCTTCAGACTCTGACATCATCTGCACTATAGGTGAACACACTCACGAACTCGACCATAGAATCGCGCGTCAGATAGTCACTAACAGTTTGAAGAGGGCAGCTGTTGAAAATATGCATCTGAAACCGTCAGAACTGGTCGACAAAGAGATAAGCGAGAAATTCCCCTACCTCATCGACAAGCTTAGCCCTCTTGACGTCAAGAATATAAAGAAATCTATAATCAGAACTAGGCAGAGTGTAAGGAAAGGTTTATATAGACATAACCCTCCCCCAGGCCCTTCGGAATCAAGTTCCCTCGTGACTGTAGCTGATAATTTGAATTACGATTCTATTTCTAGTTCCTCCGAACCCGACATACAGGATGTTTCTGATGAGCAAGATCCTTTGAGCTTAGATACATTTGTGCCGATGCAGGTGCCGTCTACTTCACATTCGGCTGATAACATAACTTTCTCGTCAATGAATGTACCTCCGACTTTCCAAATGACTGCCCCGCAGTCAGCTTCACTGTTCCTAGCTCCCTGTGAGCAAAGTCAATCATATCCATCGGGTAGCATGTTAAAAATACGCGCACCATCTTTTTTTAATTGTGAAGTGGATTCTCTAAAAACTGTGCCTATTGGAGTTGAGGAAATTTCAGTTGGTAGGTTCCGTGAAACTCATTATGATCTGCAAGAAAAATTAAAGACTAATGAACCGAATATAGTAATCAGTTCAGAGAGTGATAGTGAGCCTTGTGACGTCAAATACGAAAATGGTGAGCTGTTTATCATTTATTCCATCTTTGAGAAGTGCTTTATTTAACCCTGTCGCTATTATATGCTTTGTTAAGATATTAAGCGCGATTGTTTACTCATTATTGCTATCCAGGAAACACTAGTACCATTTGCCAAAAAAATATCCAAATTTTAAATTCTTACATTTTTAAAAATGTTTTGCGATATCTGCGATTAGTATCTATGGTCTGTTACCTTTTCACGCCCAAACTATTTAACTGAATTTTATGAAATGCTGTATGTATATTACTAGTAAACCAACTTAGACTATAGATTATACTAATATTCTCTGAGATGAACAGGAGTGGGGGTTATAACGTAGGTCTGACATTAAAAATAGCTATATTTCGTTTCCTATTATATTTTTGGCAGATATGCACATAACAAAAGTTGTTTTTTTTTTTGTTATTTAGAGTAACTTTTGGCATAACGCTTTTGTCATATACCGAAGAATAAACGAGATATATTTTAATAACTATAGCGGGAGTAGACAATTTTATTATGCACAAAAGACTGAACCGAACTAATCAAAATTCGGTATGTGAATTAGTAATAACTCCCCCAAGATTATAAGCTGTACCAACATTGCTAGGAACTAGCAGGAGTGGGGGTTTTAAGGGAAGCCTGAAAAGAAAACCCGGGATATTTCGGTTCTTATTGGTTTATCGACAATGGTACACATAACAAAAGTTATTTATTTTGTTATTTAAAGTAACGTTTGTTATATACACTTTTGTCGTATACCGAAGATTAAATGAGATATGCGCTAAAAACTAAAGCGGGGTCATCAATTTTATTATTACTCCTTAAAGTGTTTGTAATATAGGCATATTATGACAAATCATGTTACGTTTTTAGACTTATATGATAGTTCAAACTATGATTTGGATTAGTGAGGTAACGAATCTCCGCCCCCCCCCCCCAGCTCAATTGTTAATTATTTACAATAAAAATTAAAACTAAAATAGCATTATGATTATTTAATTTGTATAATGTAGTATTTAAGCAAAGTTATTTATGCTGAATTCGTACAACGTGTGATAGTGGAAATTTTGCGGATTCAAACTCTTAAATTGTGGTCGCCCGATATGTGGAGGTTATTGAAATGACTATGTACTATCTATAACTATTAACTATTACTCAAGCACCAGCGGAAGTTGTTGGGAGGCTAACAATTAATTGTGTTAACTTACTTCCTGTGAAATGTATTTCCTTTCAGCTCACATTTATGTATACTCGGATTGCGTTTTAACAGGAAATATGTACATTATGGATGATATTTAATTATAATAAATGCTATATATAATTTTGAACGGCGTCATTGTCATCATCTCCTGGGTAGGATCGATGGAGATTTGAAGAAATTTTTCGAAAATCGCGCCTTGAGTACGACCTCAAAAATTCGGGGGGTCGAAATGGGTCGATTTTCGGAACATTTCTTCAAATGTCCATCGTTCCTACCCGGGTGATAACGAAAATGAGGTCCTTTCAAAACTCTCTCTCTCTCTCTCTCTCTCTCTCTCTCTCTCTCTCTCTCTCTCTCTCTCTCTCTCTCTCTCTCTCTCTCTCTCTCTCTCTCTCTCTCTCTCTCTCTCTATATCTATATATATATATATATATATATATATATATATATATATAAATATATATATATATATATATATATATATATATATATATATATATATATATATATATATATATATATATCTATATATATATAAAATTGTAACCTCTGTCTGTACATTGATTTTTTTCGCGAAATTTCACGATAACTTTTCGTTTCACATGTCATAGACACCAAAACTGCATTTTGTCAATATTTAAACGTTTTATGTAAAAAGAAAGATCGAGTTCGTTAATTGCTGAAATCGGACTAGTGGGAGAGTGGTGAATTTCGAAACTATAGAACCTATCTTATTGTAAAATAGATCAGATATTATGTACGTTTGGGGTCTGTCTTAATTATTAACCGAGATATTGGCATTTTTTAGCTTTCGGTCTTGAGTAAACCCCCACTCCTACTCATGTCATATTGACTACAAGCTGTTTTATTATGAAACATTATTTGAAGCCTAAATGACAAATATTGTTCTCATTGATGTTTTAAGTTTTGAGGTAAATACAAATACGTGGCGCACGTGGGAAATCTGCTTAGTTAAAGCAGCCCTGCTTGACGGACTTTTATATATACAAGATTTATATGTTTGCCTGTTAACGCTCTAGCGTTGGTTTGTGTTTGCGCTTTACCAAACTTAATATTTAAACGTTTTATGGAAAAGTAATGATTAAGTTCGTTAATGGCTTAAATCGGAGAGGAAGAAGGGAAAGGGGGTTTTAAAGAGGGTATATTAAAAATATTAGGAAGTACTTTATTTGAAGCCTAAATACCAAATATTGCTCTCATTGAACTTTTACGTCTTGAGATGAATATGTGATGCACGTGGGAAATCTGCTTAGTTTACGCATCCCCTAACTTTTTTTATTTCCTGTTTCGATTTCGACAATTAACGAACATAATCTTTAATTTTATATGAACCAGTTAAATATGGAGTACAGTATAGATCAAATAAAAATTAATGCCTCCAGAGTAATTAATGTTCATTGATAACGTCACATCGTACTTTCACATAGCAAATTTCCAATGAAAACAATGCCTGGAATATTTCACAATATATTAGGTTAATGTTCATGTGCGACGTATAATACATATACGAATCTTTTATTATCTATAAGATTGTACAAGACATATAATAACAGAGATATGTGGAATCTATAATGTTTAATTTGCATATTTTTATTAAATATTGAGTTTGGTTACGATAAAACAAAAATTGCGCCTGCTAGAGTGTTCATGAGTTCTAAAGACTTTTTAAAGATATTCTGTTGTTATTTATTAATGTCTACATTGAGCTACTTAGGCTGATTGGGACGGGCTATCTACCGTTTACCACCCTTTTCTATCCAGGGTTCGACTAAGGATTTGATTTAATCAGTTCTTCACTATATAAATTCCTATTTCTCAGTTGAGAATCGCATACACGACCATAGATTTACCAAGTGAGACCAACGTCTAACTCACATAACTAATCGAATCCTCTTTATGATATTTTATTTTATTTTTGTTTGGAACACTGTTAATTATAATTTTTTTTGATAATTAAATTTGTTTAAAAAATAATTTTTAACGTCTACTTAAGGAGAATAGCTTTTGCAATTTAATATAAGAATAACAAAGGGAACATTTTATGTAGTATTTCTCTGAATTCAAGGATTGAATGTTTTGGGGAAGTCCATTTTCCCCCGAAATAGCTCAGTTTGGGAGAAAAGATTCCCAGGAGTTGTCCTGTCCATTAGCGAGATAAGAATGTTAGTGGGAAATCCCTGTGACCTTAGCCCCTAGAGACTTATCATGTGAAGCTTATAGTAGCACAGTGTTGTTCTGGCTTTAGTTCTACTGGGTTCTGCTGACTTCACTTATCATTCGTGATGAATAACGTTAGTAATATACGATTCATGACCAGTCAGAGAGGGGCCAAACTAATTATTTATCAAGGGAATAAATATAGGAAAGAAACCCAGTTGACTGACGGTAGTTTCTCTTGGAGGTGTATAAAGTCACATTGTCTGTCAAAGTTACGCGTGGCCGCTGATGATAAAATTATTCTTAGTGTATCAGGATACCATTATCACGAAACGGACGTCACACTCGTGCGGCAGATCGTCAATAATACACTGAAGAAGACAGCCGTGGAAAACATGCACCTAAAGCCGCGTGAATTAGTCAACAAGGTGATGAGAGAGCAGTTCCCGGAGCTGATAGACAAGCTTAGCCCCCTGGATATCAAACACATCAAGAAGTCAGTGTTCAGAGCGAGGCAGAGTGCAAAAAAAGGATTGATAAGGAACTTAACTCCATGTCCAAACCATAGTGGGCTTATCATCAGTCCGAATGCAAGAAGGGGGCCACTGCTCGAGTTAATTCCAGAAGATGGAGTAGATGATTCACTTGAGATTCCTCGTTTTAATATGATTATAAATGAAGACGACTTATGTTCCTCTGGAGAACTATATGGTAGCCGAACTTCATCGAAACCAAATTCCTCAGTGCCAGAATGGGCTACGAAGTCTGATGACAATATTCCTCTATTGGAGTATTTAAAACCCCCCTCACATGAAGACATACTTCCGCTTGGAAACGATACCCAAATGCATTATGATGAAACATCTACCTTAGGAAGTACTTTCAGCTATGAAGGAAAGTCCCCTGGTAATATTAATAAACAATGTAAACATTTTTTTAAATTTTTAATGATTTTTTCATGACTTATTATAATTATAACATACATACAATCTAGTTACTACTACTTGCATAATTACACTAATTAATAACAAACACGCGCGCGCGCATATCAAATCTTAGTACCTAGGTCAAATAATACGAATTTCATTTATAATATTCTTTTTTTAAAGAACTGCGCCCTACTTATTTATCATTTTGAGTGACCACCATAAAAGACTATTAAAAATTAATTAGCAATAATCATATTCAAATTAAACATAACTAGAAGCCCAATAATTTAACTCTTCCATCAAGATTTTGTGTGCATAGTCTTATTTTTAATTGGGCCAATAATGTAAAAGAAGAACATAATTGAATATGCAAACAGAGCACTGCAAAATAATCTCTGCTCCTGTATATACTTAAACCCCTAATCAGTCCCAGCTGACCCCATCTATTATCCCTTCTTTTTAGCATATTTCCTGTAAGAGGGAAAAACATTTATTTTTACAGAAATTTGGGTTGGATTGTAACCAAGATGAGCATTTAAACGTTAGCAAAAATTAAGTGTTTAGATGCTATGTAAAATGAAAGATGATGGTGGTTAATGACTAATATAGAACAAGGTGGAAGTGGTCAAATAAGAAGCATGTATATCTCCATTATACATTGGATCAAAAATTATTAGAAAAGTGAGGCACTGCAATTATTGCTCTAAATATTTTCCACCAACAACAGTTAACTAGATCACATATATCATTTTTTATGCCCACTCCTAGTCATACAATTATGATAAGATCAATAAAAAGGCCTAGTGTTCTCACAAATATGTATTATGCTAAATATGTATGAGAAAGCTTCACCATCAGTCCCTGGAATCGCACAGAATGAAGCAAAGCAGCTCGGGTACTTTGATACTTTGATTTTTCTACCTGATGGAGCTTGTACTTAACATTATAATATTTTTAGACCAGAAGACCTTTTTGTTGATCCTGATCAATTGATTCCTCTACCATCTCAGGATATATATATATCTATATATATATATAAAATTGTAACCTCTGTCTTATCTGAGCTAGTATATATATATATATATATATATATATATATATATATATATATATTCTAAACATCTCATTGCTAGCTTAAATATCCTATATTTGTGTATGATATCCTGAATGAGCAAAAATTGGCTTAAATACTAGATTTTTTTTGAACTTTTTTTTTTTTTTTTTATATATGTAGACTAATTATGACTAAAATTATTTTCTGCGGTTAAAAATTGTTAGTGGTTTCAGTGTTATTTGAGCAATAGGTTTAGGTTTACTGGATTCTACATATTCCTTTGTTCTAACTATGTATTACCACAATTTATTCAAATAAATAAAATAGTTAAATTGTTTACTTAACATTGTAACAGGTGTGTTTTAGCTAACTCTATTTTTAGAGCTTTTATTTTGAGTAGTGTCTAAGGAGATGGTTTTGTATTGTATTCATCATCATTGTTAAATTTATGATTTTAGTGTTTGATTGTGCCATACATCAGAAGTATTTTATGTATGAATTAAATAGTACTATTCTGTATATCTAATACAATTAAATATAGATTAATTGAAGAAGGTTTATTTGCATACTGTGTAGTATACATTAGTTAAGTATTCATACTCATCGGTGTTTGTATTTGATGATAGATTGATCATTTTAAATATTAATTCACTTTTCTTTGTTTTCAGTGCCCCAAGGGAGCCCTAGTTCGACAAGCCCAGTACCCATTGCCCCCAAGAAAGCTGCACCACCAGCCCCTCCACCGCCTCAGCCTTCACAGCCTCCAGAAGTCTGCCTCAGGTGGAACTCCTACCATTCCAATATGCAAGCTACTTTCCCCAGCCTTCTCAATAATGAGCAATTTGTCGATGTCACACTTGCTTGTGAAGGAAGGTCGATCAAGTGTCATAAGGTATGAAAATCATTTGATCAACAGTTATCATTTTCTATTAGAGAATTTACTGACCCCCCCTTTTTTTATTAATACTACTATATTGCTTGATGTTTGCTTAGGTAATGTTGTCAGCTTGCTCATCATACTTTGAAGAATTACTCAGCCAAAACCCATGCCAACATCCTATTGTTTTCATGAGGGATTTGAAATTTTGGGAAGTCCAAGCACTTGTGGAGTTCATGTATAGCGGGGAAGTTAATGTAGCTCAGGAGAAGCTTCCATCTCTCTTAGCAGCAGCAGAAGCTCTACAAATAAAAGGTAATAAATATATTTAGGATATGTTTTAATCAATTTTCATACCATAGACCAGAATCACTCACGTCCCATTCTTAACAAAAATTTGTTTGGCGGGAAATAATTCCCGAAAGATCAATTTAAATTCAGGTTTTATAGACTCGAGATTAAAAATACTACACTAAGAGAGCCTATTTACTCCAAATCTGTCTTATTTTTTAGTATAATGCAAGGCTTGGGTTAGCCCTGTGCGTCAAAGGTCTTAATACACTTGGTAAACTCAGAATCATGGTTCGATTCACATCTGAGTAATACGAATATATTTAGATGAACTCACAAAATAAGATACATTGATCCATCCTAGAATCCATGGTATATAACCTGTTCCATAGCTATTACAGAATCAAATGGATGTCAATAAATAATGTAACTTAATTAAAATATTTTAGATATTATAAATTATGTTGCTAAAAGCACACTATTCAAAAAATCATATTTATATCCTCAAATATATTATTATATATCAAAATTTGAAACACACACTCATTTAGATATTTCTTCACTAATTTACTTATATGAAATGAATTTTCATTTTTTCCCTAGTATGGTTAAATGAACCATGATTTAGATAAATATCTAAGTTCAATTAGTTTAAAGAACAGTAAATTTTATATTTGTACAACTAGGTAGAGGTAGAGTAAGGCTTTAATTAAATTGAAAATATTATAAAATTCTATAGATAAAATCAGTATGTTGCATCTCACTTCTTCATTGAAAAGTATACCAATCAATGATCTTACCCTTATTTTTGCCTTTTTCATGGTTCAAAATCATTGACAAGAGTTTGCTTTACAAATAGATTTATAAAAGTTAACAAATTTACGAAATTAGGCATGCATTTGTCTGTTCTTTTTTTTATTATTTTTTTACCTGAATATAGATTAGTTAAACAATCTTAATACCTTTTTTTGTCTAGGTCTGACCCCTTCAACAGCTGCCTCATCCAATCAAGAAGATGATCATAGTGGGGGTGGGGCTGATACTGATGAAAGTAGTCACCCACAGCCCCAGAAGAGAGTTAGAAAACGTAAATCTGCCCACCCTGTTGCTTATCCAGTTCGTCTTCAGGTAAATAAAAGATTTCAAACTATACATATTGCTAATACAAGTACCAATAATAAAAATAGAGCTAATAAATAATTTAGATTTATCATTCTGTTTTGATAGGATATTACTTAAAGTACTTATTCTGAAACTGAAAGATACAAAAATGACCTGATTACCATATTATTGGCCTTTCAATAACTTATTTTGAGAAACATATGTATACTGTAAAATCAAAAACTTAAGAGTAAAGATATGGATTTTCTTTTGTTTTTTAATTTATTTTTACTGTTAATACATTTTTTTTCAATGGAAAAATGTACTCTTTTGATTTTTGTTTTTTAATGCTCTATTCTCAGAACCTAACAAGACAATTAATTAAATACAACCAACTGGTTTTTCCATTATAACTAGTCAAAATTAGAATCTTCAAGGAAACATTTAGTTTATTTTATTAAAAATATAAATTTTTAGCATAAAAGTTTTAATAAAAAAATGTATTTGTATTTGTTTGTTTTTTAAATTTTTTTATTAATAACTATTCTTAGGATAAATATAACACTTTTAGTAAAATACATTTTTTTCTGATACAATTAATCAAACTAGTGAAGGGAAAGCATAATATTTAAAAATTAATAATAATAATAATAAATAAAACTATGCAACTTTTAGAAGATTGAGTTTAAATACACAGTAAACATTTTTTAAAGCATCTTGGCATATTTCAGAGATAAGGTACATTACATTTGGCTATGAATTAGATTTTCTAATGTGTAAAAATTACATTTTCTGAATTGTGTTTTTATATACCAAGAAGTTGTTTTTAGAAATAAAAAATAGATTGTTTTTGACACCTTTAAATATATATTAAAGAATATTTCATTTAAATGATTTATTACTGAGCAATTAACTATAACAAATTTTGGTTTTTGAAAATGAAAAATAAATTGATTTGTTGCAGTTTAGTAAAAAAAAAAAAAATAGGAAAATTGAAATAGATCTAGGGACTCTGTTTTTCCTCATTGTACAGACATTGAGGGAGCACAGAATGGAAGAATAAAACAAAAGAATTATAACAGTATCTTTTATAAACTATGTTCCTTTAACTAATATTCATTATGCTCTTGGTGGATATATTGTTTGTAATGTTCAATTTTTTATAAACTGCCAATAAAAAAGTTTTATTTTTGGCATTAATTCAACTTGTTACTTACACCTAATTCATGTACTCATCATATTACCTTTCAAATGTGTGGTAGCATTCAAATTCAGTTTCAAGTTTCCTGTAACAGTATCAGTTTCAGCTGTGTAAACTTTCTCCTGATATGAAAGCTTTATGATTTCCCTGTCCCAATTTCCGGGAAATCCTATAAAAATTTTTATCTCTAATATCAACATCAGGAAAATGAAGGCCATAATAAGAGACATTGAAGATTAAAATAGTCTCTTTTTTATTAGATCCCTCAGAGAATTACAAAAAATATTTCTGATCTGAGATAATAAAAGTATATGGAAGAATAAGAAGATTGAATTTCAAAATTCAAATATCTTTGTTATTATACATCTGATTGAGAAATTGTATTGTTCTTTAAATATTGTTATTTCGAATTTTTTTTTCTATCATTATTATTAACCGAGATATGTATTGTTTAGTTTTCATCCTTTAGTAAACCCCCACTTTGTCTTTGCACTTTAACAATAAGTGATTTTTCCATGAAACATCTTATTCCAAGCTTAAATCCCAAATATTGTTTTTGTGATCCTTACAAGATGAGCGTGTGACTTACCAATTAAGATTTTATTTCTTGTCTCAAAAATGTTGATGTTCATCATTACCAAATTCAATATTTAACTATTTCAGTCAACACTGAAGATCATGTTATCTTGTTAAACTATTGATGCTCTACAATTGTTGCTGTAGGAAATTTTTCATAACTAAAGTAGTAAATGAGTTATTCGTACTTATTTGTCTTCAGCCACCAAATCTACTCATTGGATTTTTATTTAGAAATGAGAAAATATAGAAATCTACTTGGTTAATGTAGCACCTGCATGACATACTTTTTTTTACATTATACCTGCGTTTCAGAGAGTTAAATATAAATAAATAAATGTTTTATAAAGTAACAATTAACTGATTTTTTTTTTGATTTTTTAATGTAGAATACTCCTCCTTCACCATCACCTTCTGGAAACCAAATCTCACAGATGCCAATGCAGCCATTACAAAAGATCAAAGTGCCTATGATGTCACCTCTGCCAGGAACAAGCCATCACAGAGAAGATCCATCATCTTACCATCCGCCAGTTAGGATCAAAAGAGAACGCAGCTCTACTCCCCCTCTGGTAATTTTTTGTAATTTTTCTTTGTGTATTTATGTACTTCATTTGATCTAGAATGGCGTGTAACTCAATCACTATGTATATGTATATATATATATTGCTTAAACATATGAAATATATATTAAATTATTTTTTATTTAACGTTAACTCTTTTAATTAAGATTTAAATAGTCGTTAGGCTGACACATTGATTCATACTGACAGGGGGGTATAGGTAGGAGGGGGAGGTTGGGTACTCCCCCTCAACAAAATTAAATCCAGAAGAAATAAATTAGCTTAAATTAACCATTATTTTCTACATTTAAAGGAGTTAGTGAACCAAAATTTACACTGAAAGGATTGCAAAATACACTCTTTGGATTATGTTATTTTGTATTTCAAAGAGAATTTTATCCAGACCTTGAACCCCTACCCTTCTCCAATTACGTTTTGGCTATTTTGCTGCTTACAAGGTCAACTGTTCCACAGCAGTGATGTAAGAAGTGAAATTTACCACTTCATATTGAAAATAATAATTCATAGCTATAATTGTTTTATCTTTCCAGGCCCTCTCTCTAAAAGAAGAACCTCTGGATCTCGGCATGGACACAAGTGTAAGTACAATTTTCTCCTAATTCCTCCAGGTTTAATATCTCTTTTCTTTTCTGTCAAAAATTGTTGGTATTCTTTATATGTGAAGAATTAAATAAGATAGGTTGTTTAATTAAACAAAAAATAAAATGCTAGTTTTTGAAATTGAGCATTCAATCAGATGCTTCTTAATTCCCTGATAATATTTTTTAAGCAAAATTTATAATCTCTTTTAATAATTAGATTAACAAATTTTAAAATTAATACTGTTTCTGGAAAATAAAGACAGGCTCATTAAGTGGCATTGTGGATTTATAACTATTAGGAACTCTAGGTTTGAGTACTATGAGTGTTAAAATGAATTTTCCTTAGGTGTGCAATTTACACTTTATATTCATCTCTCTCCACCTTCCTAGTGCTCATCAGTGTGACAATTCAGAGAGGAATAGATAAACAAGAGTGTCACAAATATGCAGGGGGTTTCATTGAACAAATTACCTCGAAAAATATAATGAAAAAATATTAGTTTTACCAAAAATATATTACTTGGAGAGAGAAAAAGACGTCCAATTCTTCACTATTTCCAATTCTTCTATGTTTATTTCAGTGCTAAGCGCTTTCGAGGACCATTGTCTCTATCTTCAGAGCCACACATACAAACAACAATGTCAATAAAATCTATATACATTACATCATGCTAAAATCAATAAATAAAAACACGGAATAAATATTTAAAAGAAGTGAATGTAAATAAATAAACTTAAGTCACATCTTAAAATAAAATACGGAGGGTGAGAGATCCATTAGGGCTATAGCTAAAAGAATCTACTAACCTACTTGCATGCACTCATAGTGAAAGATAGCAAGTGACTGGCTGGTGGGCGGGAGATAAGGTCGAAGTTTAGTACCCCCACCATTGCAGACTTATAGCAATCGGTCTTCTTGTTCAGAAAACGATTACCAAAAAGCTACTTGTTCATTGCAATCTCCAGACACACTAGTTTGTACACACCAGACCTGTCTTTTATATCGACAGGATCTTTTGCCCTACATAGCATATCGCCCAGATTCGGTCCGCTCTTATAGGCTAAACTTGTAAGGAATTGGACGTATTTTTCTCTCTCCAAAACTTGTGAAGAATTGGATGTCTTTTTCTCTCTCCAAGTACAGAATATTCTTCACTTCCAACAAAACTGTGGTGAAAAAATATATTATATGTAGTAGGCTCCCCACTATGTTTATTAGTAATTTGTAACCCTTTTATTTATCAATTTCTAAAGTTTCCAGTCATTTCCATTGTAAATAAAAGATACTGATAATGACTATTACCATTAACTTAACTGAGGTTCAAGCTATTTGTTGCTTATTAATATTTAACCAGATATATTTATTCTCAGGAACGGAACAAAGATGAAACCAACAACGGACAGGCTCACAACAGTACTCTTCAGGATGCAATCAACAGACTTCATGGTAAACAACAGCATTCCATAGGCCAAGGTATTTTTAATTTATTATTAGTATAAATTAGTCTGGGGTGAAGCTCAGTAGGTTAAAAACTCAAAATCAAATAATTTTAAATTAAAATTTCATGCTCATATTACAATGTGATTAGGAGACTTTTGTTGATTCAGAGATTTTAAAGAAAAAGAAAAAGATTTGTTTTAAAATAGTTATTATTTTAGCAGTTTCTCTTGCTATGAGTTTTTGGTATTAGGTACCCGGAAATTTATTAAACGATAAATTACAATAAGGAGTGAAACGATATCCCTCGGACCAAAGCAGGTCATGGCTATTAAGATATTTGAGTCAGTTTTTTTTTTCTTCATATTCAAGCTGTGATAAGTAATGAGGATCCTAACCAATGCTCATTATATTATATTATTAAAAATCTTGCTTATGGTATTAGGACTTTAATCAAAGTTATTCACAATTTATTCAAATATATGTATGTGACTCCTCAAATGCTTTTTTCAACCTCTTATAGTATCATAATTGCAACTATCCTTAGAATCTTGAGTTTTCTTTGAACAAATAATGAAGCAGTCATCTTTCTTGAACCCATTATCTGAAAATTTTAGTTTTTAATTTTCCTCTGTATGATAGCATGATGAGTTTTTAGCCACAAGAGATACCTGCCATGCATATATAGAGTACCATGTTACCTATATCTATTAAAAAAAATGAAATAATATATTTCATTATTTATATTAAGATGTGTTATGAATATATAGTTTGTATGAAAAATTAGGATAAAACCATCATGATAATTTTTCATTTTGCATTTAACCTTGGTAGTGAGGAATATTCAATATATCAGTTTCAGAATAGTTATATAATTCAAACTCAATATCTCTGGTTATATTTTCCTTGATTATATGGTTTTTGATTTTTATCTTATTTCTGCTTCATATATTAGAATTTCATGCATTAATTTGATCTATATTTTTTGTTACAGCACCTGGACTTATCAGAATGGAAAGTAATGGAGGACTAAGTGAGGATGACGGAAGTGGAAGTGAAAGGTCACCACCAGCATCAACAGACCCAGGGGAGGGGGAAGTTTGAAACCCTCGTGACTAGCTCCCTTTATTCTGCTAAGGGACTCTAATTTGAAACGAAACCCAAGTGCCGTTGCTTTTGCAGCAACAATATTGCTTAACTGAGAAACTGATTATTATTTCAGACTTGTATTTTATTGATTTTTGATCTCTTTATGTTTTATTGTTATGGGTTAATAATTTAAATTTTCGCTCAATATAGGGATGTATATAGACTGTTAATTTAATTATTTAATCATTTGCCTTTTTTTTTTCTTCATTTTTTTATTATAGAAATGTATTTTTCCATTTATTTATTTTATTGCATATTTATGTATATTTCTTATTGAAATTATTAGTTTAATTAATTCTCATTCCTTATTATGTAATTTTTATAAGTTGTTCAATTTGTATATATTTCTAACTAAAGCACATATTTGTTCTCAAAGAGCAGTTTGTGATACTCAAAATAGTATTACTCTCATTAATTGTAATAATATTTTGTTTAGTGTATAAAATGCAAGTATTGAAGAGACCAAAGGTGAATCTTTTGTATATCTTTTAGTTTAAGATCTAGTTTTGGATATATGAAAAATATAAACTATAAATATTTAAGATACTTTGTAAGATTTTCCCAGTTATTATTAGGATAAAAATTATATTGGGAATTTTATATCGAGTTCTAGATGTAATTTACTATTGATACAATGGTTTGTACCGTAGTTATTTTGCCTTAAATATATAGCTTGTATTTGCATTATTTTTTTAATATTTTATTTTTTACCCACATCATATCCATACTAAATTAAGAATATACAGTTCTTTGCCTTTGAATGCTCCCTCCAGGAACTGAAAATATAAGAATATCTTCACAGATTTAGCAGTGTATATAATATACTTTTCAACAATACGATCACTTTCAGATCACAGGTGACCTGTGCTAAATGTGCTAAATCAGACATCGCTAAATGTCTCATTCTTTCTGAATTATACGTGAATGGGTACCATTGTATTAACTGCTAATACTTAATTTGCTGAAGCTATACATATGCAAACTGCTTTCATAGAGTTTAGGACAACAGGATTCTTAGTCCCACCCTGGCTAGAAAAGGGTGGTAACCTGTAGAGAATCCGTCCCAATTAGCCTTAGTTGCAAAAAATGCACGTTAATAAATATTTATTTAACAAACCGTATGTATATTTTATTTTTTAGGAAAATTAGTGTCCAATCCGAGTCAGTTAAGAAATGAGCATCAAAATCCATACAGTGCATATTTTAATACTTAAAATAATAAAATGTTGGGGAAATGGAATATTCTTATTTTTACCAATAATTATAGACAGGGCATCAACTCACATTTTATTAAATAAATTAATTAAAGGGAAATTTGGAAATGTATATATCATGATATATAAATTAAATAAATGCTATACTTTTGTTATAACAAGAACATACATTCAACTGTCCTCAGGAAAATAGACGTGATAGAAAGAGTCTAAGCACAGATTCGTTATCAGCACAAAAACTATGCCTAAGATCACCAAACAACGTCTCTAGGAAAAAATCTTTATTGACTAGTGTTATGAACAAAGCTGTTATTTAAGATTAATGCTCAATTATTATTATTTTTTTATTAACACCGTCTTTTTTCTACTATGGCTAATCAGTACGGGTTATCTACAAGTTACCACCCTTTTCTAAACAGAGTAGGACTAAGAATTTTATCTCTAAATTTTATTGCCCAGGCGGGAATTGAACTCGCCACTCTTGGTTTACAATGTGAGATTAAGGCCAATGTTTTAACTCACATGGCTAACCTAAGTAATCTTTTGTATTTATTGACTAAAAGACTTTTTGGTTTTTAAAATTTGATACGACTTTTTAATATTTCGAGTGATTTTTTTTTTAAAAAAAGTGTTCATTTACGCAAGGCTGGACTTATTGATGATGGGGAATTTGTTTAACTCTGAACAGCCGATCATAGAATCAGTAGTTACCAATTCCCTAACCAAGTTGCCAGGATTTTATAGAAGCGATCCTGAGCTTTTTAAGCACGATGAATGACCAATCCGAGGACAAAATTTAAAACAATTCTTTCCCAGTTGGATTTTGATATTGGACGCGAAATAATTAACTTAGCTTGAGACCCACCTGGTATCAATCCATACAAAAATCTCAAGGAAAGACTTTTATCAATTTTTGGTGAATCAATGGAATCTAGGCTAAAAATACTGTTGGGCCAACAATTTATAGATTTTTGAATGACATGTAGACCACAAAATACATCTTGAAGAGGTTTTTCGGTGTCTTGACCAGTATGGTCATACAATTAATTTCTAAAAATGCGTGTTTGCCAAACCATCTGTCGAATTCCTGGACTATATGGTAAATGCCTATAGTATAATTGCATTTCCAGCTAAGGTTGAAAATATAGTAAACTTCCTGCAACCAGCCAGAATTAATGAGTTGCAAAGGTTCTTGGGGATGTTTAACTTCTATAGAAGGTGCATCCCAAACACTGTCCAACTTCAGTCTCACCTCAATAAATATCTCTTTGGGACCAAGAAGAATGACCAGTCTCCGATTCATTGGACTAGTGATGCTTTACAAAAGCATTTGAAGACTGTAAAGATGGCTATTAAGAATGCAATTGTTATCGGCCATCCTAAACCTGATGCGATGCAACAGAAAAATGAATCTTGGAAACCCCTCAGGTTCTTCTTAAAAGCATTCGACTAGCACTCAGAATAACTAGTCCACTTATGATAGAGAATTTCTGGCTGTACACAGAGCTGTCCATCATTTCAGAGATGGGACATTTCACAATATGGACCGACCATAAGCTGTTAGTTTGCATGTTCAATCAGCCCCCAGAAACTAAAACTCCTATGAGAATCTGCCTGGTTAACTTTATTCGTGAGTTCACTGCCGACACTGTAGCTGTTGCCTTACCAACAGTAGCCGATATAGACATATCAGGAGATTTGGTCACTCTATACAGCTGCATGACCAGCTAACCAAATTTGTGTTCATATTAGTTCAGAAAGTATGTCTGGGTTATTAGGTGCCATATTCCCCTGAGTTCCAGGGTGGCTGAGACCATGCAACTTCTGGAAGATCCCATGTCTGAGGCTGTTTGGGACGCATGGCCAGATCTTGGTAGTTGTAGTTGCATGGGAGTGATTTTCTGAGGTTAGGCATGTCATCCAGTTCAGCTGAAGACTAGGATTTTTGAGAATTTCCATAATGTTCTCGTCCTTCTCCTGTTCACCTGCTATCCTCTGGATGGCGTTCGGGACCAAAACTTCTTCCAAGCGTGAGAGAATATCAGCAACCTTATTATCTGTTGCATAGACGTGACGGATGTCTGTAGAAAAATGGCTAATAAAATTAATCTGTTCAACTAGGGTATTATTATTTATTTACTAACGTCCACTTTTTGCAACTCAGGCTAATTGGGACGGATTATCTACAGGTGACCACCCTTTTCTAGCCTAGACTTAGGATCTTATTTAATGAATTTCGTCACTAAATAATTTCCTTTGCCCGGGCAAGAATCGAACTCGCCACTCTAGGTTTACCATGTGAGATTAAGGCCAACGCTTTATCTCACATGGCTAACCTGAGCCCCTCAACTAGATTATACGAATCTGTGATAACAAGTTAGTGTATCGTGCGAATGTTCCCAAGATGCTTTATATATTTTTTACGATCTTATTAAATTATTTTATTTCTTCTTCTGAGGGTTGTAACCTGTAGATAACCCGTCCCAATTAGCCTAAGTTGCAAAAAGTGGACGTTAATAAATAATAAATAAATGTCTTCTTCTGTTATTATTCTGTCCATTCCCCACACTTAAGTTTCTTCACTAAACAAACTCCAATTTGCCCAGGCGGCATTTGAACTAGTCACTCTAGGATTACCATGTGAGATTAAAGCTAAAGCTTTAACTCACGTGGCTAACATGAGCCCCACCTTTTAAAATTATAAAATGGGAACAACTTATCTCTAACTATAACTATGTTACAAAGGTTTTCAATTAGCTTTAAGAATGCTGAAGTGCAGACCATATTTAAAAATGGTGGAGTTGGCCCTTTTGAGGTTAATATCCCCAGGTCAACATCATCCTGTGATATTAACAGGTTATATATTTTGGGGTAGAATAAAATGTTATTTATGTTGGGGGTAGAATAAAATGTTAACTGGTTCATATAATGTTTTACAGTTTTTGAGACATATTTTCGCTTGGAAATAAGGTATTTAAAAGTTTTAGAATAAGTGGTGTGTCTACAATAAAAATAGAAGCCCTCGTCAAGGACATTTACGATAAATGGTGGATGCAGATGGAAGCTATTCTAATAAAGAATTAGTCGCTAGATTGTTTAACAGCTAAGGTCAGGAAGGAGTTGCAGCTCTGGATTAGGCACTGGCGTGCAGTAAGGCTAAAGCTGAAATTATCCTTGTCGTCACCAGGTATGGGAAAAGTTGAGCTCCGTGTTCCAATCAAGTGGGCCGGAAAGAAAAGCAATTCTCTTAAAGAAGCTCCCAAGAATTGTTATAAATTGGAGAATACGGAAGTGGTTATAAATGACGGCCTGATCTTGGTAATAATACTTTACTCATTCTATGAGGGCTTTAATTACTTCAGAGTTGCCATGGAGTCCGCGAAGTACTTCCTGGTCCACTAAATCTGGTGGTAAAAATATTGGAATAAAGTGAAGATTGAACGTTCCTCTCACTTGACGAGATGAATTCATTCTTGGACTATCGACCCGATGTCAATAAACTTCAATCTGGCAAATAATTCCTCGTCAAAATCTAGAGGTATTGAAATATGGTGAAGATTTCAACGAGTTATTTGCGCCAGCCGATAATCCCGCCGCTGTCAGAATATTGTTATGTGGCCAATAATTTGTCTGTTTGTCATTTTCATAACAAGCCGACGGTTTTAAATGATGACATAAGTGGATATTTAAATGAAACAACTCGAAGGGATTTGTAGAACCTCGGAATTCGAGCCTTGTCAGGAAGTTAAACAGATGTTCGTATGGGTGACGAGTTATGAACGCATGGAATACAAATTGAATTCAATTGATTTTCAGATTGGATTTCAAAGAATTGACCTTGATCCCGGTTTGTATATTGAGAACGGAAAAGATTGCTTCCTATATATATTATTACTAGTGATTTGCTTTGTTAGTTCTAAAAGTTTAGTAGACGATAGATTCAAAATGATAGGAACCCAGTTTAAACTTAAATATATGGGAAATGTGGCAAATTATTTAGTAATAGAAACTTGTAGATCTAGATAACTAGCCATAATAGCAAAAAGTGGACGTTAGTAAATTAAAAAGTTTTACAAGTTGCCTCCCTGCGTTTAAATATATGTATAAATATTTGGTGGATCATTTGATTTTGAGTACATGTATATTTATCGAATTTTGATCAGTGTTGATTCTTAGTGAACTCTCCTAACTTTCTTTCCAAGTGTTTTAGTTGTGGATGTAGTGGCTGCTCGCTCGAAAGTGAGTCGTTCGCTATAAAGAAAGCGCAACTTACCTAGTCTCGAAAAAGAATACCTTATATTTTTGAATTGATAGATAGCGAATAAAGGTAATTTATTACAACCGCGAGTTAAATCTGGTGTTAGCTGTGGCTGTTGAAACGTTAAAAACTCCCTGTACATACCTAGTGTAAATAGACTTTTTGGGCTGCAGTGTAGTTTAGTCCCCCTACGCTGCCATCTTGTTTCGTTATAATCCCCGCCCTTGCTTAAAACCACCGATGGCGTATTTTGGAAATTTTAAAGTGTTAAAAAATATAAAGTTAGAAAAACAAAATCCCCGCCCTCGCTTAAAACCACCGATGGCGTATTTTAGAAATTTTAAAGTGTTAAAAAAGGTAAAGTTAGAAAAACAAAATCCCCGCCGTCATCATCGTGCGCCACTAAGGGGGGGGGGACTAAAATACACTTTCACCGACTTTTTGTTGTCCCGTGTAAATATTTCCACACCAAGTGTTTGGCACTGCGAGGGATCCAGCGGTCGAAGCCTTCTATTTAATTTCATATTATTATATATTAGTGAATTATATTCAGTTTAAAATACAGACCTCAATTGAGGAGAATTGCAACATAAAATGGTACTGTTGTATTATATCCAGCACATTCTAGTTCCAATAGTTCCACGGTAGAGTGCGCTGCTGTTTTATACCTCAAGTGCGACGCTAGCTCTCCCAGGCTAATGAGGTTATCTTTTGTTATATTTGCTTTTGCTGTTTAGTGTTTCTTATTCGTTTAAAAATGCCTCTTTGGGAATTGCCAACAAGTGAAGAAGACGCAGTGAAATATTTACAGGGAGAAATATTTTGCCTAGGAGAAGAAAGTTTTCTAAATCGCATAGTATGAAACTTTATAGAGGAAAAAGTATGTTTTGAGAGTGCAATGCAAGAAAGTGTGGTGAGCAAGTCGGCCTTCGGATTGGGACTTGGTTTGAAGGAAGCAAAATTCAATTTTGTAACGTTTTAAAGTTCATTTACTGCTGGTGCGAAGAATTAACATCTATCAATTTTTGCAAAACACAACTTAAAATGTCAAATAAAACTGTTATAGATTGGAACAATTACATAAGGGAATTGTGTCTGTTAGAGGTGCCACATATTTTCCGACGAAATGTGAGAGAGTAAAATAAAATGTTTTATTTTTAAAAATTGTGTTTTATTTTATTTAGCATTATAATTCCTTAGAAGGTTATAAGGTAAGTAAGTATAACCTCCTTTGCCGGCGAAGAATCGTACTACTTAAAACAGCAGCGCACTCTACCGTGGAACTATTGGAACTAGAATGTGGTGGATAAAATAAACAAGTACCAACATTTTTAGTGATAGAATTTTAGCAAATAGTGATTAACAAAGTGGTCCTACGGGCCAGGATGGAGTTGGACTGGCGCCGAATGGGAATGTAATGCGGCTTACAAGAAGAAATGTCCCACTTCAAGATTTGAGACCGAGTTGCGAAGGTAGACGTCTTGAGGGCTGCAGCAGATGTGAGGATCAGTCATGAAACGAACTCAAGCCATGACTTATATGAATCACAGCTGAGTCAAGGCGGGATTCCGCCATCGGTGAGGACCTAGGAAGTGCGGCAGGAAGCCAGAGTACAAGGCAGAACAGTAAGAGAAAACCGTCTTCGAGCGAGATTAGTTGAAATGGAGGCTGATTACAGATATCAGCCTCCATTTGAACTGGCTGTGATTCATATAATTCATGGCTTGAGTTCGGTGCACGACTGATCCTCACATCTGCTGCAGTCCTCCGCCGCCATCTTCGCAACTCGATCTCAAATCTTGAAGTGGGACATTTCTTCTTGTAAGCCGCATTACATTACCATTCGGCACCAGTCCAACTCCATCCTAGCCCGGTAGGACCATTTTTTAAATCACTATTTGCTAAAATTAGTCAGTAAAAATTTTATATTGCAAATCTAGTCACTTATTGCTAAGATTTTATCCGTAAAAATTTTATTTTGAATTCTCTAGCGGACTGTATTTTAAGCTGAATATAATTCACAAACATATGATTTAAAAAATAAAAAGAAACAATAATAATATTATTATTATTATTTATTAACGTCTACTTTTTGCAACTCAGGCTAATTGGGACGGGTTATCTACAGGTTACCACCCTTTTCTAACCAGGGTGGGATTTTAGGATGATATTTAATGAATTTCGTCATTAAATAATTCCCTTTGCCCAGGCGAGAATCGAACTCGCCACTCTAGGTCGAATCGAAACAATAATAATATTAAATTAAATAGAAGGCTTCGACCGCTGGATCCCTCGTAGTGTCAAACACCAAGAAAAAAAAATATTTTTTTTATTGTTATTAAAATACAAGCTAAAAGTGAACAGGTTTATTTATTTTTCCGCGGTTGACGAAATGGGTATTTTAATTTTTCAGCAACCACTGCGAATCTCTACATCCAGATCGCTACTATTATTCCCCATTTTCTACTCAATTTCACTAATCACGGGAAGACATTTGTGTTGGGCTAGAAAGAGAATCCAGTTTACAAGCGAGCCAAGCTGCAGAACTATTTACATTATATTGGCACTGATAGGGTACTCTGATCAACGGATTAGACTACCCTTCATTATGGCTCCATGTGTTGTATGTAATTAATAATTCAGTGAATTCTATTTGCTAAGAGGGGCTCAGGTTGGCAATGTGAGTTAAAGCGTTGGCCTTAATCTCACATGGTTAACCTAGAGTGGCGAGTTCGATTCCCGCCTGGGCAAATAGAAATTTATTTAGTGACGGACTCATTAAATAAAATCTTTAGACCCACCCTAGCAAGAAAAGGTGGTAAACTGTAGATAACCCGCCCCAATTAGCCATAGTTGCATAAAGTGGACGTGAATAAATCAATAAAAAAATATTTGCTAATAGGAAATGCTGTCAACTATACCTATTACTGACTATAGACGGACAAACATTCTGTTTTTATTGTCTCTTCAATGCAAATAGGATTGCAATTCCTTGTAATAAAATTACAACTTCTTTAATTTCCGTTAATACATGGTTTTCTATTTACCCTCCATGCAATCGGACTGGTAGTGCAGTATATTGCTCAGGATTGTTTGTTAGAGTACTGTTTTCTACTTCCTTGGCGGAGGATACAACAAGGTTTCTGTGTTGGCAGCTTCGTAACCTTCTTTACTTTTAAGCAGTTCTGTAGTTTCGACAGTTTCTGAGGAGGATTGTGCATGATTTATATTTACAATGAAACTTTTCACAAATGATAGTAACTCTGTAGCTCTGAAAGTTCTTATTAGCTCAGAAATCAGTGGACAGAAAGTGGAGGTGGAAGTTGTCAGTGCTAATGGTAAGATATATGCACCTCACCACGAGTCTGGAGAACCATGTTTCTGTCATATTCCGAATCAATAAGTACCCCATAACATGGTCATGATTGTTCCAAAGACCAATTTGTATGTTTACTTTTTCTTTCTCAAGTTTCCATAATGAGTGATTTCCTTGATGTACTTGTAATCGTTTCATTTGAAGAAAGCTGTCAACTTTAGTTTGTGTTTTATTTATTAGTCTAGGCTTGCATAGTGTTGTAATTTGAAGCCATACAACTTAAGAGTGCATTCGCTTTTTTTTAGATACATAGTATTTCATTGGTTATTGATTTCTGGGTTACAAAGCTTTCTCTATGAAAGAAATTTTCCTAGTTTCAGGGTCATTTAAGACTAATTAAAGTGAATTTAGTAATATTCATTTTATGATGTATTAATATCATGTAGAAAAATGTAAGAATACCTTATGTTGAATTTTCCCATGAATAACTTTATTATAGTATTTTACAATTCCATTAGAATGAATGATGAAGTAACACTGTTTTCTTCCTTTCTTATTTTTATTTATTTTTTCCTTCAAAATAGTTGCTTTTTGTAAAATAAAAATATTTCTAATAGTATACTTGAAGTTTTGGAAATTTTTTAGAAAAATATAAAACTTGAATAGCTAGAAATATTTTAAATTTATTGCTTGTTTAAACAAAAAATAATATAATGCTTATGGCTTTATGTGTAATACTAAAATTACATCTTTGATCCACCTTCTTTAATATCCTTTAACATTAATAAAACCAATGAAGACAACAAATATTTTATCTTATTGAAAATTTAAGTTTAACATAACCATTATAAGGTCTCAAAAAGGCCAGTTTTTTATTGTTGTATAAAATTATTTTATTATTCCCGTGATAAGAATTCCTAGAATCTAAATGTAAAAATATTGTATCAAAATATTAAACAGCCCTTTTGATGATTTCTAAATAAAACCTTTATATATTTAAAAAGGAAATATAAGGAATTAACATTTTTTGGAAGGGTGTTGGTTAAAGATTTTTTACTTATAATTGAAGTATTTGTTTTGCTTATTGCGAAAAAAAGGTTTTACAAATTACAAAGTCCAACCTCTGCCATCCAGTTCTATCAATGGGTTAAAATTAAAAACCTTCAAAACTCATTTTATATTATTTCTAAGGGGCTCAGGTTAGCCATGTGAGTTAAAGCTTGACCTTAATCTCACATGGTAAACCTAGAGTGGTGAGTTCGATCCCTGCTTAGCCAGAGAAATTTATTTAATGACATAATTCATTAAATAAAATCCTTACTCCCACCCTGGCTAGAAAAGTGAGGTAACCTCTAGATAACCCGTCCCAATTAGCCTTAGTTGCGGAAAGTGGACGTTGATAAATAAAAATATTACCTCTATAAACTCTTGTTGGCGATAAATGAAACATCTGAATTTTTGATATATAGAGCACATCTACCATATAGTCCTATGTATGGTTTAGGTTGTGTTTATCTACTTTGCACTACCCTAAAAACATTTTTATCCTAGATTATCTTAACTATGATTCTGGATGTACCAAGTAAGCCCATTTTCTGCTACATTGACACATAGAAGAAATCAGGTCTACTTTGAGTACTTTTCAACTAACCTTCATTCCTACAGTCATAATATAATAAAAATATTTGAATTGGGTGAGGCTTCCTCACCTTTTACAAAAACATCCTACCCCTCCGATTAGTGTGATAGCTTGTTGTATGAAAGATGGTCGCAATGAAAAATAATGACCTCAGTCCTAATTAATACCACGTCTTACCAAGCTTGATTTGGTGCGTGTAGTATCTCTGTAGGAGATCTAATATAGAGAAATTTATATTACCAATTTGATTGATAATTTTAGTATCTTAGTAATGGTTTTATGTGCAACAAGAGAGGCACTGGTTACATGATTTAGAAAAGCCTCACATTGGGATATATCAGTGGCACATTACTTATTTAAAAACAAGTAATTTGTCATTCATATATCCTATTTATTTTTTCTTTTAATTCTCAACCTTTTAAAAATTTAAGGCATCTTTTGTTATTGTTTTCTAAATTAATATCTTATTCATTGGGCCCAAAATAGGCTCAGTTTATTTCTTCTGAAGTTTTGAGCACAATTTATGGCTGGTGATACTTTCATTTCAGACAAGCGATTCCAAGCACCAAGAAGGTTACCAGTTCTGGAGTTGGAATCTGGAATAAAGTTGTTTTCTAGTAACTCTGCTTCCACTTATATTTATCCACCTAAGCCTGAAGAGGCTGAAGCAGTGGACAAGTGGTTAATTTGGGAGGCCACAAAGCTTCAGGTAATTTCTTCATCTCCTCTTTAATTGGATTTATCTGAATTTTAGGTCGTGTTTTATTCTACTCATTCTATTTTAAATTATTGAGGAGTGGACTACTCAGATAACCCATTTTCCAAACAAATGTTGATTTATTTTATTGGATATAATTTAGTCATATTTGAATGACAAGGATTTATATTTTTTACTTGTGGGCATAATTACATTATGAATGGAAACAGTTTTAAGAAAATTTACCTAAACATGAGGGATTTCGTAGAAATATTATTGGGAGACTTGTTACTTCAGATAATTCCTTTTTTAACTGTATTATAAATAATAAATGTGTATGCCCCTTTGTGAGGATTCAGAGGAATATTACTTCTATTCATGTCAGAGCAGTAGTTGAGATGAAGTACAAATGTATAATTCCAGATAGTGGTTTGACAATAGAGCCTTCAGTCGCTAGAGAGAAGGAGTACTCCAGGCCAACAATTATATAGTGTAGCAAACGTGCATTGTACAGTATGTTACTGTACAATACAATCAGTACTGAATGGAGGTGAACGATCAGTAAAATTTAACCATCCTAAGTGTGGGTTGTACGGAAGGTTAAAAATGTATGTTTCCATGTGTTATTTTAAGGTGTTGAAGTGCATAAATTTTAGAAGAAGGTCATTTATATACTGGCTGTTATGAGAACAAAGAAATTCACTATTTTGCTGTTGTTCTTCAAAACACAACAAATTACAACCATTTCTTCAACTTTGTGTTTATTTTTTCCTCTTCTTTAGTTCTTATTTTTATATTTGAAAGTTGGTTTAAAAGGTTATATTTTATGTGGTGAAGTTTCTAAATAACAGAATTGACCTACTATGTAAAAAACATTGAAATAGCAGTTAAAGAAAATATGGGATATTGAGGAATGTTCTCTAGATAGAATAATATCAAGTGACTGGAAAAAAGTAAATGTTAAAAAAAATAAAAAAATAAATAAATAAAAAACGGCCTAGTGTGCAATGTGTCTGCGATTTCCCATGGTCGGGGAACCCAAATATGGTTCTATGAGCACTGGGCATTGATGACCTTGATGTTTTTTTGCCCAAAATCCAACAAACAAACAAACATCAAGAGACTGTCAGAGGTCTCCATTTCCAATTATTCTTCTCAAAATAGATTAGAAAGTGTGAAAACTGGGAATGGTGAACTACATTCCATCTCCAAAAACATAGGAAGGATAAAGGGCAAGAGCTTTTAAGAAAATTAATTTTGAAGAGGAAGAACTCCTTAATATTCAATGAGCTTCTTTGGGTATAAAATATTCCTGATTATCAAAGTCTTGAATAAAATCAATGGAATGATATGAAAAAGGGCTAACATATCTACTCATATAAATCCTTTATTAGAGACAGAGTACTTTCAGGGCAACCTGCCCCATTGTCAGTGCTCTGTAGGACAGAACGTGCTTGAGCATGCCACCATTTCGTCTGTTCAACCAAATCTATTTTTTTCCCATTGCCAACGTGATCAAGTTCCACAGATGCTATTGAGCTGTAATCATGATCTTCTTTTAGGATGTGTTTCAGTAACGCAGATATCTTATTGGAAAGGTTCCCTTTCTGTTCTTTTTTCAATGCAGTTTTGTGACGTATTCTACTGTAAAAAAATTAGAAGATCTATGGGATTTATTTATAAATTAGTAAAATTTTGACTCCAAGCAATGCCTTTATCACACTAATGAATGATTTTTTTTGTTTCAGCCTCTTCTTGTTCTGTTCGTTAATAAAGCTGATTATGCAACTCATATTGATGAACTACTTTGTGAATTAGATTCTGTATTATCTTCTTCTTCATATCTTGTTGGTGTAAGTAATTTATTTGTTGATGTCCTTAAATTATTTGAAAACTTCTTATTGAAACAGTATTTCACTTGTAATATCTTAGGTGCTTTATTTGTTTAGGGCAGCATTTCACAAGCAGATATCTGTAACTGGGTGACATTATATCCATTGTATACAGATTCTACATTAAAAAAACAATTTTTGGACCACAGGAACCATATTTTAAAATGGTTTGAACAGCTTTATGAAGATAAGAATTTTAAGGTACTTTTTGTATTAATTTATGACATTCCTTCTTTTTAATACTTTATATTTTTTATTTCTAAGTTCTTTTGCTTCCCAACCTTCTCATTGTTTTTAATGAAATAAATGAGGATAATTTTTATGAACAGACCTAATTTTCTTAATCCCCTAGGTAGGTAGGATATTTATAGACTCTTATCATAAATTGCATCATGAGTTCATACTCAATAGTTGATTCCCCTTGCGTGAAATCTCCTATACATTTGTGGACGTAAGCTTTCTTAAGTTTTTAGTAGATTTCCTTTGAGAGAAATTAGTTGAAAAATCCTTTCAAATATCCATTGATCCTACATAAGAGGTGATGAAAATGAATTCTGTTGAAAATTTTAATATACATATATATTTTGAACTGGCCTCATTTTTATTATTTATTAGATCCGATGGTTATTTGAAAATATTTGGGAAAATCAAAAATTCAAAATATCTCCATTATTATGTGCCAAATAAAAAAAAAAAAAAAAAAAAACGAATTTTATTGAAAATTTAATTTTCAATAAATGCTGTTCTTTGCACTTTTTTGCTATCACAAAAGTTATTTGGGATTTTACCATTTTTTTCAAGAAACCCCTACTTTCAGTCATCACATGCTAAAAATAAAACACAATAAGTCTTATTCATGCTTAATACCAAACATTGTTGTCAATGGACCATTACTATCTAAGATGCATGTAAATACGCTGTTTTATGATGTCATCAAATAAGATTTTATGTTCTTGACTCAGAAATATTTATTTGTCTATACCGTCCTCATTATTTAATATTTTCACTCAACAGTAAAGATCATATTCATTAATAGCCAGAAAATTAAAATCGGACCAGAAATATAAAGAGTTTAGAGGGGGAATTTCAAAATTCAAAATATCTGTTATTATGAGTCGGATCGAAAAATGTTATAAAACCAATCTTGTCAAACAGTTAATTTTCTACCATTGTTCAATATACTTTTTTTCCCATCTCAAATATTTAGTGAGTTTTGTGTTTTTATGTTTTCTACCTTCTATAGACCCATGCTTTTAATTGTCTGATTTTTACTTTAAGTGACAGACTTGAAATCTCATGTCCAGTAAACATTAAAATTTTTATTTACATAGGCTATTTACTATGGGAGAAATACAGAATAGATGGTGAGATAAGTTCACCAGTTTGTCATTCTAGCACGTGGGAATTCTGCTTAGCTTAGCCAGCCATATGTGATGGATGTTTTTGAGTTTTATCGTGACGATTTCAATCAATGATTCACTAGATACATTCTTGGCTTTCTTAAAGTATTCCAGTTTGAAAAAGAAAAAAAAAGTCCTCTTTTTTTGACATTTTTATACCAGATGAATCTGTTTTGAAGGTAGGAGTAAATTGTTGAATAATGTTTGCAAAATTCTTCTCTTTTTTTTTTTTTTTTAATGTTTCACTTTCATATGTTCTTTTGTTGACCAAACTTTACATACATTAACAAAGGATTCATAAAGATTTAGTGAGCGGTATTAGTTTTGGTAGCTTATGAGATTTTATTGGGTTTTTTTTAGAAACAGTATTAAATTTGCTCACATGACAAAATCACAAAAAATTTCTTTAAATCTTTGTTGAAGCTGAAGTGCAAAGTACGGTATTGAAGTAAATATAATGTTTTATATAGCAGTAAACATGTTTTTGTATCCGTTTTGTAATTTCTATGATAGGAGCTTTATTTTATTGATTTAATGAATTTATTAATGCAGCCTCATTTAAAATATATCCTAATACTTTTTAGTCATTTTTTGTTGGCCTCATTATTCCATAATTTGTTTTCATCGTTGCTATAATTTTTTTGAATATACTTAATTGGTTCTTATTTTTCTCTTTTTTAAAGATATTTTTGTAAAATATATATACCTGGGAACATAATTACAGGATAATCTGGTCATACTTCATATTCTGATAATTGTCTTTACTGAGACCAAAATTGCGATAATGATAATTATGATATCAATCAGTTTTATTGTTAGCCGTTTTTATACATCAAAGTAGTAGAGGATAGTTGGGTTTCGGCTAAATAAAGTTTTCTTAATTCTTCTTGTAGAGAATTTTATTTGCTTACGGGCAACCGTTGGTTCCTTCTTCAGAGCAGTTTTTTTATGGGGGGAAGAGCAGAGAGCACGAACTGCTAACGGTGGAGACTGCATGCACCCCCATAAAAAAACTGCTCTGAAGAAGGGAACCAATGGTTGCCTGAAACTGTAAGCAAATAAAATTCTCTACAAGAAGAATTAAGAAAACGTTTTTTAGCCGAAACCCAACTATCCTCTACTACTTTGATAATTATGATAGTCATGTTTTATTTATAAATGTTATATATATATATATAAGTATTTAATTTATTAATTACTGTTCAGGGCAATTCATTTTGTTATTGGTTTTTAATGTAGGCAGCAGAAGCGTTGCTGAAAGGAAAGAAGGGGCTACTAGCTTTACAAAGTATTGCATCAGCATGTTGGTATCCAGTCCTTACTGGAGAAGACCCGCCATCTCCTGTTTCTTCACATTCGGTGCCAATTTCACCTTCCCACGAGGTGATGATTAGTTTTTATTTCTCCTTATAGATTGTTTATATAACATATTAGATTAGTCTTGACTGTTAAGCTGGGTACATGTTAGCTGCTCTGAAGATGACATGTAGTCAAGTGCTAAACAAATTTTGTGGGGAGAGGTTGTCTACTTTTATTGTGTCAGCTTGTTTGGATGTTCTTGCGCCCAACAAAAATCTTATAGTTCTATTTATATATATGAGATGAATGCAGATATATATTTTGTATCATCTTTAAAATTCAAAGTTTTAAATATCTATTATTTTTTATTGGATCAAAAATGGTGGTTTTGACAAAGTAATGGTCTCCAATTTCTGTTTTCTACATTTTTCTGTTATTAAATATCATCTGAGTTATTTTTATTTTTTCCAGCCTTGAGTAAAGCCTCACTCTCACCCGTCTCTATTTTCACATGATGATATTACATCACTAAATTTCTCATGTACAGCTTCAATTACAAGTCTTGATTAATTAGAGTGCTACTAGAAGAGAAAAAGAGAATTTAATGTGAGATGGCATCATCTTGTTTGCCATTCCATAATGTTAGAAATGCGCTTAGTTTAGACAGAGTTTTTGTATTTTGGAATTGGGCAAATATTTTTTTTGGACACTGTGTTTTTTTTTTTAAACAGGTTATTCTAAATATATTTTTTATTGATTATTTTATAATTTTTTTTAAAGAATTCTATTTTAATTTTTGTTTATGTGCATATTTTTTCCTGTTGATATATTGAGGTTGTTCAGGGGGTAATGATACATTTTTCTCAATTATTTTTCTTTTTTGGCACAAAAAAAAGTGTTTTAATTATACATTTTTAACAATTTCATATTTTATATTTTGCGTTAAAAATATATTTTTAAAATTTAAATTATTTATGAACGTCCACTTTTTGGAACTATGGCTAATTGGGACGAGTTATCTACTGGTTACCACCCTTTTCTAGCCAGGGTGGGACTAAGGACTTTTTTTAATGAATTCCGTCACTAAATATATTCCTATTGCCCAGGCGGGAATCGAACTCGCCCCTTTAGGTTACATATTTTTTAATATATACCGTACTCGCTTTGGCGGTACTTATATTTTTTTATATTTTGCCCAAGTAACTTTACCTTCACATAATTGATGAGCATAAAAACTGATCAAGGTTTGAGTTTGAATTTAATTCAAAGTTCGTCATCAGAATTTAATTATGTACCCTTCAAGAACTTTTGGAAAGAGGACAACAGGTGGGTGTATGGGATGAGGATCTTTAATTTTGTTAGGTTGTAAATGATGGTTCTATAAAAACTTAAAATGAAAAGACAAAAAAAAGAAGATTTATATTAAAACAAAAAGGTTGTAAATGGGGCTGGGGAAAAAGTATGACATTTACATGGTGATTTATTCTACAAAGCAGAATGACACTCTTCATTTGTATTGTAAAATAATTTTATATATATACATATATATATATATATATATATATATATATATATATATATATAATAACACATTTATTGAGTATTTAATTAAAATTAAAAATTGAAACTTGAATTATCCATATGAGTTAAGTTGATGGTATTAAGACCTTTGGAAAACTTTTTAGTTTTAGGGTTTTATTCCTATGTGGCCTTGGTAATTTATTCGATGTCAGGTTCATTAAGCAGGCTGTAGTTCCACCTTTTCTAAAAAATGTTTGACAAGCAGGTGCTGCATTAACTAAGCAGGTTTCCCAGGTACTGGGCACACTGCTGATCTGACACTATTTGTTCTCCATTTTTCTGTAATGAGAAGCCTAAGTAAAGGAGACTGGGAATGTGATGTTTAGTGGCTCAGATATTGTAGTTGAGGCCCCTTTTGGTTAATGGGAAGGATAAATTAAATATTTTTTCAATGCTTGCTGATATTCATTATACATTTACACCACATTTTATATTAAGCTTTAGACATAATTTTGACTTTTTAGAAAGATTACATATTCTAATTATTTTTAATTTTCTGGAATAGCCCAATACTGTTGTTTCCGAAGAAGAAGTAAAATTAGCTGTAGCATCATGGGAAAAAGGCCCCTCTTCAAGAGTGAAGATAAAATCTATCAAGAAACCATTGTAAGTTATCATTATTTCTTTCATTCAATGAAAATGCAGTCTCAAAAATTTATAGTGATCTTTGTTTGTCCTTCTGTTACATCTTAAGCATCACTATCTCTTTATTAATAAGACAGTAATACAATAATTTAGATTTTTTTTTTTAAATATATAAATATACAAAATAATTTATAATTTGTTTTTTCTTTTTGCTCTCCTACAGAATAAAATTAAAATTTATCTATCTTTGATTATAATTGCCTATGAATTATTTTATTTCCATTGAATGAAATGGGCAAAGTAAAAAACAGTCCATCAAAAAACATTTTGAGCTGTTAACACATTGCGTGCGATTGTGAAATTATTATTTTTTCTCAGGAGTGATTTATTTTTTTTACTATTTTAAATCAAAAACATGTTTATTTAACAAATAACCTAGCTTATATGCCTACCAACAAATTTTTTAATGGTAATTAACTTATTTAATTAGCTCCTTGCCTGGCAAGGAGCTCGCTACCAGCGGACGTCACCGGTTAGGCAACCCGCAAAGCACATGATCGGTTTAAAATAACAAGCAATGAAAACGGGTTAAAATAACACAGTATTCGTTAACAAATAAATTTATTATTTCTATATTGTGTATTGCATTACCTATTTATTACATAATAAACATCAATTGTTCAATTGCATACTATTCTTACAGGTGATAACAGTTTACAGATATACAAATACATATTATACTGTAATAACTTAATCTCTCCTACCATGGTACAATTTAAAACAGGTCTCAAGACAAAGCCAGGGTTTTTCTGGACATTCGGGGCAATAATAAATAGTTTGGTTTCTCACTTTTTCCCCGTCTTCTCCGATGGCCTTACTGCATTGCATACAGTTTTTTTGCAACCGCTTATTCCCTTTACCCGTGAATGGGGTAAAACTAGGGGAATGCAGCCATTTTGTGGGTATTTTCGGGGATAAGGGAATCACAGGAGTTTTGAATGATATTAATTTATCCTCTATTGCAAGGCGAAAGTCCCTTAGAGTTATATTCTTCTCCGAATATCGCTTATATAGTTGAAAACTATTGACAATCATAATCTCGAAAATATGGATAACCACTTTTTTATACCACTTCACAGTTTTTCGTTCGTGGTGGTAATAAGATAGCTGTTGATCCAAGTGATCAATTCCCCCCATGTATTTGTTATAAACAATAACTGCATCAGGCTTTTGCCTGTCAATGCCCCTTTTGGATTTAACACTGGACATGTGCCCCCCAGGCTCTGATGAAATCATCAAAACATCGCGCTTATCCTGCCATTTTACGATGTAGATCCCAGAATTATTCCATCGTTCAGATGTTTCCCCTCTTTTTTACAACCTTTGGTCAGAACCCCTTTTTTCAGACTTCGTTTTTCCATTTTTCAAAATTTTGATACCTATAAATAATACAAACCATCATTATTATTATTATTTTAAAAACCCATAAAAATAATATGCTTTATAATGTGTTAAATACTTTGAAAATCACAGTAATAATGCTTACCTTTAAAAAAAAAAAGAATTTTCTGATAAAAACTTGAAAAAATCCACTAAAACCGGAAACGAACTACACTGTTAGATGCAAGACACTTGTCAGAGGCGAATGAAGGCATCCGGAGTCGGTTTTAACGAGCGTACCCCCACCAATTCCAGTTGGGAATACCCAACCAGGTTCTCGCTAGGGACGTCGCTACCTGGGTTGGGACGGCCCTCCTTGCCTGGCAAGGAGCTCGCACGGGATGTGTTAAGAAGCAGCACAGATGTCTCATCAAAAGCATCACTGAACTAATGGTAATGGAAATTGTATGGTGAATCTGACAACATTCATGGTATTGAAAAAGCCAGTCTGCAATGGTTGATATATGCCTAAATATTTGAATCCATGAGACTACTCAATGAGGAGTTACACGGTATATCAGGAGAAAGTAAGAAAAAAGGAAGGCCCCGTCAAAGTTGGCTTTATGACTTGTAGAGGTGACCTGACCCTCTTCCCTTGAGTGTTTCCTTGGTTCAGTGAAGAATTGTGTAACAATAATATTTTGCAATTAATTTTTCAGCATTTACCTGTATTGTTTTTACTTTATTTAAATGACTACTTTATCACTGTGATTGCTATTTGATTCAGTTCATTTTTTACTATTTATCTTCCAATAAAGGGCAGTTACGCTAAATAAAATTGTAAGCTGAGCTAGGATAATTATTTCCTCCAATTTAATTTTCATCTTTACATGGATAAAAGTGAGTGTATTGTTGAATTTCAGATCACCTGTTCCCGGGGAAAAGAATATTTTAATAACCTCTGCTCTTCCTTATGTTAATAATGTACCACATCTTGGAAATATAATTGGCTGTGTCTTATCTGCTGATGTCTTTGCAAGGTATAATCTTTAACTATATTAAAAGTTGCTATTATTTGAAAGTTCATTTCTTGTAATTGTGTAAATATGGTTTTGTACAAAAGCTTGCATGTTCTAGGTTCTATGATGCATTTCTATTGAAAAAACCTTGATATTTTGATTGTTAATATTCTGTATATCTAGGGCTCGTGTAAGTTAAAGCGTTGGATTTAATCTCACATGGTAAACTTAGAGTGGTGACTTCAATTCCTGCCAGGGCAAATAGGAATTTATTTCGTTACAAACTCATTAAATAAAACCCTTAGTCCCACCCTGGCTAGAAAAGAGTGGTAACCTGTAGATAACACATCCCAATTTGCAATAGTAGCAAAAAGTGGATGTTAATAAATAAATAACAAAACAACATGCTGTATATTTGTTTGTTTTTTAAATGGAATGGTTTATAGTTAGTAAAATAAAAAAAAAAATTAATCTCTCTCTCTCTCTCTCTCTCTCTCTGTATATATATATATATAGATATATATATATATATATATATATATATATATATATATATATACACACATATATAATTGTAACCTCTACATTAATTTTTTTTTCTTTTTTCAAAATTTCATGATAATTTTTTGTTTCGCGCGATATCTGTAATTTGTGGTTTTGGTTTGTTGTTGTTTGGTTGGTTGTGGTCTTTTTGTTTGTTACCTTTTCACACCTAAACTGCTGAAACAAATTTTATGAAACTTGGTATGTATATTACTATTTACCCTATTTAGACTATAGGCTATACTAATATTCTCTGAGACGAACAGAAGTGGGGGTTATAAGGAAGGCCTGAAATTAAAAATAGAAATTATTGTTTCCTATCGGTTTTCTGGCAAATATGCTTGACAAAAGCTGTTTAATTTGTTATCTAGAGTAACTTTCGTTTTATTCACTTTTGTCATATAACAAAGTATTGGTGAGATATACACTAAAAACTGAAGGGGAGTCATCAATTTTATTGGGCACTAATGATTGAACCGAACTTAACAAAACTCAATATCAGAATTTGCAATAACTCTTCCATGAATATAAGCTCTATTAAAATTTCTAGGGATGGGCAGGAGTGGGACTTGTAAGGGAGACATTATATGAAAAATCACTGTACTTGTTTTCCTATTGGTTTCTCGGCAAACATGCACTTATCAGAAGGTGTTTATTTTGTTATTTAGAGTAACTTTTGTTACTTTCACTTTTATCGTACAATGAAGTATTGATGAGATATACGCTAAAAACTATAGCGTGTCAACAATTTTATTAGTACTCAATAAAATGTTTTTAATATAGGCATATTATGACAAATGATGTTAAGTTTTTAGACTTATATGATAGTTCTAAGTATGATTCGGATTAGGTAGGTTATAAATCTCCGCCCCCTCCTTTCCTCATTTATTATTTATTTTAATTATCATTATTTATTTTATTTTATTTTTATTTATTTTCAATTGAAATTTAAACTATAAGAGCATTTCAATCATTTAATTTGTGTAATGTATTAGTTAAACAATGTCATGCTGAATTTGCATGTGATAGTGGAAGTTGTGCAGAATCCAGCTCTTAAATTGTGGTATATATTAACTTATTTCCACACATATGTTGACATTATAAAAATGACTATGTATTATCTATAACTATTAAATGTTACTTGGTAATATCATTATAACAAAAGACAATTTGTGCTTAAACTCAATATGATTTGAGGTTTCAGGAGCGACTACCATCTCTTTTCCTAACCTCGCTTTTAGAATATAAATTAAATTATTTTTATGGTGCCACTGTTATTAATTTACTAGTTGCCACTGCTGCTTAGAACAATGAGGAATAGTATTACACTGAATGTGCCATGTCTAATTATTGAAATCACTGTATATTAGTCATTGGGACTTCAAATAGCATTTGGTAATATATTTATTTTATTTTATTGTAGGTATTGCCGGGGAAGATCATGGAATGCAATTTACATCTCTGGGACTGATGAATATGGAACTGCTACTGAAACAAAAGCTCTTGAAGAGGGTCTCACTCCTCAACAAATCTGTGATAAATATTTTGCTATTCATCGTGATATTTATTCTTGGTTTAATATTTCTTTTGACCATTTCGGACGAACTACTACAAAGGAACAAAAAGAGTATGTTTATTTATTTCACTTGATTTTCCTTTGTTTTTTTTATTTATGTAAAGTTATTATTATACAATCTTTATATCATTCTATTAATTTTGTGATTTATTTGATGGTTCTGAAGCAATTAGTAGCTGAAAATTTAAGGAGGCAAAATAAATTACTAAAACATTTTATTTAAGGGATGATAAAGGTGCATTTTTTTTAAATGGCAATTTGGCTGAGGGGCCTGGATTAGATTAGAAAGGTTGGCCAACCACTGCCCTTTTAAGTGAATTATTTATTTTATTGTGCTAGCGGAACGAATATTAATTAGCTTTATATTATTATTTGATTTGATCTATTATTGGTTAATTAATTATTACTTATATTTATTAATTATATGTTTCATACTTCATTTAGAGTGCTTAATGAGACAACCTGAATATCCTTGTACTCACCACACCTGGAATACTATACCATTTTCCTGGGGAGTCTGTTGGAGACCGACTGTCTGACGAATTCTCACTCGTCTTACAAGTTGATTAACTTCATATTACTTCTCATTCTACATTTCAGTGTTTTGATCTATTACTGTTCCAAATATCCATTTCAGGGCTCTTCTCTTTCTTACCAGCAGGACTCTCTGGTTTTCCTTAGTGAGAGTCCATATTTCAATGCCATATATAAAAGTTGGTCTGATATATTTGCACTTTTGGCTTCCTGGAGTGACTTTTAAAAAAAAAAAAAATCTTTAAAATGTGGGCATCTCGTTCCAGCAACCATTTTAGCAGATTTTCCTCAAGGGAAATCAGCTATTGAGGTTGTGCTCATGATGCGATTTACAAAAATAAAAAATCCACAAATGTCCATCAATCCTACCCAGGAGATAATGAAAATGAGGTTGATTCAAAATAAAATATTTCTGTTAACCCTCTAGTGGTCACAATTTTTGTTTATACTCTCATGGTACTGTCTCCTTGTTTCTTCTCCTCTTTTTGGAATATCCATTGAAAGTAATGTTTTTGTATAGTATTCTCAGTTGTGCCACATTCTTTTACTCAATGGACTCTTCACATTTGTCATCAATTATCACTGGTTGTAGTTCAACACCACTTCCTTACTCATTCCCTAAGCTACATTTCTAAATCATGCATATTTCAACTTCATGTAGGCCTTCATGACTCCATTCCTGGTACTTATATTGGAGTTACTTCCTATAGATATTCTATATTGATTTCTCTGAAAAATTACACATTTCAAATTGAAATGATATGACCCGAATTGATCTTCAGTGCCAGACAGCTTCTATGCTTGTATGTAGCAAAAAACGTAGAAATGATCTGACCTACAGCCAATCCCCAGTAGCTTCATAGACGTATAACATTCCTTCCTGTCAGTGCCCATTTATATTTATCAGAGATTAGTGGAGATGGTTGCATTTTAGTATTAAAATAAATTACTGTTTGTGTTATTTCTATTAATTTGCGTGTTTTTTTTCCAGAGTTGTACAAAGTATTTTTACTGAGTGTCATAATAATGGTTTCACTAGTACTGCTGAAATGGATCAACTTTTCTGTGATAATTGTGAAAGGTGAAATAAATTCTTTTTTATACATTTATATTTTTAGGTGTTTTTTGTCCTTTCTGATGAATATAAAGATTATCTAATTTATTTTGAACCTTCTATAATTTTTTAAGAATTTGTATTTTACTACAATAAGTAGAAAATGGATTCTGGTGAAATTATAATCTACTTTGAGAGGAGAGGAAAGAAGTTCAACAATTACTTATAATTTCAATTTCTACAAATAAAGCACTACCTAACTACCCACATATTTTGTGCATGTTTGAAATTCCAATTTATTCATTTTAAAGATTCCTTTTTTATTTTCTCCTTCATTTCCATTTTGATTCTCCTTGCTTTATTTGAATCTATTTACTTAGTTTAGATATTGCACTAATTATTTTTTTCTTCATCTGAATGGTTTATAAATGTTGTCGCAGGGATAAATATACATAGGTAAAGAATCAATGGAGTACTATAACCCGAAGACTAAAAGCGGGAAGATAAATGAAATTTTAAAATTTTATATGTTGAATGAACATTCTGGATGAAAAACATGTTTTTTGTTGATACTATTTAAAAAAAAAAATAATACAGGATTTGTAAAAAGTTAATCCACTAATTTGTAAAGACATTTTCTTCTAAATTTAATCATGGCAAGAGTAAGAAAGTTACCTTGATTTTAATCAAATGTTTTAAAGAAATACAAATTGTTACATGACAATCTTAAGTTACAAAAATACTAGTCTAGTTTTCTCTTAGAATGGTACCAAACTCAGAATAAAAAAAAATGAAAGAGAGTATATTGCTACAGTTTTTTTTACTTATTGTCAGTCTGAATTACAACTTATTGTTAAACTAACAGTCTGAAATACAAAATTTAAAATCACAATCGAATTTACTATTTCCTCCAGAAGAACTATACTAATGCAAAGTGCTATGATGTGCACTGTACTTTCAAGTTTCAGCTAACTGAACTATGATAATAATCCTTAGCCATTTTAGTCTCTTTGACTAATCAATGTGGAATTCATAGCACGTGATGGGAGTGTAGCCTTTTTAATTTTTTATTACAATTTGATTACAAGTTTATTTTAGTGAGTTGGCCTACAGTTTAGTATTTGAATGAACCACCACTTTATGTTTTGGATTTGTATGAACGAATCACTTTAATACGCAGATTAACATTAAACGTTATACTTGTTTAATTTTTAATTTCTTTGCGATCTATAATTTGTTACAGATTTTTGGCTGATAGATTTGTTGAGGGCACCTGTCCGGATTGTAAATTTGAAGATGCTCGGGGAGATCAGTGTGATGGCTGTGGACATCTCATGAACACTATTGATCTAATCAAGCCGAGATGCAAGCTCTGCCAATCTACACCTGTTGTTAAACAATCCAAACAACTTTTCCTTGAACTTCCAAAGGTTAGAGTTTAGTGGGTTTCAGTTAATTCCTATACATCATCATCATTTATATTTGTAGTGTTTTTTTTTCCCCATGAAAAGAAAAGGAAAAACCTTCTTTTTCTTGAAGTAATTTTGATGAGAATTTATTTTGAAAGAAATTCAATTTAATTCCTAATAATGATAGTCTTATTCCAAAAATAATTGTTGCTCAATTTTTATTTTTTTTTTGTATTTTATGACTATAACTTGAAATTTTGCAATGTGCCGAAAATGTTCAGGTATTTCAGAGTTTTGTCACATGAAAAGTCTGAAAATTTTGAATTATTCATTACAAGAACATATGGGACAGTTGGTTAATGTTTTCAGCTGAAATGGAATAAGGCCCAAGTAATTTGAGACCATTCGTCTCGAAGATTTTTCTCTAATATAAAAAATAGTAATTATTAGTTACTACTGTTGGTAACTAATGGGGTCCGCCCATTACTATTATCGAAATAATTTAATTAAACTTTGTAAGTGTAGAGTATAAAGAAATTAATACTGAGAATAAATAAATGTGTATTGCATTGTAACAGTTCATCACTTACAAGACAAGTCGGGTTATATCATCAGAACAAAAACAAAATGGCATATCTCAAATAAACCATCTCTTATCACTTCTTAGAATTTGATTACATCATAGGAAGAATACATGCTTCAAGCCAAATCGAATTGAAACAATTTCTTTAATCTAAAACTATTTAACCATTTTATATAAAACTAAATTTTCAATGGAAATTGGACTTAGAGTAGTTGTTTAGGGAAGGTAAAATATAAATAATCTGTAACTAGTATTACATAATTAGTCTTGTTGTAATTTTGCTTTAACTCAAATATTAACTGTAGTTCTTGTAGTTTTTAATTTAGCAGATTTCCCTCAAGGGAAATCAGCTATTGAGGTCGTACTCATGAAGCGATTTTCGAAAAATTTCTTCGAATGTCCATCGATCTTATCCAGGAGATGACGAAAATGAGGTCTGGTCAAAATTATATATATATATATATATATATATATATATATATATATATATATATATATATATCTGTTGTGTTGATGTTTTCGACAGGTTATATTAATATATGGTGTTGTTATTCTTTTTGGAGTTTTGGTTAATGTTGGTGAAAAAATCTTAGTTTATGTCAATTTTTTGAGAATCTTTATTTTCTCTTCTTCAGGGCAAGACTAAAGATACTTAAAAACTATTACACATAACTATTGCACTTAGGACTAGGGTTAAAAAAACAAGGGAGGTTACTATAACCCTAGTCCTAAGTGCAATAGTTTTTAAGTATCTTTAATATTGCCCTGAAGTAGAGAAAATAAAGATTCTCGAAATATCGGCAAAATCTAAGATGTTTTCACCAACATTGTCCAAAACTCCAAAAGAATAACAACACCATATATATATATATATATATATATATATATATATATATATATATATATATATATATACACGAGGTGCGGCTATAAAATAATGAGACTGACGCTGTAAAACATTTTATTTTTATTTCATACATTTTTACTTATTATCACCTTCAATATACACCCCTCCTTTATCCCTACAACGCTCCATGCGAACCTTCCATTGTTCGAAACAGTGCTGGAAGTCTTTTTCTGTCAGCTCCTTCAGGACGCGTGCCGCTTTCTCTTTCACAGCTTCAACAGACTCAAATCTTGTTCCTTTTAATGCAGATTTCACCCATTGAAAATGACCCAAACTTACTGGAAAGGATAATAACATGTGACGAATCATGGTTTTTTATGTATGATCCTGAAACAAAGCGCCAATCCATGCACTGGAAGAGCCCATCTTCACCGAGAGCCAAAAAAGCTCGAATTTTCGTTATTCATAGGATTGTGAACCTTCACTGGGTTCCTGAAGGTCAAACGATTAATCAACATTACTACCTTCACGTTCTTGCTGAACTCCGCGAAAGAATAAGGAAAAAAAGACCTGAATTGTGGAAGGACAAGTCATGGGTTCTCCACCAAGACAATGCGCGCCGGCTCATTCCGCATTGTCTGTTAAGAGGTTTCTAGCCAAATTCAGCATCCCAGTGTTAGACCATCCGCCTTATTCGCCGGATCTTCCGCCGTGCGACTTCTATCTGTTTCCTGAGGTGAAATCTGCATTAAAAGGAACAGGATTTGAGTCTGTTGAAGCTGTGAAAGAGAAAGCGGCACGCGTCCTGAAGGAGCTGACAGAAAAAGACTTCCAGCACTGTTTCGAACAATGGAAGGTTCGCATGGAGCGTTGTAGGGATAAAGGAGGGGTGTATATTGAAGGTGATAATAAGTAAAAATGTATGAAATAAAAATAAAATGTTTTACAGCATCAGTCTCGTTATTTAATAGCCGCACCTCGTATATATATATATATATATATATATATATATATATATATATATATATATATATGTCTGTTAACGCTCTAGCGGTCGCAATTTTTGTTTGATCGTTACCAAATTTAAAATTTAATCTTTTTATGTAAAAAAGAAAGATCAAGTTCGTTAATGACTGAAATCAGACCAATGGGAGGGGGGTTTAGAGGGGGGATTTTTGAAAATTCGAAATATCTCCGTTATTATGCGTCGGATGGACAAATTGTATAGAATCAATCTTATTGCAAATTAAATTTACTATAAATATTGTTCTATACATTTATTCTGTATCTTGAATATTAACCGAGATATTTGCATTTGTATTGTGTGTGTGGTCAGCAGGAGTTGGCTATGTTCGGGCCTTCTGCCAAGAGCTAGTGCGGCCGTTTCTGTAACTGTTTGTCCCTCGTGAATAGGTTTAGAGATACCTTACTACTACTGTTGTTATTAGGCAGATTTCTCTATTGTAAAACTTCACCTTGGAAAAATGCTTAGTTTACGCAGCCCCTGCGTGACGGACTTTTTTTTTTGTATTGTTGCCAATGGACCCCCTCTTCTACTCATTTAATTTGTAAAAAGGAAGAAATAGAGAATAATGAGATAAGGTCATGTGTGTGTAGTTTGTGGGAAATCTGCCTAGTTTTGGGATGTAGTCTGAATGTTGTGCTATTGTTACTCATTTTTTGCTTTGATTGTCGTATTGAAAAATGAAAATCTTTGGCTGAGTGGCCCATGAAGGAAGAGGTAAGGCCTACTACACGATATTGACAAGTGGTTTATGTGGCATGTCGTCAGCTTGGCACATTCCCGCGACATTTTCTGGTGGTGTTGACCGAAGATAGATACTTATTTATTCAAGTAGCTGCTTACTTGCCTCGCTCGATGCTGAGTGATCAGATGATTCGATAGAGACCCAACCTCAAGACCTGGTCAATGCACAGAAAAACAATATCTAATGGGTAGTCCATGGGATTTAATCCTTTGCATCCTGTATAGGGGATATATTTTAGCCTTTATAGAGGTAATAAAATGTTCAAGAGCCCCATGCAATTCTGTTGTAATATTTTATTTTTGAAATATTACTTATTTTACAATGTTATCTGGTTACTATGAAGAAACAGGCATTTCAGACAAGTTGCCTTGTAGCCTTCTTTGTTTAAGCTCCAAAAAAGCTTTGAAATATGTTTTAAGCAATACTTAATATATCTTTGTCTGATACCGCTAATGCATCATATTATATAAATATAGTGACAAGGAAATATAATAGAAATTTGAATTTAAAAGTATTACAATGAAAATATTTTTGAAAGTACATTTTTTTTTCTCTTCTAGATTGAAGGCTGGCTCTCTGAATGGGTTAATGAAGTGAGTGAAGGCTGGAGTTCAAATGCTCGTGTTATTACTAAATCCTGGCTAAATAGAGGGCTGAAGCCTCGATGTATAACTAGAGACCTCAAGTGGGGTGTTCCTGTTCCATTAAGTGATTTTGAACAAAAGGTGAACTTTTTTTATATTTTATTTGATTATCACATTGTTATGTAAGAAGCTTATTTCTTGCCAAATAATATTCACCTTTTCAAAATGGCGTATGTTGGGAAAACGTTTAGTATACCAAAAATAAACCTCAATCTTTAAAATTCCATTTTTTCCCCCGAAATTTCTATATTTATTTTGATATAACTAGTTATGTTTATCTTAACACGTGGAGTGCTAACGTGCCTGCTGGCGGGCAATAGTATTTTTCCCCCAGGCGCATTGCCCGCCGGCGGGCAACCTTCCTATGCACTTTTACTCATCTTGGAGCCCTTTTACTAGCCCCCACTACTTTCACCACAAAGCTTCTACTTTGTTTCTTCATGGAATTCATTAAAGAGTTGCGCCTTGAGCTTACAATTTCTTCAATACAAAAAAGTTCGTGTTTTGGATTTCTTAGATTTCACATAAGTATTTTAAATTAATTCGCTTTAAATTTTTTTTCTCGGAAAATAATAGCCAGATTTTTATTTTTTCTATTTTTCCGATAAATACAATCTCTCAATGAAATAAAATATGAAGAAAACAAAAACATTTTTTTTTGCGCCATTAGCATGAAATTTGAATTTAGGGTCACGCTCACAACGTGTTAAAGCAAGTTAAGTTTGGAATTTCAAATAGCATTATTTAGCTAGGGTTGGCACATTTTGCGTATTCTTACCTTTAGAATATGGAATGGGCACACAGTTTTTGGTTTATTTTTATTTAATTATTATAAATCATTTGCAGTTTTAAATCAATTCAATAGGTTATAACTGTAGTGTTACAGTATTATTGTTCTAACTTCATAGAAAGCTAAAATAAATCCTTTGTCATTTGTAAGTTAATGATTAATGTTTTTATTATAGGTATTTTATGTATGGTTTGATGCTCCAATTGGGTATATGAGTATGACTAAATTATATTCTAAGGACTGGTTAAAGTGGTGGAAGAAAAATCCTGAGTACAATGTGAAGCTATACCAGTTTATGGCTAAAGATAATGTCCCATTTCACTCAATTATGTTCCCTGCTTCACTCTATGCTTCAAAAGCAAATTATATTTTATTAGACCATTTGATGGCCACAGGTATTTACCTATTTTATTATCTAGACCTTTTCAAAATTTCTTGATGTCACTTTCAAATCACTGCTATCATGATTTCAGAGTACTTAAATTACGAAGATGGAAAATTCTCTAAGTCAAGAGGAGTCGGTGTTTTTGGAAACGATGCAAAAGAAACTGGCATTCCAAGTGATATATTTAGATTCTATTTACTTTATATTAGACCTGAGTCTCAAGATTCAAACTTCTCATGGGCCGACTTTGCTCTTAAAGTCAACTCCGAACTTCTGAATAATTTGGGGAATTTTGTAAATAGGTGTGTTTATATGAAATAAATTATGCTATCATTTTTTTTTTGGTATTTTTCATGCTTTTAAATTTATTATGAATTCAGAAGTGGTAGTTCTTTGGGTCTACCAAATTATTGAAGATTAAGCCAATTCCTGAACCCTCTATAAAGGTTTAATTCTATAAAGCCTGATGTCTTTTGTTGCTTCTAAATCTATGACAGCTTAAAATTATTTTTTTTAGTAAAAAAAACAAAACAAACCACTTGAATTTGAGGGGGAGGGCAGTAGAAAATAATATTTCAACCAAACCACACACAAAATCATCCAATAATGAGTATGCTACAGTGAACTTAGTATATATATTTATTCACCTCCTTTACTATAAAAATCAAGAGAATATAACAGCACTTTTCACTGAAGCTGCACTGAATGCACTGTTATTCACTTGAAGAGAGCTGAGAACAAACTAAACTGACTTGGCCCCTTTTATAGCTCGGCTGCTAACATCAAAGGAAACTGTCTAGAAATGTCTAGATCCCAGACAGGTATTGCCGAGAACAGGCTAGACCATCGGTCGGCTCCTTTCATCTACTTCGTACTTCTTAATTATGTGATTAACTCTGTTTAATTTTTCATGTACGTACTTTTCCCAATAATATAAATTAAGAAAAACTGATTTATTTAAAAAAAATAATTTCACTAATTTAAATGTAAATGTTCAAATAGCCTTCCTTCTTCATTGAGAGCAAAGAAATATCCAGCTTACAAAAATATTTTGTGAACTGAAAATTTTGACTTGGAACAACAATTTCAATGATTGTGTAATTTTTGGAATAATTTTCTCTATTTTCAGCCTATCTACAAAAACCAATTCCCTTGCGTTTCACCACAATAATAGTCTTAAGGGAGTGAGTTCAAAAGAGCATACAGCCATTCTTTGTACTGAGTTTGTTACTAAATATATTCCAATAGCATAATGAGGAATTTTGAGGTGTATACCTCTTCTGAAAAATACTAAAATTATTTCGGATTATATAACTTTAATTAACTGGAATATTTAACAAACCAGTAAGGAGAAAAGTTATCTGAAAAAGGGTTTAAAAATTGACTATCAGTTATGGATATCTTACATTTTTTAAGACATGAACAATCACATGCGTACATTATTATGTTAACATTAAGAAAGCTCTGCCGAAATTCATAGAATTTTAGTGGCTGTTTATTGAGGATGTGGTTTGCTCAGTTTAAAAATGGTGATTTTGAGATGGAAGACAAAAAACAACCTGGGCAACCAAAAAAGCCACTCATGATGACTCAACAAATCACAAAAGGTTGTGTTTTCACATCCACTGACTAATTAAATGACATTATCTGAATTAGATGCAATCAAGAAACATTGTTTACAACTACATTTTAGAATTAGCATAATTAATTTCTCTTGTTATGCTTTGTTTATTTGAATATTATTGATTATTTTCTTTCTTTAGAGGTTTGATGTTTGCTGAAAAATTTTACTCTGGCTGCATACCTCCGATTACTATAACAATAGAGGAAAAGAAATTGCTTGGACTGATTAGGATTGAACTGAGAGGATATATAGCTGCTTTAGATAAGGCTAGGCTCCGAGAAGGAATCAAATACATATTAAATATTTCTAGGCATGGGAATCTCTACATACAGTCTCATAAACCTTGGGAACTTGTAAAAGGATCTGATGATGAAAAGTAAGCATTTGTATATAAGTATAAGTACATTTTATTAAATATTAAATGAGGTTTTTAAATGGGCTTGGTTTTTACATGTAACTCATGAATTACAATTAAATTTAAACAAATTGCCACTGAAACATATATGATATAAATTAATAATTCATGGTAATGTTAGGCTCCACCTATATAGTTCTTATGATGTGGCCAAATATTGTCTTTACTAATGCCAGAAGTTCATATTAAATTGTCTAATAATCTAGTAATTTATAATTTATTATGTTATTCTTCTAATTTACTCAGTTTTGATGGGAAGTCATTCGAAGCTTTCTGCCTACTTTTGTATTCAAGTGCTGTGTTTGGACTGTGGTAATGGAAAGAAATGCAGCTCGTTAATTTCAGAGCTAAATATTATTTAATGGGAAATCTGCAAGTCCCTCACTACCACAAGATCACACTCGCCCCGATTTAAAGTCTCAATTGTGAGTTTGCAGGCCTTTCAGCGTACCTTTTCTATTGTTAATACTTTGAAAAGATATGTTTTAATCCTCAAAAAAAAAATCATTTTCTTGGGGGGGGGGGATAAGAGGGGCTAGGCAATGTTCCTCACAGTTATGCTATTGACCACTCTGTTACATTTGATTTACATTCATACATGTGATTTATATTTGGCCACAGCTCTCATTTCAGGTCTTCCGGTTTATTAGGAGGGATTTAGGAATATATTTGTTATCTGACTTCATTCTACATGAGTTCTAAATTTTGCTTTACAGAATTAAACAAATATTTGCAATAGGAATATCATTTTATTTGAAGGATGTTATTCTCAAGGCTTACTTCCACCTGTCTGTATATAGAATTAAAAAAAAAGAAGTTCAAGTACAGAACAAAACTGACTACACAAATATTTCAAATAGTAGTCATTTCATTCTTCAATACGAGTGTTCTCACATTATCAATCTGATTTGGGTATTTTCAGGGGAAGGTGTGTCTGGCTGTTTGGCTATACACTCACATTTTTCTTTTTCCCTGAAGCAAAAAAAAAACTTAAAACCAAACCTTTTTAAAGCAAACATAAAGAACTAGGAACTGTTTCTGGAAAATTGGCATCAGCACCTCTGGGACTGGTTTTGAGAATATAGTGCGCAAAAGTATTTTTTATAATGTAAGCAATGACCAAATTTTATTGTTGCATGCGGCTGAAAACTGCATATTGTGACCCACATTTTTCTTAATACATTTGCTCACTCATTTACTTGAAAAGTTGATTCACTCATTGAAAAATTATTATTATTATTTTTTTTCAGAGCACGTGCAGGTACTATTGTTGGTGTAGCTTGCAATATGGTTGGTCTGATAGCCAGCCTACTTCAGCCTTATATGCCAGAAACAGTTGCTACTATCGCTAAACAAGTTAATCTACCGCTTGACCACTTCAGTATAGAAGAAGAATTTTTTCCATATTTTCAGACCGGGCATAAGATTGGAAAGGTTAGGAAATATTTATTTGTTTATTTCATTTCTTCATATGATTTCAGGTTTTATGGACTCGCTTACAAACATATAAAAAATATTGTATTTACAAACATTTAATATAAATAAAAACTGTAATGAGAAATCTTTCAGTCAATTTTAATAACCCAATGGAAAGTGTCTGAATTGTAAGCAAATAGGTCAACCAACCTCTCAGAGCTGAACAGATAGATAGAAATATTCTTCCCCAGAAATACAAACAATTACTGAAATATATATGAATATAACATATTCATTTTATTGAAAACTATTTACTATAGCTATTGCTGTAATTTGTAATGAATCAGAATAATTTTAATCTCAATTACTTACATTTTAGTAACCCAAGAACAAAAGAAGGAGGGATCTACAGTACGTATTTGCATATATCTCACAAAGTAAAAGTTCAATGTAAACAATATTCCTTATTTAACCTTATAATGAAGTGGTTCACGATGTAACAGCTAATTATTAATATAATATAACATGAATAGGAGTGGGAGTTTACTGAAAGCAGAAAACTATAAACCCAAATATCTCGAATATATTAATATTCGTGATACAGAAAATATGTATATTACAACATTTATAAAACATTCAATTTGCAAGAAGATTGGTTCTACACAATTTTTTGATCGATGTATAGTAACAGAGATATTTCGAATTTTCTAAATTCCCAACTCTAACCCCCCCCCCCCTTCCACTAATCCGATTTCAGCCATAAACAAACCTGATCTTTCTTTTTACATAAAATGATTAAATATCAAGTTAAGTAACGATCAAAGAAAAATTGTGACTGCTAGTGTTCAAGATTTAACATTTATATATATATATATATATATATATATATATATATATATATATATACATATATATTTATTTATTTACATAATCTTGAACGGACCTCATTTTCATCATTTCCCTGTTAGGATCGATGGACATGTGAAGAAAATTTTTGAAAATCCCATCATGAATACTACCTGAATAGCTGATTTCCCCTAAGGGAAATCTGCTAAAACAAGCAAACAAGTAATAAGGAAAGCGTGGTCTTCCCACTTCAGGTACAATAAATTCTTGGTTATTTAAGTCTTTAGCAATTGGAACGAGTGCTATTTGACGAGTATTTTTAACCTTGTATAAAATGTCCAACTGATCTCACAGACATCTTTGTTCCTTATAAAGCTCAATAAACTCATTTAGGGTCATCACTCTATATACATCTATCTATAATATGACTAAATCAGCACGTCACAGAGAACAGCCTCGACTGACTCTGTTGCAAATGTACATGGCCATTGGCCTACAACGGTCACACGCCGCCAAAGGTTGTGACAGTTATGATTCACTGTGGTGGGGGTGTCGCTGGGCCCAGCTTGATGTTCTCAGTCTACTTCCCTAGAGAATTGGATTTCAGGACAACAGATGGGAGTCAGGCTCACCTATTGTCCTGAAGTGTTCACATGAGTGGCCAGTATGTTATGCCAGTAAGCTGTCTTCGGACAATTTTATCTTCAGCTGGCATTGTGTAAACAATATTTAAGATTAACACCTTAATTGCTTGATTATATGTCTAACCTGAGCCCCTTTTGTCTATCTGTACTTCATTATTAGTTTTTACCAGATTTATTTGTTATGGCTGATTTGTTTTTTGAAATAATTATTATATTTTTCTATATTATATAATTTTTTAACCATTTCATGGTTAACATTGTTTCTGCTTATAATGAAACACTTTAGTTTCTTAATGAACTTGGTAAACTTAGGTTTGTGTGCGTGACTCACACAGTAACTAAATAAAATCCCTAGTCTCACCCTAGCTATAAAAGGGTGTTAACCTGTAGATAACTAGATTATTTATTTATTTAATGAGGTCACTTCTTTATTTCTAGCCATTCCCCTTGTTTACAAAAATAGAACCTGCTGTTGCGGAATCTCTGAAAGCTAAGTATGCAGGGAGACAAAAATCTCAAACTCCAGAAAAACCAGTTGTGGAAAGCAAAAATTCCAATGAGGGAAAACCTAAGGCTTTCAACAATAAAGCCCAGTATGAAACTGCTATTAATAGCCTAGAAGAAGCTGTTACTAAACAGGTAAATAATTTGGATCCTAACATTTATTTATTCTGAATTATAGATTTATTTTGTCTACAATCTGGAGGAGTATATCTATGCTGTTGAGTAGCGCCACTAATCTTAAAAAATATGGATAATGATTACCCTTTCTATTCACTTGTTTACTTTGAGAACACATACTTTTTAAGTTATATTTACTCCAACATTTATAAAATATATTTCATATATTTTTTCAATATATTTATACACATACTAGCTAAGGCACCCATGTTGCTCGGAATATGTAAATAACAGAAATATTTGTTTAGTATGGCAACACTATTCACAATGTTTTATATTTCCCATCCCGGGCGAATGTATCTTTTTTCAAAACATCATGGACCATATATTTCGTAATAATGGATAGTATTCTGTATTCTGAACTATGAATGAATAAAAGTTTCTTTCCCCAAAAGTGGTCCAAAGCACAATGATGTCAGCTATTCTATGTTCATAATAACCATTATTAAAAATACGCTTCTGTATGCCTGGAAAATATTGGGTGTTTAAATTAATTTGTTGTGAATTTTTCGAAAATGAAAGTTTTATGTTACAAAAATGATTTTAAATATATTATTCAAAGTATTGTCCATCATTAGCCACTACCTTTTCCCATCTTTGTGGCTGTGGATTCCACGACGGAAGAACAATTCGTCTTAAGAGGCAATCCAAGAATGGACCCATTTCTTGCAATCTTCATAACAAGCAAAGCATTGCTCAGGCAGGCCATGGGCCATCGATTAAAACAGCTGGTAATCAGATGGAACAATGTTTGAAGAATATAGTGGGGAGGGGGTGGGGTAGGACATCCCATTTGGTTTTTTTTTATGTACACTATTTATTAACAGGTTTTACAACATGTGGACGAGTATTGTCATGGAGGAAAATTATATTGTCGTACCTGTCACCCTATTCCAGCCTTTTTCCTTTAATGTGTCATGCACATTAGTAGATCATGGCAACGCTCCCCCATAATCGTTTTATTTCAGCTCATAGTATTTCATACGACACACAGGCCATAAGCTAGGCACCCATAAGTAGTGAAGTCCATAAGCTTTCGGTCTGACCTCGTTCCCCTACTCCAAGCAGGTGGAGGATTGCCCACCGTGCATGTCTATGCCTGCACTCTCTATAACCATCACCCATACTTCCACAGTTATGTCAGTCTGTGTATCTAACCTTGAACGAATCTTTGCAACGGAAAGAATTCTTAAAAATTATCAAGATCGAATACCATGGGGTTGTTTAATTCTTTTGTAAAAAGGGTCTTGCTCCTGCGCAAATTAAAGAGTGCTTGGATGGTTTGTATGGGGAGTCCTACCCCTCATATTCCACTGTAAAAGAATGGGCAAGATTATTTAAGTTAGGGAGAAAGTCTTCATGACAACCTCTGCCCTGGAAGCTGAGACATCTGTAACAATTCAACTTGAGCAATAGAACAAAAGAAATAGTAGCAATTTTGGGGCTTTCAAAAACAAGAGTTCTGAGGATCATTAAAGAACCTTTGCATATGAAAAAGATGAGTGCAAGATGGGTTGCAAAAATTCTTTGTGCTTCTCAAAAAGCTGTATGTGTTTGCTGCTGCAATGAATTTTTACAAGGTTGTAATGCCGATCCCAAATAATTCTTAGATTCAATTGTAACTGGGGATAAGACAATGGTTCTATACCTATGACCCACTCAACAAAAGGGAGTCCATGGAATGGAGGAAACCAGGAGAAGCACCACCACTAAAAGCAAAAGTCACGCAGTTGACAAAAAAGTTATATTTAAATATTTGCCTCGTATCGGCAGTACACTATTGATTCCCTTCTATAAAACAGTAGCAGTAATGTTTTACTAGGTATGTTACTTCTCTTTGACCGGGTCAAATAAGAATAGGAAATATAAAGATTGAGTTATGAATAGATCAGCAGAGGGGCAATTTGTAGAATTGAAGTTTTGGTTCTTAATGCCAAGTCCTGAATAGGAAAGCATTCGATTTGCTTGTTTGAGAAATCGTATTGGTGTATGACTTTACAAGGCACAGGGTGGGAGAGGGGGTAATTGAGTTATGTAAATGAGAGATAAGCTTTCGTTCTGAGGGTTAAGGATAGCTTCAGCTAGATGGCATCACGGTCTCGCCTCCCTTTTAAGCTCACTGTGCAAATACTTAGCCGGTTTTTTTTGTTCTTCAAACTTAACAGTATTTACTAATTCTTAACTAAAAAAATATATTCTATAATACAAAAACAGCATTTAATATTATATATACTTAATTGTAACTAATGAGCAATCTTTTGAATTTATTTTTATAAAATTATAGGAGAGGCTCAGGTTAGCCATGCGAGTTAAAGCGTTGACTTTAATCTTACATGGTAAACCTAGAGTGGCGAATTCAATTCTCGCCAGGGCAAGGGAAATTATTTAGTGACGGAATTCATTAAATAACATCCTAAGTCCCTCCCTGGCTAGAAAAGGGTGGTAACCTGTAGGTAACTCATGACTAGTAAATATTTATACTTCTGTAGGTTGTATTTTTTTTTTCTTTTTTTTTTTCAGAGTTTGATTTTCAATTATAATCAGGAAATTTTTATACAATGTGCTATAAATCTTTTAACATCATTTATGGTTTGAATTTGGGTGTCTGAAGCTTTCAAGCAATAAATGGTCATCTATCTTATGTTTCAGGGTGACGTGGTAAGGAAAATGAAGGCTGAGGGAAAGAGCAAAGAAGAGGTAAAAGCAATGGTAAATGCTTTGTTGGATTTGAAAAAAAATCTTGCAGACTTGAAAGCAGATTACGAAGGGCAACTCAATGGAAAGAAAGAGGATAACCCCAAATCTTCATCAAGCGACATTTCGCAATTGGAGGAACAAGTTGCAGCTCAGGTAATATTTAGTTTCGTCCTCTATAGTAAGATTGTAATTTTCCATGCAACTTTTTTAATAGTTGTAGGCTCTCTTTAATTGAGTCTAGTGGTCTTTTTGGCTAATCAATCTGTCAAATTCTTTAAAATGTGGGTAGCTGTATTAAGAGAACAGTTGTACTCCTAATACATTCTGGATTTTGTTTTATGCTTGTCAATAAAGCATAACATTGTCTTTTCTTTGTAGAACTGCGCTGATATTATTGTGTATGACTGTGACCATGGTTTGTAATTAAATTGGATTATTTAGACCCCTTTAAACTCTGTTAAGAGAAGATTAACTGTCTGTTTTATGATATTTATTTTAAAATCAGAAATAATTTAAATCAGTTTGCTCTTATCCAATATAAAAAAATAAGCTAGCTAAAGAACTTGTTAATTACTTATTAAAAAAAAAATAATTTTTTATAGGGTGAAAAAGTTCGTAAGTTGAAGTCCAGTGGAGCAGACAAGTCTTTATGGATGCCTGAAGTTAATATTCTTTTAGAATTAAAGAAGAAACTTGCTGATGCACAAGGTGTCCCCCTTCAAAGCCAGCCATCTGGAAAGAAGAAGAAAAATAAAAAATAATTTAAAAAAAAAATTAAATATAAATTATTTATTTATTTGTATAATGTATTATTATTTGTTTTACCTCACTATCTTCTTTTTTAATATACGCCAGAAATTGCTAATTCTTGAGAACTCTGGATTATGGAGATAATAGAGAGGAGAGTCTAAAATTTCCTTTGTCATATTAATTGCATCTTTTTTCCCATATAATTTTTGTTAAAAAAATATTTATATATTTTAATAATTATTATAATGCCAAATAATAGTTTTTATTAAGGGTTAAAACTACTGGATTACTCAGATTGAAAAAGTTGACGGTTGGTAATGGTGGTTGTGGGAGAGGGGAGAGGGGGAACTACTTCTATAGAGGACATACAAAGTTGGTTTTTTATTGCCACATGGGTTACATGTCATTGATTAAATGAAATTTAAAAGTTTTTCTGAGGAGGAAGATTGGTTTGATAAGGTCATATAGTTTTGAGTAACGCTTCTTTAATATACTAGCCACAAGGAAAAACACTACTGACACGAACTTACTAACTACACAGGACTTATGCAAAGTAATAAAGACAGAAATACTTCACATATGGCAAGGTCACTGGCTGAGCTCGACTAGTAAGCTTAGAGAAATTAATCATTCAGTGAAGCTGTGGCCTTACGACTTTAAAACAAGAAGAGATGAAGTAATACTTACACGGTTACGAATTGGACACACTCTACTAACACACTCAGACTTGATGACCAAACGAGACAAACTGATTTGTAGATGTTGTAATATAGCTCTGACAGTTAAACATATACTGACTGGCTGCAGGCAACACAATTACTTACAGATACCACATAATTACTTATAAGAACTACTGACATAGGGAAGTCCATACATAGATACTATTCTGAAACATGTAAAGACTATACACATCTATTCAAAAATCTGATATATTTTTAATTGAAGTTTTACATTTTTATTTTTATAACATTTTTGGATGCAAAAATAAACATTTTATCTAAACCTCAATTTTTTGGTTTTCAAGTTTTCACTCACTTGAGTGTGTATTAGGGAGGTACAGAGTTTTATGTAAATAGTCACCTGTAACAACTTATTTTTTATCTAAACCTTAATAATTTTAAGTTTCTTTTATTCATTTTATATACCAATTTTATTTTAATTATTGATTTACTTATTTATTTATTGAATAATTAAATATTTTATTAATGATTTCCCTATTGTCTAATGTCAATAGTTTTGATTTTCAGTTTTGTACCTAGCTTTGAATTTTGTCTTTATTTGTTCCCCCCTTGGTCATTTATTTTGTTCTTTGTTGTGTTCCATTTTTATTTTTTGGTTTCCATTCTTGTTTTTTGAGTTCTATTTTGTTATTGAGTTCCATTTACGTTTTTTAGTTCCAGTTCCGTTTTTGTGCTTCATTCAGTTTTTTATTTATTTATTTATTTTTTTTTTAATTTCACCTTTTGTGCTCTATTTCATTCTTTTTTGCTTTCCAGTTCTGTTTTGTGATGCGTTTCTGTTTCTTTCCAATTTATATTTTGATTTCATCTCTGTTTTTCGTGTTTTCTCTGTTTTGTGATCCTTTTATGTTTTGTGTTCTATGTTCCTTTTATGGTTTGTGTTCCTCATCTGCTTTGTTATATTTTTTATTTATCTTTTCTGTTTTGTGTTCCATTTCTGTTTTGTTTAATTTTTTTATTTTTTTTTGTATTGTTTTGTTTTCATTTGAGTATTGTTTTGTTTAATTTTTTAAGTTACGAAGCTTTTGTTTAGAGCAACATTGCCAAAGCTGCGAAGCTCCAATAAATAAAAATAATATAGGTTTCGATTTTTGTTATTATCAGTGAATATTCAGTCTCTATGTGTATCTCTTTCTTACAACCTGCTACACTGTTTTCATTTATTATAACTAATGAAAGGGATATAAAACTAAATAGTAGGTTTTAATGTAGAAATTCTGTGGATACTTTTCTGTGGTGTAAGAGTTCAATCACTATTCCATAATCAGAATATTATTCCAAATCTGTTTCCTTTCTTTCTTTTAACTCCAATTGGCATTTGGGTATATTTTCTCATCTGAAGGAATGTTTTAAGGCCATTTATGAAAGAAATCAAACTTTTTTTATCATTAGTTCACTTTCAGGGATTTTTTGTTCTTAAAAAAATGAACTGAAGCAACTGCACTGTGCAATAAGAGGCTATACTCAGTTTTAGTCGTCTAGTAACTATTTGCTATATCTGCCTTAATGTCTATATAACAGTTTAAATCATATATATAAAGACACATTTTATTGAGGGCATATTGCCAACTGTTTGGCAGGTCCCAGGACATTTCGGAAAGGACTTATATTGAATATTTTTTGACCTAGCATTACTTAAAAGTCTGTCACGTAGTGGCTGTGTAAACTTAGCAGATTCCCTATTCTCTATTTCTCCCATAGGAAGAAGCCTATGTAAAAAGGAATCGAAAAAGGACATGAAATGCTCAGTGTCTCAATTACTCGAAGGAAAAGTTTGATGAGTAGAAATCAAGGAAATATGAATAACTTCCCTAATATTTGAGTTATGAAAAAAATGTATAGAACAAAAATTGTATTTAATGTTTAACAAGAATAGTTCTATAATTTTTTTTTTAATAATAACAGAATAATGAACTTTCTATTATCCCCTAACCCCCCCCCCCCCCACTCCCCTACATGTCTGATTTCAGCCATTAATGAATATGGTCTATAGTTTTGGAAGAAACAATTAAATATCGAGTATGATATTCACCATAGTATATATATTAACGTATAATCTTAATTGATATAATCACACAACGTATTTCCATGTATCTCAAGTGGTTGAAAACTGTATTCATTATTAATAAGGCTGTATTCATGATTTATCAGCTTCGTGTTAATATAAGATGAGTACAAGTGGCCGCTTACTTAAGGTAATAAACTAAAAAAATGGTAATATCTCACTTAATGTTCAACATAGAAAAAAAGTTTTAAAATAACATTGGTACATCAACCAATCTTGTGATACAAAAACATTGCTTACATGAAGTTTTTCTAACCAACTCATAATAACTAAGATATTTTGAATTTTTTAACAAATAATTTTGAGTGGACCTTATTAGTCTTCATCCTTTGGTAGGTTCGATGGACACTGACTAAAAAAAATCGTGTGATTAGTGCAACTTCAATATCTGATTTCCCCTTTAGAAAAACCGTAACTTCCCTTATAAATGGAAAGATTTCTGTTCTTGGAACAGAAGAATATATTATATGTGTTATATTATTGTTCAACTTTGTTAAGCATAAGGCGGTTCCAGTACATGAAGTGTTATGGTTGCTCGAGTGAAAATGATGTCACTAGTGCCTATAGCATAATATAAAAAAAATATCTACCGAAAGACAGTAAGGAGTTATTTAGAAAGATGATTTTTTTGTTTCTATAAAAGATCAGTGTATACTGAGTGTCATAAGATATTGCGTAACTAATATAGTAGCATTTCAATACTATTAAAAGCTGTATTCCATGGCTGGGCTTAATAGGTTTCCAAGGACATAAGAGATTAAACAAAAAGATGTCTTTAATACCTTAATTTTCAGATTTCATTGACTATCATATATATATTTTACATTTGTCTACAGTGGTCCATTTATGCCCTGCTAAGAGGCATTTGGGGATAACCCCTGTATTGCTCAAAACGTGGGCACTTTTCTGTTGGATTTCCCAAGTCCTGATCTTTTCATAAGCATACTTCTGAGTATTTCTTCTCATTTAATCTAAATTCCATTTTTAAGGTTCTTATTATTAGGAATTGCAATGTTTAGTTTGAGGATTTTTATTGCTATTATTTGCTCTACATGGGCAATGTCTCCAATCTGTTATGGCTTACCATATAGTCTGCATTAGTAATTTACCCTACTGAGTAATGAATCTTCATTTTCTAGCCTAGAAGGATTGAACCAAAAGTTTCAGTAATGGGGTTACCTCATGCACATTAACCATGTGTTGAACTAGTCTTTGCCTATAAAATTTTGGATTTAGGCTGTAGTGGGCCTTTTGATGTTATCCGGATTTGAATTTATTTTTGGCATAGAACACTGCCTGAACCTATATAGTTATAAAAGGAGTTAACTAAAAAATCAAACTATTGTCTGTTCTGCAGTGCATGCCTAAACCTAGAAGTGAGTCAACCATTGATAAGTAATCAGTGCAGTTAAGGGCTGAATAAAACATCTTGCTTCAATGTTTAGTAATGTTAGAGCATATTATTAATTTGAATGAAATAGTGCTCCATTAAAGAGCCAGTAGATTGCATTTTGCTGCACAAATTGAGAAGTGATATTAAAGAATATACTGTAGCCATTCTTTCAATCCCTGTCAGTAAACTTTGGGTCTTGAAATATTATGGATACATGATAGATTACATCAACAAGAATTAAAAAAAAAATGAAATATTTCCCATAATTATTTGCTAAAGAAAAAGAAAAGAGGCAGAGCATTCCTAACACGAGAATTATGCATAGTATTTTGTGTTTGAAATGAAGATGAGCCAGCGATGACAGGATTTATAATTTCCGATTAGTATTCATTAATTGTTCTCGGCAATAAATCTGAGCCAGCTGAATCATTATATTTCTCAGCACTAGGAACAGATTCAGAATTCACTTTACGATTCGTCAACCAATGGGAGGCCTTGTGGAAGGGATGCTTCCGCTATAACCCGCCTGGGCGCAACTCTAACCTTGCAGTCGCTCCAGACATTTTTAAGCTTGAGCTTGAAAAATGAATATCTGCTTTCCTCTGATTTTTATTGCAGGATGTACTCTTGCAGAACACAGATACACGGAACAGTATGATACTATCGATGTAGAGTCTGTTCTCCATAATCACAGGCTGCTCGACAACTACATGTTATGCCTACGAAAAGAACACGGTGCAAAGTGTACACCTGCTGGGAGAGAACTGAAAGGTAATTCTAAGTTGGATCATAGTTTAACAAATTAGTTTTAGCCATAAGGATAAATAAAGTGGTTACGCCAAGTCTCTCTCACAACAAATTATATGGTACCTAAGCCTTCAACCCTCTTAGGTTGTTCAACATCAAACTCGTTTTTTTGTAAGCTTTCTGTAAATAGTAATCTAAAGTATATGATAAACTTTCAAACGTCTAGGCTGTTGAACAGCAATGCTTTCACGCTTCCTATAAATAGGCGTCTCACATTATTTCTCATAATTAGCAGATTCCCCTTAGAGGAAATCAGATATTGAGGTCGTACTCGTGCGAGATTTTCGAAAAATTTCTTCTAATGTCCATCGAACCTACCCAGGAGATTACGAAAATGAGATTCGTTCAAAATTATATATTTGTCTGTTACGCTCTAGCGGTCACAATTTTTGTTTGATCGTAACGAAACTCGATATCTAAACGTTTTATGTAAAAAGAAAGATCAAGTTAGTTAAAGGCTAAAATCGGACCTGTTACTTTATAAAAAACTGTATATATATATATATATATATATATATATATATATATATATATATATATATATATACTAGCTCAGATACCCGGCTTCCCCGGGAATTCATTTTAGGATGGATGACGATTGTATTTTTTTTGTCAAGGCTTTACTTTGCACAATATTTTGACATTTACCCTTCCCAGTGTTTAGGGTTTATACCCGTCGTTGCTGTGGATTTGTTAATAATAAAATTAATTTTTTATGTAAGACTTCACTTCCCTCCATATTGTCATATTTCCCGTGTCCTGTGCATTATGCATAGATTTAAATTATTAAGGACAAAATATTATAATAATATATTATAATTTGAATTAATTTTTCCAGGTGAGGTACCTGGTAGTTGAAAAGAATTGCTGAGCAAATTTCTCTAAATAACAAAGTAAACAACTTTTATCTTGTACATATTTGCCGAAACCCCAATAGGAAACAAAATATCACTATTTTTATTTTCAGGTCTCCCTTAGAACCCCCACTCCTGCCCGTCCCTAGAAATGTTAGTATGGCTTATTATAAGGAAGGCGTTAGTGCTAATACACATACCGAGTGTTTTATTTAGTTCGGTTGAGTCTTTTGTGCCAAATAAAATTGTTCACTTCCGCTATAATTTTTAGCGTATAACGCCTTTATACTTCGGTATACGACGATAGTGTATATAACAGAAGTTTCTCTAAATAACAAAATAAACAACTTTTGTTATGTGCATATTTGCCGAAACCCCAATAGGAAACGAAATATCACTATATTTAATTTCAGGCCTCCCTTATAACCCCCACTCCTGCCCGTCCCTAGAAATGTTAGTATGGCTTATTATAAGGAAGGCCTTAGTGCTAATTCACATACCGAGTTTGGTTTAGTTCGGTTGAATTTTTTGTGCCAAATAAAATTGTTGACTTCCGCAGTAGTTTTTAGCGTATAACTCATTTATACTTCCGTATTCGGCAAAAGTGTATATAACAAAAGTTACTCTAAATAACAAAATAACCAACTTTTATCATGTACATATTTGCAGAAAAACCAATGGAAAACGAAATACCGCTATTTTTAATTTCAGGCCTCCCTTACAACCCCCACTCCTGCCCGTCGCTAGAAATGTTGGTATTGCTTATTCTAAAGAAGGCGTTAGTTTTATTACACATACCGAGTTTTATTTAGTTCCGTTGAGTCTTTTGTACCAAATAAAATTGTTGACTCCTGCTATAATTTTTAGCGTATAATGCATTTATATTTCGGTATTCGACGAACGTTTACATAACCAAAGTTACTCTAAATGACAAAATAAACAACTTTTGTTATGTGCATATTTGCTGAAAAACCAATAGGAAACGAAATATCGCTATTTTTAATTTCAGGCCTCCCTTATAACCCCCACTCCTGTTCGTCTCAGAGAATATTAGTATAGCTTAAAGTCTAAGTTGGGCTAGTAGTAATATACATACCAAGTTTCATAAAATTCGGTTCAGCCGTTTATGCGTGAAAAGGCAACAAACAAACATACACGAAAGAAACAAAAGTCCGTCACGCAGGGGCTGCGTAAACTAAGCAGATTTCCCACGTAAAGTTATACAATAGAGAAATCTTCATACGAGTGCCGATCAGGGAAACGGCCGAACTAGCTTTCGGCGGGAACCGTAGCTCGTCCGTTACACTTAATAAAAATGCAAATATCTCGGTTAATATTCAAGATAGAGAATAAATGTATATAACAATATTTATAGTAAATTTAATTTGCAATAAGATTGGTTCTATACAATTTTTCGATCCGACATATAGTAACGGAGATATTTCGAATTTTCTAAAATCCCCCCTCCAGCTGGTCCGATTTCAGCCGTTAACGAACTTGATCTTCCTTTTTACATAAAACGATTAAATACCGAGTTTGATGACGATTAAACAAAAATTGCGACCGCTAGAGTGTTAACAGACAAATATATATATATATATATAGTTTTGAACGGACCTCATTTTCGTCATCTCCTGGGTAGGATCGATGGATATTTGGAGAAATTTTTCAAAAATCGCATCATGAGTACGACCTCAATAGCTGATTTCCCTTAAAGGAAATCTGCTAAAATGCAGTTATGGTGTCTGTGACGTGTGAAACGAAAAGTTATCGTGAAATTTCGCGAAAAAAATCAATATACAGACAAAGGTTACAATTTATATATATATATATATATATATATATATATATATATATATAAGTGTGTCTGTTACCGCTCTAGCTGTCGCAATTATTGTTTAATCGTTACCAAACCCGATATATAGTCGTTTTGTGTAAAAAGAAAGATCAAGTTCGTTAACGGATGAAATCCGACCAGGGGGAGGGGGGGGTTTAGAGGGGAGGATTTTCGAAAATTCAAAATATCTCCGTTATTATGCACCAAACAGTGTATAGAACCAATCTTATTGCAAATTAAATGTACTGTAATTATTGTTATATGCATTTATTCTCTATCTTGAATATTAACCGAGATATTTGCATATTTAAGTTTTCAGCGTTCAGCAAACCCCCACTACTACTCATGTTACATAAACACTACTCTATTGTATAATAAACCACATTATTCGAAGCTTAAATACCGAATATGTTATTCAAGAGACCTTTATTATATGAGATACATGCGATTATGTCCTGGTGTCGACCCCCGTCTTAAGGTCTTGGATTACTAAAATTTGATTGATTGAGATAACAATTATTCTGACTCATTATTAATTACAGTACTAGATATACCTAGTTCTCAAGAAAATTAATATGCTATATTCTGATATATTTCAGTAATTGTTTTTCTTTCCGGAGTAAGGCTGGCCGATCTGTTTACATTTCAAACGCTTCCTGTCGGCAGCTTATTGAAATTGACTGAAACATTTCTTAGTTCCGTTTGTATTTATTCACGGTGATGTGCTAGCAGTATGTAGATTTATCGATTACTAAACTTCGCAATGGAAATCTGCTTAGTTTACGCAGCCCCTGCGTGACGGACTTTTCGCTACTATGGCTAATATGACGGGTTATCTATAGGTATATTTTATTTAATGAGTTCGTCACTAAATAAATTCCTATTGCCCAGTCGAGAATAAAACTCGCCACTCTAATCTAGGTTTACCATGTAAGATTAAAGTTGTAAATTAAAGTTTTAACTCATATGGCTAACCTGAGCCCCTTAAAATTAATAGAGTAGGCAGCACCAACTCTTTCAGAATGTATTATAAGTGGATTGCCCGTGATATATTGATACCTGTGAATTCGTACTGTCACTGGCAATATGAAATGGCCAGTTTCGCATATTATGCTGACAGACTGATTAATGTTACAATCCCAGATGATGATTTTGAATAGAGGACTAAATTTTATTTCACATTTGGCTACTGCAAATGGTTAGCAGGGAACCATGGTGGACAAAATAGTGGAACGAGGTTTAAGATTCTATATATGAGTTAGGAATAAATGTATAGAATAACAATTGTAGATCATCAATAGATTAACAAGATAGATTCTATAAATTTTTTAGATCCAACTCATAATAAAGGGGATATTTTGGAATTTCGACCACCCTCCTATTTTTTTGTGTGATTTCAACCATTAATGAGAATGGTTCAGATTGATTTCAGCTATTAATGAATATGAACATTAGAGTCGAATTATACGGTTAAATATTGAGTATAGTGTTGTCAAATCAACATTTTGAGTCAAGATCGGAAAATCTTAATAATGCCGCCATCATACTACGTGTTTGCATGTATCTAATGTAGTAAAAGTTCAATGAAGACAATTTTGGTATTTATTTTATATAAGTTACTGTAAAACCCCGAAGTGTGGTAAATGTCAGGACTTACCGGTAAATACTAGGATTTACCAAGAGCACTGGTTAAAATCCAAAATTTAGATGAAATTCGAGCTTTTACCGCATGCAGTTAGTCAATCCGTCTGGCTTGGTAAATGACCGAAAAACATTAAATAAAAGTTAGATTTCGTACTTTTGCCAATGCTGTTTGGTAAATGTGTGGATTTCCCAAGGCTCAAATGTCCAGTGAAGACCCTTACCTCATTTTCATGTCTCCTGATGAAGTTCCCGACGAAGAGATAGCCTTCGCACCGCAGTCATTGGTTGGAGGCCGTGGTTTCCAAAAAATGCAACTGCTTAAAAAAATGTTCAAATAAGAAATGTTTGTGCAAGTTAGCTAATATGAAGTGCAATTCAAAGTGCCACAATTCTCTCCCATGCTCTAACAAATAATAATAAAACATTCTAAAATTTTCATTTCAAATAACCTTTATTCCAGCTATTACCAACAGACGCTGGGAAACGTTAGGACTTACCAAAATCTGTTGGTAAAAGTCCGAAAGACGCAACCTGATTGAGATAATTCTAGCTTTTACCAAACCCCTTGGGAAATCCTAAGATTTACTGGCTAAAGTCCGATTTGAAAGATGAAATCGGACATTTACCAACGCTTCTGGAAAATCCTAAGATTTACCGGCTAAAGTCCGATTTGAAAGATGAAATCGGACATTTACCAACGCTTCTGGAAAATCCTAAGATTTACCGGCTAAAGTCCGATTTGAAAGATGAAATCGGACATTTACCAACGCTTATGGTAAATCCTAAGATTTACTGGCTAAAGTCCGATTTGAAAGATGAAATCGGACATTTACCAACGCTTCTGGTAAATCCTAAGATTTACTGGCTAAAGTCCGATTTGAAAGATGAAATCGGACATTTACCAACGCTTATGGTAAATCCTAAGATTTACTGGCTAAAGTCCGATTTGAAAGATGAAATCGGACATTTACCAACGCTTATGGTAAATCCTAAGATTTGATTGAAATCGGACGTTTACCAACGCTTATGGTAAATCCTAAGATTTACTGGCTAAAGTCCGATTTGAAAGATGAAATATATATATATATATATATATATATTAACGTCCTCTTTTTCAACTAAGGCTAATTGAGCCAGGTTATCTACAGGTCACCACCCATTTATTGCCAGGGTGTGACTATGGATTTTTAATGAATTCCGTCACCAAATAAATTCCTTTGCCCAGGCGGGAATTGAACTCGCCACTCTAGGTTTACCATGAGATAAAGGTCAACGCTTTAACTCGCATGGCCAACCTGAGCGCCTTTTTGGTATTTAAGCTACGATTAAAATGGTTCATGATATCACAGCGTATTATTAATAAAACATTAGTAGGAGTGGGCTGGGGGAGGTTCACTGAAGACTGAAAACTTAAAAAAAAAAAAAAATTGAATTATCCCGGTTAATAATTCAGGTATTAAAGAAAAACGTTATACTAACATTTATAAACATTAACTTTTCAATAAGATTGGTTCTAAACACTTTTTCCATCCTACGTATAATAACGGAAATATTTCGAATTTTAGAAATTCCCTTCTCTAACCCCCTCCTCCTCTCTCCCATTGTTTTTTTTTCCATCAACTGTTCATTTATTTAGAGAGATAGTTATTGCATGTTTTTCTTATTTTTACAGTTATATATAGTTGCTGGCTAATGTGATGAGGCTGGGCCCACGAATGTTAGCTCTGCAATTAAGAGTTAAATCCTAGTGGAGGTTATGACCATGTTTTCAAACATGAATAGATAATTTGTCGGTCTTAGATAAAGTTATAGTTCCCGGACTACGTGGCACAAATCGCCACTCCTTCGATTTCACCTACGAAGCGATTATAGTACATTAGTGACTTTGAAATTTCTACTTTACTGATTTTGGTAAGATGCCACGAGTAATTTATTTTCTTATTATTTAACCCTACCCCAAAAAAAGTTCGTCACGCAGGGGCTGCGTAAACTAAGCAGATTTCCCACGTGATGTTTTACAATAGAGAAATTTCACGAGAGCCGAGCAGTTAAGGAAACGGCCGAACTAGCTTTTGGCGGGAAAGTCACTCGTCCGTTAGCTGCCCAGATTTAATAAAAATGCAAATATCTCGGTTAATATTCAAGATAGAGAATAAACGTATATAACAATATTTATAGTAAATTTAATTTGCAATAAGATTGATCCTGTACAATTTTTCGATCCGACGTATAGTAACGGAGATATTTCGAATTTTCTTCAGTCGTTAACGAACTTGATCTTTCTTTTTACATGAAACGACTAAATATCGAGTTTGGTAACGATCAAACAAAAATTGCGACCGCTAGAGCGGTAACAGACAAATATATATATATATATATATATATATATATATATATATACATACAGTTTTGAACGGACCTCATTTTCGTCATCTACTAGGTAGGATCGATGGACATTTGAAGAAAAATGTCGAAAATTCCGTCATGAGTACAACCTTAAGGGAAATCTGCTAAAATGTTAAGTTTAACAATTTCTTTGGTAATAACGGCTCCTGGGAACAGCTTCGTTCTTGACCGAGTTTAATTGTCTAAATCTTATGAAGTTTTTCTTAATATAATTTCTGTGTGTCAAAGGTCTATTATGTAGAAAACGATATGAAAGGACTGCGAAGAAAAGAATTATTACGTTATCAGTCTAAAATTTCGTTATACTGTGTATAGAGCTTTTTTTTTTTCCATTTATGTTGCAGCAAACCTTCACGATGCTATGGAGTCTGATTGTAAAAAGTGTACCGAAAAGCAGAGATCCAATGTTGATAAAGTGTTGGAATACCTCAAAACTCATCATCCAAACTATCTACAGGATATCTTCAATATATATGACCCTCAATTCACCTACAGAAAAAAACACCACATCAAAGTATAAAATTAAATATGGACTATAATGTGTTTTATTATTTTTTGTTGAATACGTTATTTTTGTGATTCTATCTCTATATTTTAATTTTTGTAATTTTTCTTTTTTTGAAAAAGTTGTACTTTTTGCTATGCTTATAAAACAAATACAAAGAAATACACATAAAAGTTATGCTTCAATTTCTTTAGTTGTCTTCAAAGAAATTCATTTTTCAGTTTCTTATAGTATCTAATATAAGTATATAAATAAATACAATCCTTGTATGGAATTCCTGAAAGTGTCCAGTTATTCAATATAATTTACTTGAATTTGTCTGCCTGTGACTCTTCTGGCTGGATGGAGTTTAATAATAAATAAATGTTTTAGTTTTTATTGAGAAAGAGATATTTATTTTGGCTTAATTTACATATGGAGTATATGAACTAAAGCAAATATTTGTATTGTATTTTTTATTCAAGCTTTTTGTCGATTGTACATTTCAGAATACAAAATATAGAATTAAACTTTTTTTCTGGAATTTATACTTCAGCCGAGTTGCTTGAGACCCCTCCATTTGGTTTTAATCAATACGTTTGAAGGATAATAAAATAAAGTGCATTGCTTATGATTTTCTGTTCTTAGATATGAATTCTCATATTGTCTTATACTGTACAGTGTTTTGCAAGCTGTGGCGCTAGAATCAGATATTCAAATTTATTTCACGTAAGTCTTTATTAGTTTACTTGGCCTTATTTACATTGCATGAAGGCCAGCGCACAATTCATACTATTCTAGTTGATCTTTAGAATATACAATAGCTCTGAATGAGGTCTCCAACCAGAATAATTCTAATTTATCTTGAAGTTTGTGTTTGTGTTGTTTGTTTTGTTTTTTTACTATCTTTTTTTCTGTCATCCTTCTGCCATACTATTTATTCTCTTTGACAAGATTTCTCGTGAACTCTGGTTCACAACCTGATAAGGAACAACTGCTGAATTCAGAAAGCTGTTCCCTATCAGATACAACACATATACATATTTACACTTATACAATTAGAAACTGTAATATATATATATATATATATATATATATATATATATATATATATATATAGTCGCTCAGATACCCGGCTTCGCCCGGGACGTGATTTGAGGCTGAATGGTGATGGTATTTTTTGGCAAGGCTTTACTTTGCACAATATTTTGACAATATGTTCAGGGGTAATACCCGTCGTTTCTGTGGATTTGTTAATTATAAAATTATGTAAAACTTCACTGTCCTCCATATTGTCATATTTCCCGTTTCCTGTGCATTATGCATAGATTTAAATTAGTAAGGACAAAATATTATAATTTGAATTAATTTTTCCAGGTGAGGTTCCTGGTAGTTAATATTGAAAGGAATTGTTGAGTAAATTTCTCTAAATAACAAAATAAACAACTTTTGTTATGTACATATTTGCCGAAACCCCAATAGGAAACGAAATATCACTATTTTTAATTTCAGGCCTCCCTTATAACCCACTCCTGCCCGTCCCTAGAAATGTTAGTATGGCTTATTATAAGGAAGGCGTTAGTGCTAATACACATACCGAGTGTTTCATTTAGTTGAGTTGATTCTTTTGTGTCAAATAAAATTTTTGACTCCCGCTATAATTTTTAGAGTATAACGCCTTTATACTTCGGTATACGACGATAGTGTATATAACAAAAGTTTCTCTACATAACAAAATAAACAACTTTTGCTATCTTTATATTTGCCGAAACCCCAATAGGAAACGAAATATCACTTATTTAATTTCAGGCCTCCCTTATAACCCCCACTCCTGCCCGTCCCTAGAAATCTCAGTATTGCTTATTATAAGGAAGGCGTTAGTGCTAATACACATACCGAGTTTTATTTATTTCGGTTGGCTCTTTTGTCCCAAATAAAATTGTTCACTTCCGCTATAGGTTTTAGCGTATATCTCGTTTATAACTCAGTATACGAAAAAAGTGTATATAACAAAAGTTATTTTAAATAACAAAATAAACAACTTTTGTTATGTTCATATTTGCCGAAAAACCAATAGGAAACGAAATATCGCTATTTTTAATTTCAGGCTTTCCTTATAACCCCCACTCCTGTTCGTCTCAGAGGATATTAATATAGCCTAAAGTCTAAGTTGGGTTAGTAGTAATATACATACCAAGTTTCATAAAATTCGGTTCAGCCGTTTATGCGTGAAAAGGTAACAAACAAACAAACATTCACGAAAGAAACAAAATGCAGTTATGGTGTCTATGACATGTGAAACGAAAAGTTATCGTGAAATTTCGCGAAAAAAATCAATGTACAGACAGAGGTTACAATTTTATATATATAGATATATATCTGTCTTTCTTTCGTGTCTGTTTGTTTATTTGTTTGTTTTTTTGTTACATTTTCACGCATAAACGGCTGAACCGAATTTTATGAAACTTGGTATGTATATTACAACTAGTCCAACTTAGACTTTAGGCTATATTAATATTCTCTAAGACGAACAGGAGTGGGGGTTATAAGGAAGCCTGAAATTAAAAATAGCGACATTTCGTTTCCTATTGCTTTTTCAGCAAATATGCACATAACAAAAGTTGTTTATTTTGTAATTTAGAGTAACTTTTGTTATATGCACTTTTGCCGTATACGGAAGTATAAATGAGTTATACGCTAAAAACTATAGAGGGAGTCCACAATTTTATTTGGCACAAAAGTCTCAACCGAACTATACCAAACTCGCTATGTGAATTAATGCTAACGATTTCCTTATAATAAGCCATACTAACATTTCTAGGGATGGGCAGGAGTGGGGGTTATAAGGGAGGCCTGAAATTAAAAATGGCGATATTTCGTTTCCTATTGCTTTTTCAGCAAATATGCAGATAACAAAAGTTGTTTATTTTGTTATTTAGAGTAACGTTTGTTATATGCACTTTTGCCGTATACGGAAGCATAAATGAGTTATACGCTATAAACTAAAGAGGGAGTCCACAATTTTATTTGGGACTAAAGACTCAACCGAATTAAACCAAACTCGGTATGTGAATTAGTACTAACGCCTTCATTATAATAAGCTATACTAGCATTTCTAGGGACGGGCAGGAGTGGGGGTTATAAAGAAGGCCTGTAATTAATAATAATGATTTCCTATCGGGGTTTCGGCAAATAAGCACATAACAAAAGTTGTTTATTTTGTTATTTAGAGAAATTTGCTCAACACTTCTTTTCAATATGAACTACCAGGTACCTCACCTGAAAAAATTAATTCAAATGTATGTCAATATTTTCTCCTTAATAATTCAAATCTATGCATAATGCACAGGAGAAGGGAAATATGACAATATGCAGGACAGTGAAGTCTTACATAAAAAAATAATATTATTATTAACAAATGCCAACAACGGGTATTAACCCTAAACACTGGAACGGGTAAATGTCAAAACATTGTGCAAAGTAAAGCCTTGCCAAAAATATACCATCACCATTCAGCCTCAAATGAATTACCGAGCGAAGCCGGGTATCTGAGCTAGTGTATATATATATATATTTGGACATGTAAATACAAAAGCACGCAATCTCTCTCTCTCTCTCTTTTTCTCTCTCTCTCTCTCTCTCTCTCACACACACACACACACACACACTCATGTAAGAATTATGTAACCACATCATTTTATTTAGATCTTCTGTAGTGTCTAAAATGAATTCCAGCCCTGCATCACCTGATTTTCCTGCTCTATTGATGATGATGGAGTGTGCTTACTTGATCTATACCATATCGATATTTAACTGGTTCAGTTAAGGCTAAAGGCCATATTTGTTATTGGCTGAAGACGGACCTGGAATAATGGTGTTTAGGAGGGGGGGGGTACTCTAATATTCAAAATACTGTCGATATTAGGGGTCGGACCGAAAAATGTTATAGCGCCAATATTCATATACTATTGATGCTCTACAATGGTTGAGCTATTCATTTTTTCGTAAAGCAAGTATTCACTGAGTTTTCGTACTTGTTTTCTGCTTCAGTAATCCCCCCCCCCCGCCCACTGCTCCCTTTTGCTGATCTGTTTTTCCATAGTACAGAGAAAAAATGTATAAAACAACAATTTTAGGCGATCAAATATTATCAAAATTGATAATGTAACATTGCTCGATCGCATATAAAATAAGTGAAATATTTTTTAAAAAATGTTTTCTTTTAATTTATGTTAAACACCCCAACCTTGTCCGATTTCGACAATTATCTTCAGTTTAACACACATAGGTTCAATTTGTTTGCATCGATTAAGTAAAAAAAGGGCTCCATTGTTATGCATCTGATTGTGAGATGTTAAATTTATTTATTTAAGATGCCGCTACAATGGCGATTCATCTTTTAACATGTTTGAGTATAGTTTTACAAAATTAAATAAATATTAAAATTTTTACAAAGCTAAATGTTACAAATGTACAACATAAATAGAACCATGCCGCTACAATGGCGATTCATCTTTTAACATGTTAGAATATAATTTTACAAATTTAAATAAATATTAAAATTTTTACACAGCTAAATTTTACAAATGTACAAAATAAATAGAATGGACAAAACTAAATATAAATTGTTAGTATATTTACAACATGAGAGAACAAAGTAAAAATAAAAATAAAACAGAAAAAAATAAAAAAATATTAAAAGAAAACTAAAAGAAATAGTTAAACTGGGAGGAGGCAAAACATATATTCCAAGTACAGTGGAACAACTTTGTTAAGCTGTTGATGGTATAAAATTGTGTTTCTGTGTGTTTAATCTACATTTAACCCCCTTTTATACTCACCGGGGTTTTACATAGAAATAGGGAATATGTTGTGACATGTGATCAGTAGTGAGTCATGCCAGCATGTGGGAAATCTTCCTAGTTTACGCAGCCCCTACGTGTCGGACTATTTAAGAGTAGGAAAGATAGTGTGCGTATATATGTTTGTATTTAACAGCTCAACTAGGGCGATATTGCTCTAAACAAAAAACAAAATATTATAAACATAAGATTAAATGGGAGAACAACTAATAGAATAGAAATAAAAAAAAAAAAAAGAAAACAATAAAGAAAAGCAAATGCAAGAAAAGTAATAAGTAATAACAAAATACAACTAAACACCAAAATAGAAATCAAGAAAGAATATCAAAATGCTAAAACATAAAACACCGAAGATACTTAACAACAATAACACTGCAACCAAAATAAGCAAAATACGAAAAAAAGTGAAACGAAACAATACATAAAAATTATTTACAAATAAATAATATAATAGGTTTAAATAAATTTTAAATATTATTAATTAAATGCCTTCGGGAACTAATTAAAAATGTAAAAATAAGTATATGTACTACATCAATATAAAACAAATATAATAAAGTATAACGAATACGAATTTCAAAAATTTGTATGTGTAAAATAAAAAGAAAGCTTGCATCCAAAAATTTTAAAAAAAGTCCGTCACGCAGGGGCTGCGTAAACTAATTCTTCCCTCGTGAAGTTTTACAATAGAAAAATCTGCCTACTAATAACAGTAGTAGTAATGAATCTCTAAAACAATTAACGAAACGGCGGAACTAGCTTTCTGTGGAAAGCCCATATATATATATATATATATATATATATATATATATATATATATATATATATATATATATATATAGCTGTCTTCAGCAGACCACACACACAACACAAGTGCAAATATCTCGGTTAATATTCAAGATACAGAATAAATGTATATACTAATATAGTAAATTTAATTTGCAATAAGATTGAACCTACACAATTCTTCAAACCGACGCATAATAACGGCGAGATATTCCGAATTTTCAAAAATCCCCCCCTCCCATTGGTCCGATTTCAGCCATTAAAGACCGTGATCTTTCTTATTACATAAAACGATTAAATTTCGACTTTGGTAACGATCAAGCAAAAATTGCCACAGCTAGAGCGTTAACAGACAAATATATATATATATATATATATATATATATATATATATATATAAAATTTTGAACGGACCTCATTTTCGTCATCTCCTGGGAAGGATCGATGGACATTTGAAAACATTTTTCGAAAATCGCGTCATGAGTACGACCTCAATAGCTGATTTCCCTAGAGGGAAATCTGGTAAAATAAAAATATATGAGCTGTTCAAATTTTTGAATACAAGTGCATAGTGTTTAAATGTTCCAGAATAGTATCTGCGTATGGACTCCCCTTTTTCAGTACGTAGTTCGTGCAAATCGTGTTGTATCTGTTAGTATTGCGTTGTTTGCAGCCAGTCAGTATATGTTTAATTGCAAGAGATATATTACAACATCTACAAATCGGTTTGCCTTGTTTCTTCATCAGGTACGAGTGTGTTAGTAGAATACATAACCTTGTAAGTATGACTTCGTCTCTTCTTGCTTTAATGTCGTAGAGCCACGGCTTCACTGAATGTTTATTTTCTCTGAGCTTTCTAGTCGAGTTCAGCCAGTGACTTTGCCGTATGTAAAGTGTTTCTGTCTGTTTATTTTCACAAGTCTTGTGTAGTTAGTAAGTTCATTTCAATGGTTTTTTTACTTGTGACTTATTTTACATATTTAGTAATGTACTTAGGCCGGCGTAAAAATTATCTTCCATACATCAAGTGAGCATTTAACGTCATGAAATATTGGATACATAGATTATATAGCACCTAATATTTCATGTAAAGCTGGAAGGAGAACATATTCACGAAAGAAGGTTGTTGAAAGGGCATATAGTTCCAAAGAAAGGGATGTGGAGTGGTACGATTCGAATAAGAATATGCCTATAGAGTGGCCTTTGATTTAGCGACGGGTTGCCTGGGGATACCGAGGGTGAGTTTTTGGTGAGGATGCCCCATGGAAGGGCGTCAGCTGACTCTCCCAGCTGTTTCTTTAACCAGACTACTACACCGCCATCTGATTTATCTCTTCCCTTGCTACAAGTCTAGATTTATACTCCCCAGCCAGACTAACTTGTATTTGCCTCGGATCCTAGTCGAGTCCCTGTCTTCGCTCCACGGCCATTCATCTCCCGGGCTCGGTGTAACCCCACCTCGCTCTATTACAGATGTCTTTCCCGGTATACTACTTCAGTGCGTGACCTAAACTCCCAAGGATTTACCCCATTTCCTTCTCTAGACGTATAAAATGAGGTTCCGTCGAATCTGGGGTATTCTTTTCAGTTTATTCATTAATGACTTTTTTCATTATAAAATGTATCCAAATAGGTTATGTGGAAAACGATCGTCAGACATAAATTAAGGAACTTACCTCGTGAAGTTTTACAATTGATTACTTTGATAAAATTCATTTTTAGCCGATTAACTTTAAGGGAAATAAGTTATTGTACTCATTTCAGAAAATTTTCTTCAAATGTCCTTCAGTCCTACCTACCTAGATAACGAAAATGAGGCCCATTATAAATTATATATGTACGTATATACACACGCGCACACACCCACACTTTTAGTCATGGCACTTTGACAATAAGTCATCTTATCATGAAACGTCTTATTCTAAGCTTAAATTCCAAATAATGTTTTGGAAGGACCTTTAGATGTTTTTGTACCACAAGATTTATGTACCAATGTTATTTTACAAAATGTTTTTCTATGCTGAATATTAAGTGAGATATTTCCTTTTTTTTTAGTTTATGGCTTTAAGTAAACCTCCACTTGTACTCATCTTACATTAACACTAAGCTGATAAATCATGAAATGCCTTATTCCTAGCTTAAATGATGAATACGGTTTTCAATGCCACGAGGGATACTAGCAAATCGGTGTGTGATGACATCATCCATTAAGGGTTATACTTTGTTTACTCCAAATAGTATATTTCGTACCAAGGGCCGAAAGTGGGCGTTTGCCGGCCCGAGATCTTTTTGACCGAGACGTAGTCGAGGTCATGGCCCGAGGCACGAACGCTATTTTTCACCATACTACTATAAATATTAATACGATATAACATTAATCAAAAACAAGATTTTCTTTTGGTTAAGTGTACCTCTTTGTTAGAAGGTTATCTTGTGGTTATGGGCACATGATGAATGCTTAATGTATGGATTGTTTTACGTTATGTTATTATGTAAGTTAATAAAGAGAGATGAACATATGTGTGTTTCATTTAATACAACTGATATATTTCAAAATGCTAAAAAAAGTTAGTTCGTTTATTTTTGATTTATAGAAATGTTAAAAGAACAATTTTGGTTGTTTGAAAACATAATACCCTTTGAAGATTCTATTACTTGTTTTTTGTTTGACACATTCACACTTTTACTCGTAGTTGGATTGTTTCTGATTAAAATATCCTCTTGACAATCTTCAAATAAATCATCAATTGTAAAGAGAGACTGATTTTCATATTCAATAGTTCCAAAATCGATATTTGATGTCGAAGTCGATGACTCATTCACTTTACTAAACAGTCTGTTAGAAACTAATATAATGTATATCATGAAATAAATGAATTAAAATAATAAACAGCTGATTTTGCGGCCCTAGGGCGAAATATTCATTTTCGGCCCTAGGGCGGCGAAGTGTAGCTTTCGGCCCGCAAATTAGGTGTGTTAAACAGGTGATTACATCGTAGTATGGTGAAAATGTTTATTTGATCTATACACTATTCGATATATACCATTTCACAGAACACTAGAGATCAAATTCGTTATCTGACCAGGAATGGGCGGGGGGGGGGGGTAATTCGAAAATTCAAAACATTTCCGTCATTATGAATTGGATTGAAAAACTATTGACGCTGTACAATTGATATTCTATATATTTTTCACTAATTCCAATATTAAGCGAGTTATTCGTCTTGTTCTCAGTCTTCTATAAACCTCTTCCCGCTCTTGGGATTTTCATTTAGAATTAGAGAACATATTGTGATATGTGATCAGTAGAGTGCCACACCATCACATGGGAAATGTGATTACGAATGCAGCTCATGCGTGACGGGCATTGGTATATTATGGGCTGGACGTACTTTTAATGATAAAATAAAAATAAAAAACTGTAAGAAGGAGCGCAATTCGAAATGTATGCCGTCAATGGAATGATGCAAAACGTACTTACATTGTCTATCAATGCCATCTTCATACTGGTATTCTCCATTTAGAAGTGGTACATTTTAATAATACGTGTTATATAATGAACGAAAGATTTTTTATTAGTAGTAGTATTTATTAACGTCCACTTTTTGCTCCTCTGGCCAATTGGGACGGGTTGTCTACTGGTTACCACCCTTTCTTAGCCTGGGTAAATAAATTCCCATTGCTCAGGCGGGATTGGAACTCGCCATTCTAGGTTTACCATGTGAGATTGAAGCCAACGCTTTAGCCACATAGCTAACCTGAGCCCCATTTTTTTTGTTAAATTGTCTCCCTGAAAAACCTCACCCATGATACAAATGATATATATCATGTAATTTATTGTCTATTGTGAAAATCAGATGAGTATCAAGGGGAGGGTTTTATTTGGATGAACATTTAAAAAAATAACAATAACTTCATATTTTAGCTGTGATAAAATGTATTCATAAATGATAGGAAATAAATTCCCCCCTCTAATGCAGATTTTGTCCGCTGACAACCAATTTTTTGGATTTCGTACAAAGTTTAACACTTATAAAGTAAAACGTCCGTCACGCAGGGGCTGCGTAAACTAAGCAGATTTCCCATGTGAAGTTTAGCAATAGAGAAACTTGCATACTGGTAACACAATACCACTGTGATTAAATACAAACGGTAATGAGAAATCTTTCGGTTAATTAAAATAAATTCCCAACTGAAACGGCTTCTGAATTGTAAGAATAATTTATATTTTAATAACTCAAATTTTAGTAGTCCAAGAACTAAAGAAGGGGGGGGCGGATGAACAGAACGTATTTGCATAAATCTCACAAAGTAAGGAAGGTAAGGTAAGGTAAGGTTAGAAACGACAGGTAAGGTTAGAAGAAGCTTCTACCTGAGCCGAGAAATGACGGAAATGGCCGACCTAATCCGAACTATTCCCGACCATAGACTTCATAAAAATGGAAATATCTCGGTTAATATTCAAGATAGAGAATAAATGTATATGACAATATTTATGGTAAATTTAATTTTCAATAAGATTGTTTCTATACAATTTTTCTATCCGATGCATAATAACGGAGATATTTCGAATTTGCGAAATTCCCCCCTCTAACCCCCCCCCCCTCCCTCTGGTCTCTCTAAAATTACAGACTTTAGAGCTTCACATCACCTGCAGTGTTTATAGGAGCTGGGGCTTTGCTTGTCAGTATCTATTACACATTTATATCTTAAAAAGAGTTCAATGTAAGCAAGTAATGAAATCTAAGTTGTACAGCCAGTATTGAATGTTCCAATAGCTTAATGTAATTAGGAGTGAACGAACGAGTAGTAAAATCAAGGATGATGAAATAGCTAAGAATTAATTGAATTGTACTCTCTTCCGCATATCAACTGTGGTAAAAAGTATGAAATCTTTTGAAGAATCATCTTTTTGCCTCTCTACTTAACATTTGTTGGAAATCTATAGGCTCCAAAGCTGATCAACATCACTACAACAATGCTTCACCAACACCATTATCCTTCAAGTCAACCCGGTAAGCTAGAAATTATTGTTACTGATTTTTTTATGACGTAAATTTGTAACATTTGGTTTTTCCTTGCTTCTTGGTTTGTTAGTTCTTAGGTTTAATATTTGTATTCCATTGCTGTCCCAGGTTGGTCTTTCATTCAATTAAACTATTGTTACTGTCAAGAGACATTTTTGGAAAGCGTTTTGAACCCCATTGAGGATCCTTCTTTTAATGCACGGTGAAAGGCTGAGTATTGTTGTTCTACACACACTCTGAGAGCAGATTCTCTATTTACAATACATTTCTTCCAAATAAAAGACCTATTCTCTCTAGAGTTCCTGTAATTCTGTCTGTATTCTATGTGCCTTTGTTGTTTTCTACGAACTCTCTAGATTTAGTTGATTAACACAGAAGTCTTTCTCCCCTTCCCAGTCCTTTTTGTTCAGATGCACGGTTTGGCCACACTGTCAATTGAAAATTTGCAAGAATTTAAATTTTTAGAAGTACTTTGACTTGAATTGTTTAACGGTTGGCTATTTCATAGTGTAATTCAAAACAGTTATGCTTCTGAATATGTTATAATTATTCTTTGAAGAATAGCATTTATCGAGATTTTCTGCTTTTGGTGGTCTTTTATAAGAAAATCTAGAATCTCGGTTAGTATATCCTATTATCACTTGGTTTGTTGCAATTACGATTTTCACCTTATTCTTTACTCAACATTGCTGTGCCTTATTGCCTTTTTATTTTTAGGCTCTTCGTTTCCAAGGGCGCGTTTCTTTTTCCAATGCACTCTTTAAGTGTGAAACATCTCTACTTTGACCTGGTAGGATCAAGTTTTACACCACTATAGTTTTAGTATTCGGCTGTCCTCTAGTCTAACCCAAGCATACTGATCATGGGACGAACTTCGTGTGCAATGGAAGTATTACCTTTTTCAACATCAACATACCGGACCACACATACGTGTGTAATCGCCATATTGTCTCTGAAATGTAATGTAAGGAGGCGAAATACCATCAAAACTTTTTAAATTAGTACACGATTTTCCTATATCCAGATGAGGAACTCATCCCTATCGTAGTCTCTCATCCCCAAAATACGCCTAATTATACACTGTATCTGGAGACAGAGGAAGTACCATTATTCATATTCACCGCTTCACTTCACTGCCTTGAACTTACTACTTACTTACTTAGTTACTGCCTTGAACTCAAGTGATTATAGGATAACAATGGAACTGGCATTAAAAGTTATCAAGAAAAAAATATTCTGGTATGATAATGTAGCAGAAATTTGTCAAACAGTAAACCTCCCCGCAGATGAATTTTTCAAAACCCCTATCAGTGAGAAAAACAAAATTGTAAAGAAATTCCTCATGCAATTTCAGTGAATATAAATTGATAAATTTAAACAAAACCTTGCTGATGCATAAATCCATGACTTATACAAACTCTCATTTCACATCCAAGCACTAGAATATACTAAAGATAATAATCTTCACTATATGAGAGCAATAGCCAGAACGAGGACAGAATATCTCAACTAGAACAAGACGCCTTGGATTAGTCATGGCACCGCCAACTGTTCACTGTATAACCCCCAGGAACTTGAAGACTCCTACCACTTCCTCGCTGTTTGTCCCATCCTCCGGGAGTTCCGGCTTGCAGCTTTTGGTCGAGCTAGTCTCAGCAGGGATCAAATAATATCCATCCTGAACGGAGGAGATTACATTAACTTATATAAATATCTGAAGAGTGCTGGAAGATATCGCAGGATCTTTTGTTTAGAATTTAATTTATAGATGTATTTGTTGTTATGGCCTTATAATACGGGATCAGTTCTACTGTTATAATTTTTTTTTATTTTCATCAATATTATGTAGTATTACAAATTTGAATTATAATTTTTAAACATTTATATAGAAGCACGTCATATGTATTTATTACACACTGTATGTATCATACGTCACTTGTGCTAACGGTACATACCAAGCACTATGTAAATTAATATATATTTCTGAAATAATTGAAAAGTAATTTATTCGAAAATAAAAGTTACTTCACTACTACTACCACATCCCGATTGTAGTATTCTTACTCAGAAAAATCAATACATTATTGACGTTGTTTTCATTACTTTTTTGACATAAGTATGTCAATTCTGGCTGATAATTGTTGAAACAAAAATTCTGTTGTTGCTTATAACTCAAGGAAAATATAGCAAAATAAGTATAGTATAAAGTCAGGGACGAAAAACGATCTATCTAGTTTTGAGAATTATTCTTTATTTTTAGGTTGGAGGGGGCCAATGGAAAGGACATACACAAGTACTGCGGGGATCTTGGTTGAATACCAATGGCAGCAAATAAGTTAGTTATAAAACCAAATGGGGGAAGTTAAGCTGCGTATTTATAAAACAAGACCAAGATGGTGTGAAGCATGGTTCACATGGTTACATTGGTCTAAGTTTTAAGACAGTGAAGGACGGTGTCATAGAAAATAAATCTCAACAAGATGGGAAGGCGATCTGAGTTTTAGCAGGATACAAATTTTAGCAGATTTCCCTCAGCTATTGAGGTCGTACTCATGACGCGATTTTCGAAACATTTCTTCAAATGTCCATCGATCCTACCTAGGAGATGACGAAAATGAGGTCCGTTCAAATATATATATATATATATATATATATATATATATATATATATATATATATATATTTGTCTGTTAACGCTCTAGCGGTCGCAATTTTTGTTTGATCGTAACCAAACTCGATATTTAAACGTTTTATGTAAAAAGACAGATCAAGTTCGTTAATGGCTGAAATCGGACCAGTGGGAGGGGGGGTTTAGAGGGGGAGATTTTCGAAAATTCGAAATATCTCCGTTACTATACGTCGGATCGAAAAATTGTATAAAATCAATCTTATTGCAAATTAAATTTACTATAAATATTGTTATATACATTTATTCTCTATCTTGAATATTAACCGAGATATTTGCATTTTTATTAAATGTGGGTGCATAACGGACGAAGTGAGTTTCCCGCCAAAAGCTAGTTCGGCCGTTTCCGTAACTTTTCGGCACTCGTATGGAGATTTCTCTATTGTATAACTTCACGTGGGAAATCTGCTTAGTTTACGCAGCCCCTGCGTAACGGACTTTTAGCAGATTTCCCTTAAGGGAAATCAGCTATTGAGGTTGTACTCATGACGGAATTTTCGAAATTTTTCTTCAAATGTCCAACGATCAGGGTAGATGACGAAAATGAGGTCCGTTCAAAACTGAATATATATATATATATATATATATATATATATATATATATATATATATATATATATATATATATGTCTGTTACCGCTCTAGCGGTCGCAATTTTTGTTTGATCGTTACCAAACTCGATATTTAGTCGTTTTATGTAAAAAGAAAGATCAAGTTCGTTAATGGCTGAAATCGGACCAGTGGGAGGGGGGGTTTAGAGGGGAGGATTTTCGAAAATTCGAAATATCTCCGTTACTATACGTCGCATCGAAAAATTGTACAGAATCAATCTTATTGCAAATTAAATTTACTATAAATATTGTTATATACATTTATTCCTTATCTTGAATATTAACCGAGATATTTGCATTTTTATTAAATTCGGGCCGATAACGGATTTTTGAATTTCCCACCAAAAGCTAGTTCGGCCCTTTGCAGTAACTGTTTGACTCTCGTATGGTGATTTCTCTATTGTATAACTTCACGTGGGAAATCTGCTTAGTTTACGCAGCCCCTGCGTGACGGACTTTTTTGTATTTGTACTATTGTTCGTGATCGGAATGAATTTCTGAAGGTCTGAAATTGAGTAAATTTCCTTTCTATTCTTATTGTATTTATGCTAAATAAAATGGAAAAAAGAAGAAAAGCTGGGGGAATAGCAGCTGGAAAATCCATCCCGTTAAAAGGATAATAACAGTAACAAAATTGTTGGTTTTAATGCCAACATGAGACAGAAGTTATATTAAAAAAGACTATTGTTAGTTGCTATAAACATTTAAAATAATAACATAGAGGAGTAATAATAATGTTGATTTGCAAATACATCGAGCCTGTCTAGCGTGTGCTTTGTCTTTATCTCGGAGCAGGTTATTTACTGAGCGCTTTGCATAATTTATATAGATTGTTATGTGCAGGAAAAAGGGTAAGAGCTTCGCTTTATATGCATATTAGATTGATCCCTTGGCATTTTGACCAATAAAATTGACCTTGGGGATCCTCGTAATGGATTCTAAATCTGGCCATCTTCATTTTCCTCTGTTCATTTTATATCTAGAATGATTTATATGCCCATTATTTTCTAATGATTGGATTATACAGTGTTAGAATCGCTAGCAATGGTGAGGGTAGTGTTGAATCGTTTCTCTTAAATTTTGGATTAATGTTCACATTTTTCATATGCTTAGAAAAACCCTATCTATGCCTAGGGCAAATACTGACTAACTTACAAACATTGTATCTAAATGAAATTGAGAAGGCATTTTGATAAAATTATTGTAAATTTGTGTTTGTGTGAACTCGAGAACGGGACAACATTTAAATTAAATGAAATTTGGAATGTAATTATTTATAAAAATTCCTGGAGTTAAATAAGAGGACAAAACTAATTAAGTAGGGAGGACTGGAAAATTGTGAATGTCTCCGAACACACACTCACACACACACACACACACACACACACACACACTCATATATATATATATATATATATATATATATATATATATATATATATATATATATATGGACCAGGATCGTTAGCGCCAAAGAATGTCCCCTGTGATACCCGTCCCGGATTTAGGCAGTTTTCTTTTGATCTCGCCGCCCGTATATAAGAGCGGCCCAGCTCGCTCGAGAGTTCAGTTGTTTCTCAGTTCTCTTCAAGTGAAAACAGGGTGTTTAGTGAACAGTGCATTTTAGTTGCAAAGCGGTAAAGTGTTTATTTAAAGAACAGTGTAGTGCCGTGTTCTGTGAACTTAAGTTATTGTACTGTGTAATAAAAACTGAAATAATCATCAGAGCATTGTCAATTTTTGTGTGTTGTGTATTGTTAAATTGTGCAGTGATAAAAACTCTAAAGCTTTTGTGTTTAATTTTGAAATCAAAAAGAACTCTAATAAACAACGTTTAATATTATTTTTGTAATAAGCGTAACTATATATATATATATATATATATATATATATATATATATATATAGGTTTGACCGGACCTCGTTTTCACCATCTCCTGGGTAGGATCGATGGACATTGAGTGCAGTTCTCTTTTTTAATTCAGAGCAGAGATGTGTCCTGATGTGGCTCTTGGAACACATTGATCTGGGGTTCGGATTGTTTTTTTCAGTTGTTTGTGTTAGGTTTCATGTTGTTTTTTTAATGAGAATTGATGTAACACCTTTTTGAACAGTGTAACAGGTTCTATTCTTCCTAAGTGTGGTACTTCCTAATGGCTTCTTCATTCATTCAGTTAATCTTATTCATGTGCAATTTACTTAATCGTGGAAAATTATTATCATTAGTCATTACTTATTTCCTTTCCATTTCAAAGATTTATTAATTCCTAGATTATTTTGTTTGTATGGACTATTCTGGTTTTTTAAGAACAACCATTAACAAATTTCATTCAATCTTTACCTTATATATTTTTCTGCAGAGTATTCCCAAATTCTGCTATAACGTTAAAGTGATTCTAAATTTTAATTATATTTAGACTGTAATATTGGAAACATTAAAAGAATACCATTTTCCAATTTCTCTAATTGTTGAAAACAAACATCCTAGCTTTATGTGAAGGTACTTTTTAAGGTAAACATGTTAATTAGCTCAAAAAATTCTACTTGAGACTTGCTCGATTATTTGGGGCATTTGTGTTAAAGCATAGGCCTACATGAGCTAGGTAAACCTAGGGTCCTGGCTTCTATGGTACATTGGCAGAAGAAAATTATTTGTTGACATGTTTCATTTATTTCCGCGCCCAATTAAAACATGTTAACGGTTGAAATATTAAGATTGAATAAATTCATTGGAAATTGTATTTAATACAGATAGATAAATCACACTTCCATCTTCTTAATATGTTTAGGAACACTTCGGTTTTTCTTTCTGAATTTTCCTCTCTTTCTTCACTAATGACTATCAATTCAAGGCTTTCTCATTTAAGTACAAGCTGATAAATTTGGATAATAAATCTTTTTTTCCCGAAGCCCTTATTCCATGAAAAAAATCCCTAAAGAATTCAGTAGAAATATCTTTTCGACTGATCCTAAACATGCAATGCTGCATGTTGAGGCTCGTACCTTGCAAATAAAGGTAGAATTTAATTACTTGATCGATTCGGCCACACCATGTCTTTTTATTCATTCCTTCTCGTTATACTACTATGCCTCTTCTATTGTGAGGTATATACTACTAATTCAACTAATCTGTAATGGAGGGCCTTGGGAACGAAATTGGTTTTTCTTCTATTCGTTATCTCAAGTGTGAGAAACGTTTTCTCATACTTCAGATAATGATTTTAATGATATTCAAAACTTAACATCATTTGTGCCATCCTCTGTTTTTTCTAAACTATCGGTCTTCTTATAAATATTTATTTCAGATCAAGTTAATATATTTTTTTTAATCCCACGAAACGATTTGCAAATGCTGTTCGACATATGCATTAATTACCTCGGCATGCCCTTTGTTTGGGTTTATTTCAATCGACAAGGCTTCTTAAGCAATATTAATATGGTTGATTTGATTATTCTCAGTATCCAAAAAAAAATCAAATAGGCTCTGCTACATTTAAATAGTACAATTTGAATACTTTATCGTCCATTTATATAATAACGGAGCTATAGAATCATATGTGCCCAAGAAGACAACCCAAATACACTATCCTGCCTATTTTAACAGGGCCATTAATGTCCTGAACGTTTACTTCAAACATCAGAACACCATTTCTTATCAAATGATAATAAATGTTGCTCTGATGTATTATTATTAATTAATAATAATTTAAAAATGATGTATCGAAAGGGAAATCTATAGACTTACTACTGTATATGTTCGTTAGGTGTATGGACATTTACTGCCTCCCAAGAGACTTAAAATAATCAGGAAAACATACGAAACAAATGTTGAAGGAAGATTGGCAAAAGGAAGGCAGCGTCTCATCGGGTAAATTGGAATGAAGGAGGCAAGAGGGGAAAACGAACTAAGTGGCGAGAGGTAGGCTCCTACTCCAGGCTGCATTAACACTCGTATCGATAGAGAGCGGAAAAGTATATGATGATTGGAAAAAAAAAAACTCATTCACATTTTTTCGATATTTGGATAGGTGCTTTTGTGTTTAACACAGATGCAGATTTTACTACACAAAATTTTTAACTCTTCCCAAATATGAAATAACAAAAAAGGGAAGTTAAATCAATTCATCTAAGCGAATTTTTCATTCATTGGCTAGAAAAGAGTGCTAATCAATAAATGGTGCATCCTATTAAACTTGGTATCGCAACATTAGCTAAATCTCCATATACACTTAACTCTCTTACATTTATCAACTCCATGCATGCAATGTTATAAAAACCAAAGCGAAGCGAAATAAAGAGACGAACTGATGAAAATGTATGAGTATAAAACTGCAGTGAAATTCGTGTAGTTGAAAACAATACGGAACATGTCATGTGGCGTGAAAAAAAATCGCTTTATGGTTACAAAAATTAGAACGTAGAATCTGTAAACTTCCCTAGTAACATGTTGTGTTGGCTGCCCTTTGAGTTGGCACCATAACAACATACTATGAACATTTAAGTGCTCAAAGTATGACCATCTGAGTCACTGATCACCACATAATAAGAAATTGATTGGTGAAGAAAAATACGTATTTAGTCCCAAGGCTGTACTAAAAGAACTGTTCAATAAGCCATCTATGTCATCTTATTGCAGTTTCAACTTTAAAATAACAATAGCTATTATGTGTTATTATTTTGTAGTAGTATATACACATTATGCAGTTGACATAACTATCTTTGATATTTACTTGAAATAATAACAAGTATGTACTTGGGGAAGAATTTGAATGAAGAACCCAGCTGAGGTTCTATCCTTCTCAAGAGGAGACAGATCACAGCTTCTTCTACTGTCGACTATTTTTCTGAAATTCATCATAGAATGACTAATGCTAACCACGCACCATGCGTGCAATCCTGAGTCTTGAGATCAATAAAAATTTAACGAACTCGGAAGCCTATAACTTTATCACAATCTGTACGGATGGGAGGTATGTATACTGTGATATTCCGTTGTAGCAAACAACGGACAACTCTTAAAGCATTGATCAAAAGGTCCTTAGAACTACATTAGACCCTATTGAGTGCCCTAACATCAAAGAATAAAGATAAAGGGGAGGTGCTGTCTGTAATGAAACAGTTGATTTTTCACTATATAAAGACTAAGCCGCAATTATGTGTGAGTGTTATGTGGTCACTAACTTAATAGGTGCCTAATGAATGAGGTAGCAGAAAGTAAAAGACCACAGTGGATGTGATGGAATATGCATGTCTAAGAGCTGATTATGTTAGAGCTATTAATATGAAACTGGAAATGTGGAATAAATAGATTGAAAATAGTGGACTTGGAATAGGTTAACACAAATAAAGACAAAACAAAATTGGAATAGAGTTATGATAAGTACACGTTTCATAAATTTACCCCTGACGGTTCTTCTCACAAATTATGCAGACTTATACACAGATTAGTATGCTTTGGACACCTGGAATGAGTGAAGCCAGATGCCTTATAAGATGTTTTGCGGTACATCGGGAGGAAGTAAGAAATCCCCCCCCCCTAATACACAGCTATTTGAAGAAATACTACTGCTAAACCTAATCTACCCTTAAATATTAACTAACCTAATCTAAACTAACTTACTGACTAAGATAGAAAGAGACAACCGGTGTGAATAAACACCTGGTTATACTGAAAGGCTCCTTGTACTATATCAGGGATATATTTTAAGGAGGGGAGAGGAAGAGGATTTGGTTGTGGTGTAGGATTGGCCTGACTTTTTTAAGAGTATCTAGTACGAACATAGGCATGCTGATCATCCTTAGTTGAAGGGGCAAGGCAAGAACCACGAATGATAGTTTAAAAGTACTCGCCTTTAATGTCTGAAGTCTCTATTAAGAACGTATATATTTACGGATCACGATAAATAAAATAAAAAGTTCAAAACACTAAAATTATGGTATTCACATTTAAAAATTACCATTAGCTCATTGACTAACCTCTTAGCTTCTTAACCCCATCTAGACTTTTACTCATACCAATAATATTTATTTTTAAGAGTTAACAAAATCTGAATTAGGTTTATCAAGACATTTTTATATTATAATTGCACTTGATATTCTTACACAATCTTTGAGTAAGGTGTGAAATCATTTATAAATACAAGCTAATTTATGTTTTACTGAATAGTATTTTCTCTCATCACTGTTGATCTGAATAAAATAAGCATACTCTAACGACAGACTAAAGAATATATATTCAAGCCTAATAGTTTTTTTTTTTTTTCAGTTGGCTTCTTTATTTGTGGCTTATATAAATGCCTTCTTTAATTTGTTTTATTTGTGTTTATAATGGCTTGTCGACAAAAGAAAGAGTCTTGGGTGGAGATTGAGAAATTGGGTAGTAGACGGAGAACATGCAAAGGTCAGGATGTCTGGGCATAGCGAGCGGCATCCATGTTCATTCCTAGAACTCGACATTTTCTCCGGAATCAGATAGAAAATGAATGGGGTTTTCTACCCTCCCCCCTTCGCATTAAAGGATAGCCTATCTTTTAATTTGGAACAAGGAATCGAATTAGGGTTAGGAAAATTGCCTTTAAGCTTCCACAAACTAAAAACATACCGTATAAATTATCAGAAAATCGATTTTATTTTTATTTATTGATATTGGAAGTCAATTACTATTTTTTATCATTCTTTTTTTAATTACATTCCTTTTTTGTTTTATCTGTTGTAATAAAATGCTTAGTTAAGTATACCTCCCGCAATCATCCTCTACTAGCGCGCTCTAGTGCAGGAGCGAGAATTGAAGGGTCGAGTTCCCTGTCAAGCCTTGTCAGGTTGCCTTTGCCCTGGACATCGTTGAACTCTACCTATTGAGGAGAATCTTGTCCTTGAGGCGGCAGTCATTACTCTCCCCTAATATGTGTCTGTTGAAGCCAATACCTCTACAAGAGAAGTATCTGATACTCCAAGGTTAACGGGGATTGTACGATGGGTTAATTGTCCAACTTGTGAAAAATCAGTTGATCGGGATTGTAGCAACGAGCATCGTACGACCGGTGATGACTTCGTCGTTGTATAGAGTACTTCAATTTGAATGAAATGTTTGTTTACTGTATTGACCAGGAGCCCTTCAAACGGAAGCAAATAAAGCTAATCTACACATCTTTGAAATAATATTTATTTCTTAACGTCTACTTGTAGTTACTGTGGCTAATTGGGACTGGTTCTCAACAGGTTATCACCCATTTCTAGTCAGGGTAGAACTCAGGATTTTATTTAATGAGTTCGTCACTTAGTCATTCCTATTGCCCAGGCGGGAATCCAGCTCGCCACTCTAGGTATACCATGTGAGAATAAAGACAACGCTTTAACTCCGCCGATTTTTTTTATTTTTTTTTTTTATTTTAGTTTTCAGACCATTCTAAGAACAACGGCATCAAAATTGAAAATCTTGCCTGTTTGTCCGCCCGATTGTTACTCAATCACTCAAAAGCGACTTCGAGGATTTCTATGGATTTGTATATTTCTGAGCCGATTATCTCAAGGTACAACCTGGGGTATATGAGAATTCGAAGTTTTAACTAGTGAAAGGGGTTTAAAGTGGTAGTGGCATGAAAATGCCCGAATTAAATTGGGAAATCGTTTGCATATTTATTAAGGAGTGAATATTGTTAATATGAGCGATTTGAATCTTACTCGTACCCCCTGGAGTAGGAGTTTACTTATGTGAAAACATACATTCGTTAATATTGATTTTGTCGGGAAAATGAAAAGGATAAATTGTGTTTAGAATATATTTTAAGTTCCTAAAACGTTATTTAGTTTTATGCATTTTCAAATTTTGACTTACGGTTTCCGGTCACTAAATTTCTATTTTTAAAAAAAATATTTATTAGGGATATAAATATTGTTAAAGTGTGTTACATTATGTCCCTCTCCATTGATAGGTGTAGGGATTGGAATATCCTTAATTAGATTTCCACATAAGAAACATTTTTATTTCAACCGATAAAGATGATAACAACGTTTGTAATTATTTCCCACTTCAGGCAAGGTTGTTCGAGAAAAACAAATGAATGCCATTGCTTTTACTGTTATACCATGTTAAAGGGAATTCTGTATTACTGATGAATGTGCCAAGATGATTTTGTTGGTCCAATCTTTTTATTTCCATTTCTATTTCAACCCCAAGACATTATTTCATGTGACATTTAGTCATAAATATGAATTAAACTTAATTATAATTATAAAAATTAAAACATCCCATTTACGAGCACAGTTAGGATGATAATTGTATTGATCTCCTCTATCTCTCTTCC